>OX456523.1:24680580-25280580 GCA_949748255.1 Eustalomyia histrio
GAGCTTAGTTGGCACATTATTGATGATTAAAATTTATGAGAAGTATTTCATCTTTGATTAAAATGTAATTGATGGCAAAGATACTACGTATGGAACAACATAATAGAACATTGTTAATGTTGTTTTAGTGAAAAAAAGTGAACAAGAGGCATAATAAAAAGAAATGATGGAAAATAAATAAAAATGTAACGTTTTCTTTAATAAGGTAGTATTGTCAAAGTTATTAAATGGAATGGCAGTAATAATAACAACCGCAATAGCAACAAGCAAATGGATAGAAAAATAAGATTGTACGAATATTAAATATATGAAGTTGGCATAAGAGAAAGAATAACAGAAAGTATTTAGAGTTTAAGCATTAGATAGAAATTATCATGGCATAACAATAGTTGGCAGACACCTTAGACACACAGAAATGTGCTCTCTCGATTGCAACAGCAAAAAGACAAAAATTCAAAAAAAGAAAACAGATTCGTGCTGACAGCTGAATTTGTTGCCAATCGAATGGTTCAGTTGCAACAACCGAATTTTTGGGTTGTGACTACAGAATTGTTATTGTGGCAACAGCATTTCGGCTGTCAAATTACTCATGTCTCAATTGGTTTTCTGTTGTCACAACCGAAAAATTTGGTTACCACAACCGAACCATTCGATTGGCTATAAATTCGGCTGTCAGCACGAATCTGTTTTCTCTGTGTATAAAGTCTTTGCCTGTTATTGTTTTGCCATGGAAGTTAAAAAAAAATAATATCTTATGTATTTGATGTTGATAAAAATTTCCTTATAAAAAGTCAATAGAAATAGATTTTTTTTGAGTCAACCAAATTTGCATCAACCGAGGCGTTTGGTAGCTGCAGACGCAAATTTGATTATCATAACCCTATTTTTTTTCCACCCGAGATAGAATTGTAACAACCGAAATAATTCTCCAACAACTGAATTTTCGTTGTGACAACCGAATTTTTAGTTACAGCAACTGAGTGATTCGTTTAGCGCAAAATTCGTTTGGAATAAAAATATTTTTTCTGGGTATAAGGTAAACTTCAAGATGTTTTCAGTACAAAGTATTGTACAGACAGAAAATGAATTTGTTGGCAATAGTATAATTCGGTTGTGACAAATGAAAATCAGTTGTAACAATAGTAACTTGACTATGAAAATGAAATTTTGATTGCTTCAATAATAATTTGATAGTCGCAATCAAAAAATTCGGTTATTGTAACCGAATCGCTCGACTGACAATTCGTTTGTTAATGCGAATCTATTTTGTGTTTGTATTTTATTTTTCGATTAAATATTAATTTTTAAAATTAAAAACAAATTTGCTTATATTCAGAAAATAAAAACGCCAAATTGAAAAAAAAATCACAAAAATTTAAATACCGTCAGAATTGAAAGTAATCGCTAAAAAATCTCCAATATAGAAAAATAGATCTCAAAAATTTAAAATCGCCAAAAAACTTAAAAACGACAATAAAATTAAAAACCGCTTAAATTAAAAAAATCGCCAAAATTGACAAAATATAAACCATTTTCTCTGCGATGCTGTTTTTTTTTTTGAGATCAACCCGGTAAAAAATCTAGCCATCTAAGTCGAAATTTTGAAAGAGTATCAAGATACTGGAACTGTTTTTGACCTATAGTGCAAACATTTTTTCGCCCACCCACCTCCAATACCCCAATAATGCAACCAAGTTTCAACTTACATTGCAGAGAATATGGTCTGTATCTCGAAATATCTATGAGATAAAAATTGGCAACGATTTTGACCGATGAGCCATCCCCACATGTGAAAAAATAAGTATAAAAAGCGCTAAATAAAATTTTAATCGTCTATTCCAAGAGCCAGAGAAAAAAATTGCAACAGAGTTAGACGATTTTTTATTTACAAATTTTATTTTATAAATTTTTTAAATTTATAGTCAATTTAGCAATTTTTATTTTTAATTTTGATAATGTTTTATTTTTGGCAATTACTTTCAATTCTGTAAATATTTTCTCAATTTTTGCGACTTTTTTAAATATTTGGCGATTTTTTCTAGATTTTTAAAAATTGTTATGATTTTCAAATTTTGTTGACTATTTTCATTTTGACGATTTTTTAATATTTAATATTCTTTTTTTATTTTTGGTTTTTTTTATTTAGATTTTTTTTTTGAATTTTTGCCTTTTTTGATTTTTTTTCATATATGATGATTTTTGCAATATTTGGTCTTTTTTAATTTTGACGATTTTTTTTTAAGTTTTAGCGATTTTTTAATTTTTGGGAATTTTTCAAATTTGGCGATTTTAGTGATTTCTGCGGCCGAATTACGGCATTCGTGATCGAATGAGATCGTTCAAAAACAGTTTTTTTTTTAATACGTGACCTGCAATAATACTAATAATGAAAACACTCTCTTTAACTTTTATTTCCAATCTAGCACCGATTTACAACATTCCTAAAAAATTCTATTTAAATGTTTTATTTTTAGAAATCAAATACTAATTTTGATCGAAAAATTACGATCACGAATGCCGAAATTTGACCACAGGTTGAGTGCACCAAAAAAAAACCACAACCAGTTTAGTACGCTTTTGTTGCGTTTGTGTGTACAAAGCACAAACACGAAAATGAAGTATTGTTTAAGTGTTATTTGGCCGTATCGTGTGGCCGTGTGGTGTACAATTAATCGCCTCTATTTTGGTTACTGTCGAAATAAATAATTTAAAACTCAAATAATTATTCGACCCGAATATTCTGTTAAAATAGGTCGATTAAAGGACAAGAAGTCTTTCTTATAAACAAAAAATTGTCTGTTAAATTATTGATTCAGGTTCTGCAAAATAATTCACTCTCCCAAATTTTTATATTCTGACCGTTAGAATATATTTTAAAAGCTTAAACCTCCAAAATAGGAAAATGTGTATTTTGTTCCAATTAATTAATCAATCAATCAATCAATTAATCAATCAGGTGGCAAAGCATTTTTCTAACAAGCACTATGACAATACTTATAAAAATTACTTTATATTTATAAATTTTATTTTCTTAAAACAGTTTCGTTAAAAATTCTTATTGAACGGAAGAAGCTCATTTTTGGCTCAATGGGTTCGTCAATAAGCAAAATATGCTTTATTGGTTTGGTGAAAATCCACATGTGCTTCATGAATCACTACTTCATCCACAAAAAATAACTGTTTGGTGTGGTTTGCATGCCGGTGCCGTCATTGGGCCATATTTTTCGTCGACAATAACGATCGTCACGTGGCGATCGTTATCGCACCATTATTACCGATTATTTTTGGTCCGAATTGGAAAACATGGACTTGGACGAAATGTGGTTTCAACAGAACGGTGCCACAAGCCACAAAGCACACGTTACAATCGATTTATTGAAGAGTAAGTTTGGTGAGCGTATTATCTCAAGGAATGGACCAGTCAATTGGCCGCCTCGTTCGTGCGATTTAATGCCTCTCGACTTTTTTCTTTGGGGCTACGTCAAATCATTGGTCTATGCCAACAAGTCGACGAAGTTGGAAGAACTCAGAGCCAACATTGAACGCGGAGTAACGGCCGTTACGGCCGAAATCGAGTTTTGATTGTTTATTAAGTCGATCATAAAGTTTTGGAAATATCTCAAATAGTTGCGTTTTATTTTAAAAAAGTTTTCAAGTCCTTATTGGAAATTCCGATACAACTTATGTGAAAAATAATGAGTATGAAGAGTTTTGTTAAACTATATAGAAAAAATAGCAATCTGTCATATTAAAGTCGATAAGGAAGAGTCATTGATTTGATTTGCATTGATCGCCAAACAACTAGAGTTTACTTAATATTTCACAAAAAAAAAACAGCACTCTTATCGATGAAAGATATATATTAATTTTGCATTACAAGATTAATCTATTAATCGAATAACCGATTAATCAATTTTCTTAATTTTTCGAATAATGCCTAAACCGGTTAACCGACAGGGTCGAATAATTGGTAACAGTTATTTTTATAGAATAACAAGGTCAATTAATTTTTTAATTGATACAAAGTCAATTAATTTTTTAATTGATACAATTAAAAAAATTATTCAATATAGTAGACTTTTGCAAAGTAGAACTTTTATGTTTTAGGTTTGTTCAGATATTATATTATTGTGAGAGTTTAGTTTTGTTTTATTTTTAATAATTTTCTGTGAATAATTACCCTTGAAACAAAATGGCTCTAATTTGCGAGAATCTACGGTATTAATAATTTTTTATTGAATTAAGTCCAGAATTAATTGAATATGATTTTTTTAACTGAATACGATTTTTAATTGAATATGATTTTTTTTCTCCAACAATATTTTTAATTGGAGGAAGTGAAGAGAATTTTTTTTGTACCTAAGGCTAGCAAGTTCAGGCATTTATTATCGTGTTTACTTTATTTATGTGCATAAACATTATTAGGTGCATAAATATTATCATTAATGATCATAAGAATAATATTACAAATTGTATTTTTCTATTTTTTTTTTATATATATAAATTTGAAAAAAATATAAAAAATTATAAATGGTGAAAATTTGACAAAAAAGTATTTCCTAGCCCTGGTTTTAACAAACAATGACATTATATAATCAAATAGAAGTAGTATGGTTACACATTTAATGTTGGCATGCGTTAAAAATCTCTAATAATCTCATTGTGAAACTGTTTACTTTATTTGTATTGAATGTGTATTTAAGTTAGTATGCAAGCTATTACCCAGCAAACATGGCAATACAAAGAAGATTCCTTTTATTATATTGCCTGGAAGAAAACATTTATTGTGGCAATAATATATTTCGTATTGTAAAAGTTGTTATTGTGGGGAGTAACTGTTAATAGAAAGTAATAATTCTAGAAAAAATGTACGCGGTGTCGCCAAAATTTTAAGACATTTATTATCGGAAAATGATAGTCTGGAAGATAGATTCGCGATATAGTTAAAAAATTGTTCTATTTTGAATTTTTAGAACTATAAAATAAATATATTTCCCTCCATAGCTTCTTGCTGACTTACCTTCCAAATGTTTGCTGGGTTATTGTTAGACAAATACACATACATTGCTAACTAATCATTTTATAAATGTATGCATGGCAAAATCGTTTTTAATTTTTTTGTATGAAAGCAATACGTGCGTGCACTTTAATGAGATGAAATAATATAGAAAACTAACAATTTGTAGCAGAAATGTAAAGCAAATATTTGAAAAAGAAAAGAAATAAAACGTTTTTATTGTCAATAAGTTACATTTACATTTTTAAACAAATTTACACATATGTACATAGATAGAGAGAGAGAGAGAGAGATAAATGGTTAGTAGCTATAACTTTAGTATAAACTAACACAAATAAGAATATAAAACACTTACATTCACTTATTATGCAGAATATTATAAAGCAAGTTGAAGTGCTATATTCGACTATATCGAATCTTAAAATACCCTTCACAAAGAGATTAAGTTTTTAATGTACAAAAGTACATTTCGTCAAGGACACTTATACAGTAATCCGCAGATCTTCATGAAACTTTAATAGCGGGGACAAAAATTAAAAATCGCTAACAAAAATAGATGCGCAATCTCATTGTCACGAGTTGAAAATGGGTTTTTAGAACTTTTCAATACATTTTGTCCCATTAAATACCCTGCGGGAAATGGGTCTGTCGCAGGACACATCACGTGACTGGTAAATTTGGGAAAGGAAACGGGTTTCTTACCGGTTTTTGAACGTCACCGGTCGTAGGACGGGGTGAATTGTGACAGTACTGATGAGGAAGAACCTATCACAGGATTAACATAACAGAATCTGTCATAAGACTAACGCAAAAACCACTCACAGAATTGATGGGAAGGGCACACTTGGGGATGTGTCCAAAAATAAATTTTTACTCAATTGAAGCAGAGCCGCGAATAACGTTGTAAGCGACAAAATTAAAAATGTTGAGAAATCGAAAAAAAACGTTTTAGCATTAGTTGTGTATCCCACTGATTGACTTCTTTAGATAGCATTTTGATAACGAAATCCTGCATAATTTTGCCTAATTTCATTTCTAAGTCATAAAACTGTTACTAACTGTAATCTGGAAAAAACAGGTTTTGTAAAAATTGTCGCGGCTCCGCTTCAATTACTTAAAAAAGTAAAAATTTGTAAAATTCGACTAAGCGTCAGAAGGGCTCGATAATACAACCTTCCGTCTAAGCTATTGTTATCCACTTGCATATAGACCGGCTAAGAGCAAAATTATATTTTGGGTTTCTCTTCAGATAAATACAAAAGAAAGAAAAAAGAAAACGAGTATTACAAAACAATGAAAGAAGTGTATGCAAAAAAAAAAACACTACCAATACATAATAATAATTTTCACCAATTTAGTGATATGCTCTCATGTGATCGGTCACGGAATAGGTACTTTAAGGTCAATTGCCTCATCATTTCCTGAAAGATATCCAAACATTATATGTAAATTGAAATGAAAAAATGCAAAAATTAAAAAAAAAATAACATAATAATTTTATTTAAATAACAAATTGAAATTAAAGGAAATTCCAGTTATTATAAATAAAAATTCTTCAACAATAAAAAATTTACAAATCTTAAACAAAAAAGTGCAAAAATTAAAAGATCGCTTAAACGAAGAAAAAGGAAGATTTAAAAATATATTGGGTATACAAGTTAATAATGTCAATTTGGACAATAGATGGCATAACTATCACATATGGTTTGTGTCAATAATTACAAATATGGTCTTTTGAATGGTAAACATCTGTCATTATAATTCAGTATTCGATAGACGCCAAAGTGTAAACCCAAACTTTTTTCAATGTCGAATTTTGTGCCTAAAAAAGATGTTTTGCGGGGAAGTCTAATAACCTTCTTTCATTTGAAGAAAACGGCTGCTGGAAGTAATCGATTGTTGGTAGAAGCTTACGGTCAGCATGCACCAACTCAAAAAACTTGTGAACGAAGGTTGGCGCGATTCAAAAGTGGTGATTTCTACACAGAGGACAAGAAGAGGCCTGTTTAGCTAAAAAAGTTTTAAGGTGGGGAATTGTAAGCATTACTCAGGAAGATTTTTGTCAAACACAAGAAGAACTTGTATTATCATTGGGAGTCACACAACAAGCTTTTCCCCTACGTTAAAAAGCATTGGGATCAATTTAAAAGCAACGAAATTGGGTTCCATATGAATTGAAGCCGAGAGACGTTAAAAGGTGATTTTGCATGTCGGAAATGCTGCTTGAACAAAAAGAAGTCATTTTTACATCGTATTGTTACTGGTGATGAAAAATAGATACATTACGATAATCCCAAGCGCAAAAAGTCATATGTAAAGCACGGCCAACCAGCCAAATCAACGCCGAAGCCGAATATCTATGGCGCCAAGGTATTGCTCTGTATGTGGTGGGGTTAGAAGGGTGTTTTGTATTATGAGCTTTTAAAATCGAGTCAGACTATCACAGGGGACATTTACCAAACACATTTGAAGAGAGCAATCAACGAAAAATAACCCGAATATTCGACCTGACAGAACGCCCTTACTGGAATACACTTCACTTCAGAACAGGGTATCAGAAATAAGCTTGATTCATTATTTACTTCAAAACCGGAGCAGTTCTTTTGGCGTAGAATCCATATGCTACCAGAAAAATTGGTAAAAGTAGTGGCTAACGATGGACAATACTTTGAATAATGTATCAATTCATTTTGTTATTATAACAAATGCATTTTCAGGCAAAAAAAATCGACATTATTATCTTGTATACCTAATAAATTGAATTAAATTTCTAGTGCAAAAGAAGATTAAAAAATATACCAACAGCGGGCTCTTTGTTTTTCAAATGCGGTCCGTTAAAGTTTAAAATTTGTAGTTTTTTCAACACTTTTTTTTTTAAATTTCTATTAGATTAAAAAATTAACTAAAAGTTACTGATATTTACCGGATCTAACCTGTTTTCACCGTCCACGGGATAGGTAAAAGATCGGTAATATTGCATTGGTCACGGGGTAGGTACTTTCAGTGCGGTCCTATTTTCAACGGTCACGGGACAGATCATACAATAGTTCTAATAAGACCGGTCATATTTGCACCAGTCACGGGATAGACGCTCGAAAATTTTCCCATAAGGTAGAGAAAAAAAGCGAATAACTAAAAAAGCGTTAAATTTTGATTCCACTTTTTAACCCTTTAACCAGAAATTGCGCATCCTAAATATATGTGTCTATTCCTTTTTTTTTGTCCTCTATAACATATCCAAGTTTCATTAAGATCTGAGGGTTACACCTCTGGAAGTAGTGACTTAACTTATACACCGCAACGTTATTGTATCAATTATTTTTGAGGTGTCTTTATAAAGATCAAGTGTAAATATACTGTATAAGGTATTTCGGTGTTTTACAAAAGTTATGCCAAACTTATCCTGATCTAAAGAAACAGTGGTTATAATAACTACTAACAACACAGACATACACAACGTGCATAAGAAGTTTAAAAAAAACTTCTAAATAATTGAATGTAGTGAAAGTTGTACGTGATGCTGTAATAGTAGTAAAAAAAGTACATACATATACATACATAAATATATACATAATGCAATCATTGTACAGTGTGTCCCATAAGAAAATTACAAAGTATGTTTTTTTTAATTTAAACCATAAATAAATGAAATCTTTGAAGAACAGATCCAAGACATTACGATAAATAAAATGCATTGCCAGCTTGAAATCTTTAACGAGTATTCATATCCCAGCAAAAAAAAAAAAAAAAGATGTAAAAAGTAGTAGAAAAAGCACTATAATTAATGATCTAGATGTACTTGTTTTTTTCAAAGAAACTTTATTTTAACATTTAGCTGTCCCTGGAAAGAGGTACTCTCCCTTCAACATTTTTTCAGTACTGTTTGAACGAGTGCAAAGAAAACTCTTATTATTAGTTATATTATCAGAAAAAATATTTATTTTATTTATTTATTCTTTATTTTTTAATTTTTTTATTGCTGTCACCGGCTATCGAACTTGCGATCTTAAGATTTGTGAGTCTAGTCCTTTACTGAGATATGCAGACTGGTTTAAAAATACCATGTACATGAACATACTTGAGCATGACCATATACGTTTATACATGGTACAATATATGTACATACATGATCTCATATATGACCAAAATTCATATCAGTCCAAAATTTCTTTAGTTTTTATGAATAAATAAAATAAAAATGATAAAAATTGATTTATATACACTTGGGAAAAATACAGGAAAAAATATTAAATTGCTGTGAACATTTTGCACTTCCCATGTAATGAAACATGGCTTGTACATATATGATCATACATGGGCATACATGGTCATATACCTCCATACATGGTTTAATATATGACCATACATGATGTAATATATGACCATATATCTTCGGATCCCAAATTTAAGGTTATGTACTCAAATACTATTCATGTATGCTTATATGTGATTACATATGACCATATACGGCCCTATACCCTCAAATTTCAGATCCGAAGATATATGGGCATATATTAGATCATGTACTGTCATATATTAAACCATGTATGGAGGTATATGCCCATGTATGCCCATGTATGATCATATATGTACAAGCCATGTCTCATTACATGGGAAGTGCAAAATGTTCACAGCAATTTAATATTTTTTCCTGTATTTTTCCCAAGTGTATATAAATCAATTTTTATCATTTTTATTTTATTTATTCATAAAAACTAAAGAAATTTTGGACTGAAACAAATTAATTATAAATATCAGAGTAAAATCCTCGATCATCTGTTTGGAAATAAACTGTACTCAAATCGCTTCTTAGCATCGCTTTTAGAGTAAGAATTCTTTAGAAGCAATAATTAATTGTTCAGAATTACTTTTAAAGAAGCTACAAAAATATGATGATGGATACTTGGAAAGCAATGGAAGAAGTGACTTGTTTTTAAATTGTTCATAATTACTTTTAAAAAAGCAGCAAAAATACATTAACAGATATTTTGGAAGCAATGAATGAAGCATAAGCTTTAATTTATTTTTGCTGGGATATTACAACAAACCGATTAACCCCTCAACTGCGTAAGACGTATACATGTGTTGTTTTGTAATTTTTTTCTGTTGCTTAAGTATGTACAGGTTGGTTGAAAAGTTCTTGCGCTCACCAAGAGATGGCACTGCTAGCTCCAAACTTTTTTTCTCAAGTTGGTATAACTGTCCTGAGAACACATGCAAAGTTGCAAGTCATTCTGTCAATTCTTTCTTTGTTTACAAGCCATTTGAAGTTGACGTGTCATTGATTTTTTTTAATATGGAAAAAATTAAATATCGTGCGGTCATTAAATTCTTTGTTTTGAAGGGTTTAAAAGCAAAGGAAATTTATGAACAATTGTTAGAAGTGTATAAGGAGTCCTCACCTTCAAAACGCACCGCAAATTTTGGGCTGGTGAATTACAAAGTGGTCGTACCAGCCTTGAAGACGATCCACGCGAAGGACGACCAAAAACTGCAACCACAGCAGAAACCATTGAGCAGGTACATAATATGGTTAGTGAAGATCCAAGTTTGACTAAGCGTAAAATTACTAATGTCATAGGCATATTTTACATGAAGAATTACGTATGAAAAAACTGTTTGGGAAGTTAGTGCCGCACACATTAACAATTCAACAAAAACTGAATCGAAAACAAATTTCTCAGTGTAATTTGGAGCGTTTTAAGCCGAACAAAACCGACTTCTTGCGTCGTTTTATAACTATGGATGAGACTTGAATCATCCACCATGATCCTAAATTGAAACAAGAACGTTTACAGTGGACTGAAGCTGGTTGTTCAGCTCCAAAGCAGGTGAAGTCACAACGATGGCATCAGTTTTTTGGGATGAAAAAGGAATGATTGATTATCTTCAGAAAGGTAAAACAATCAACTCTGAATATTATTGCAGCCTTTTGGATCAGCTGGATGAAAAAATTCGTGAGAAAAGACCTGGTTTAAAGAAGAAAAAAATCATTTTTCATCAAGACAATGCACCTGCTCACAAAAGTGTTTTGACGATGGCTAAATTCAAAGAATTAAAGTATGAATTGCTTGAACATCCACCGTATTCACCAGATTTGGCTCCCAGTGGCTACTATCTCTTCAGAAATCTCAAACAATTCCTTCGTGGAAAGCATTTTTCGTCGAATGAAGAGGCCATAGCAGCCGTAGACGGTTATTTTGCAGAGCTTCCGGAAAACCATTATAAGGATGGGGTAGAATTATTGGAAGATCATTGCAACAAGTGTATTGAGCTTCTAGGAGATTATATTGAATAAAAAAATATATTTCGTAACAAAAACAGTATTCTTTCATTTCGAGCGCAGGAACTTTTCAACCAATCTGTACACATATTTTTTGATTTCGACGAGGAAACGAGGAAACGTTATTCTAAACTTAAAGGATATTTACATATGTTCATGTATATTATTGGGAAATTTATTAAGTCGTTACTATTGATGAAAAACGAATTGCAATTTTCTTACAGAACCAACTGTTCTCATAAAAAATAATACACCAAGCATCAGGCAAGATATTTTTTATTGAAGCAAGTAGTTGTAAGAGTAAAAAGTAGTGTACTGGAAAATAGTACGTTTTAAGGAAACAAGAAGATTGCTTTTATTTATAATTTTATTATGTAAACGAATGTCTTGTATTACATTTTTCTCATCTATATATTTTTGGTTTCCTCTACTTAACAAGATAAAATAGAATTGATAAAATTAAAAAAAACATTTTTAAATAAATGCACACACAAGTGGATTGATTTTTTTAAATTTAAGAAAAAAAATGTATCAGTGAAGCTACAACTAAAGCGACAGGCTACAATTGAGTGATTTTTTCATACTTATTAAAAAACAACAAATCGCCAAGGGTCTTTCAAGTTATCATGTTCTATCTAATAGCTCACCAAAAATAATATGTAGTTCAACAGAAATACTTTTAGTATTCGGTCTGAGATAATTTTTCAGTTAAAAATAAGTCAAAGATTAAAGTCTATACGATAACCTGTACCGTATTACTATTTGGGTGTATTCGGGAAAGTGGATCAAATTCCGAGAAGAAATTTCAATTAACGGGGCAATAAATATAGTGAAATATACACATGGATCTGGGTCATATTTTTTTGTTAGTAACAAACATCAGCAGAAAGTTATTATAACCTAAACCACATTGTGTGGTAAAAACTCCTTTAAAAAGTTCAAAGAAAAAAAGTTAGAATAGATATCCTGACATTTTTTAATAAGAAAACTCTCAGGTTCCGATAATTTTTTCGTATGTCTTGTATGCGTTTAAAATAAATAGTAAACAGAGAAAACATATTCGTTTGATAGCCAATTGAATGGTTCGGCTGAGGTAACCAAATTTTTCGTTTTGTGACAACAGAAAGCCAATTGAGCCAACTGTATTTTGCCCGCAACAATAGAATTTCGATTACCTAAATAGAAATTCGGTAGAAGGAAGGACGTGTCCGGCTAGCGCCATTGATGCATGCTTAATATACCACCACTACATATCTCGGTGTAGGTGGACGCCTGTAGGGGTGTTCTGCGTCTCCGGGAGTTTGTTAATATCAAGGGAAGTGACCAGCGGGGCCGGATGAGGATAGCGGTGTTGTTCTTTAACGATCCACTTGCTAAGCTCACGGATAAGATGTTACCAAGGCAGACTTTTACCAGGAATTATAATGTGATCATCTTCGAGAGGCGCATTTGGACCAACAAATCTTGGCAACCCAAACAGCGATCACAGGTTTGGTTCACTGACAACTTGAAACAGATTAATTAGGATATGTGTAAGTGTGAACCCAATTTTGAACGTCCTCTTCCGATGGGCAAGTACCCGTCCATATTTCAGGCGGAAATCTTTGCCATCTATGTATGTGCATCGGAGTGTCATAGAAGGGCTACAAGGATGACACTTATTTATATTCTTTCAGATAGTCAAGCGGCACACATGTGATTGTTGTCCTATGACGTGTCGTCTAGGCTTGTCCTGGACTGCACTGAGTCTCTTAATAGACTTGGTGGATCCAACAAAATAATCCTAACCTGGATTTTTGAGCATGCGGGCAACGGTGACCGCCGTCACTTCTTTGGTACTGAACCTTTCTGTGGTATACCCATGGGGTATATCAGGGAAAAACTTAGGATTTGGCGGGAATCCAAGACCATTGACTGCTGGAATGCTACCATTGGTTAGCGCCAAGCTAAGAGATTCATTGTGTCATCTAGTGGAAAATGCAGGAGACTTCTTTTTCTGAACAGGATGGACCTAAGGACCTTAACAGGATTTTTCACTGGACACTGTAATATCAGATACCATATAAGGATTAGAGGTCTGTCTGATTCGGATACTTGCAGGTTCTGTGAATTGGACGCTAAGACAGCAGAGCATATACTCTGCGTGTGTCCTAGGCTTAGCGGCAGGAGACTACAATTCCTTGGTGGATATACACGATCCCCCTTGGAAATTTGGAAATCTGTGCCTAGTAGGGCTTCATTGAAAGCCTCAATACTTAGGGCAAAAAGAAAACAAAAAGGCTGCACAAAGATCAATTTATTTTGGTCGCGGTGCAAAGGTCCTTTCTAATCTAATCTACTAGCGAAAAATTCAGTTGCTGTAATAAAACTATTCTGTAGGCAGCAAATTAAGTTGTCACTAACCTGTGGGAAAAAGACCTATCTCAGGACACGTCACGTGAGCGGTTTATTGTGGTAGGGACCGGTCACTTTAACATGGGCTTGTCCTAGGAGGGGTTCAATTGCCCTCTGTGATATGTCACAGGACTGCACTAAAAGAATATGTCATGACTTTTAAACCAGTCACGCGGTAGGTAAAAAATACCTATCACCTATCTCCTGATAAGTATTTTCGGAAACGGTTCAGTTTTCACCTATCACGGGACAGGTTGCAATTCCCAACTGACCCCTTTTTTCCCGCAGGGTATTAATCTATGTTCTGGGTGTAACATTTTGTTATTTGTAGCTTGTCGTTTCAATTGTAATTCATTTCATATGAATAGATTTAAATTTTTTTTGTTGGAAAATAGTATTAGAAAAAAAATGCAAAATTAATGCAATTGATTGATAGTTGCCATTTAAGCTGTATTGCAAGTATATTCGTTTTATTTATCATTGATTTAGTAGTTAGTATATAAAAAAGTGTTTTCTATATATAAAACAAAAATATAAATATATATGTATGTTGGTAATACTGTTGTTGTGGTAGTGATTTTTGTGAGTAGTGAGCTGAATTCGCAAATTAAAGCTCTATTGTTTTTTTTTTTAAGTTTTTTCTTGTTTTCTATTCAAACTCACCGTTGGCCCCACACTGACATCCATTTAATTCTTGCTTCCGATTTTTAAAATACCAATAACGTGTTTTATGCCACAAACTTAAATTACGTTTCTTTCCCATTTGCTTGATGTCATGCTTGTTATTATTATCTTTTTTGCTATAACTTTCCTTTCTTAAGGAGGAGGAGGACGATGAAGACGATGCTTTTATATCAGCACCACAATATGGACACTTGTTAGATTTAATACCACCTTTTGTTTTTTGCCTTATCGACGCTGTGGTAACATTAAATGTAATACTTTTTCTACCATGATGTTGTTCTTGCTGTTGTTGTCCGGTTATGCTATGATCAATAATTTGTTCAACTTCATCTTCATCGACAAATATACAGATACCACCACGTCGTTTAAGGGACGATTTACTAGAGAAGTCATGTTCAAATTCTGCTTAAGGACGTGGTAGCAGGACAGTTGGATAGTACACATATTATTTTATTACAATTTCATAATTCGTTCATTTGAGTAAATCGTTAGCAAAAATATATACAATGAAAGTAGTTGGAATAACATTTTGTTGAGTTTAATATTTACATAAGGGGGGAGGAAAAATAACAATAAGTTTATATAGTGAAAGGAATGTTGTAAAAAAAACAAAAGTTAAAGTAACGCCCCCATGCTATTACATGCAAAAAATTCCCCCCAAAAAAAAAGTTACTTACAAGTTTTTTTATTTCTATTTATTTGTTAAGAATAACTTATATAAGTAATGACTTTAATGATTAGGAAAGTTTGTTGAAAAATGTCTATGTCATTAGTTCAAAGTTTTGATATTAAATCTTTTTTGAAGCTTAAGAAGTTAGATTTTTCTTGTGGTGAATAGAGCGAATACAAACTTGGCTACGATTTAAAATAGGTTTGGTCCTAACTATCTGCTGACTTGTGCCTTAAAACTCACTTAACACTTTGTGTTCGGAACGCAATTTACAAGAGCTTTCTGAATAATTTTAGCTAAAAATTAATAATTCTACAAGATGAGCACACAGCTGGTAAACTTAATTCGGAAACGCTATCGAAATTTATCATGAGTGACGACACCCATTTTCTTCTGAAATTTATCATGAGCGACGAGACCCATTTTCAACTGAACGTAACATGAACATAGAAAATTTGCACTTCTGGGACACTGAAAGTCACGTATTATTCGCGAAGATCCATTACATTCACTTGAAGTGACTGCATGGTGCGCTATTTAGGCCGGAGGTATAATCGGGACTTATTTTTTCGTAGACGCCGTGGGCAACACGAATACTGTGACTGGTGAGCGACTTATAACCATGATCAACGGGTTTTTTTTTTGCCGCAAATTGATGAACTGAGACTGGAGGACATGTGGTTTAAACAGGACGGGGCAACTGCACACGCAGCTCGCGCGACAATGGTCGGTGGTTTTTTTTTGAAGTCACGTTTCTATAGCCAAAGGCTCTGGAAGCTTTTAAAAGAATATCTGGCCAGATTGATAGGAAAGCGCCAAATTTCGGAATTAATTTGAAAGAGCGTTTGGACTTCAGATTCTTATCTTGATTCGAAGTGAGAGCCAAATAGAAGTTTTTTTTTCTTTATTTTTCACAGACTTCTAATAAAACTTTTTTAAAGCGTTTTGGTCTCCCAAATATGAACTGGTTTCAAAAAATTTCTATCGAAACAATCTTCCCCACTTCCATTATTGCAAAAAAAAAAAAAAAGAAATTGGTTCAATATCTGGATATCAATATCTTTGAATCTAATAAGTGGATTTAAAAGTTTGATCCATCGATTAACCCTTTGAAGTGTCTTGTTTGAGTATAGTCTAAACTCTTTCTATAGCAAATTTTTTAAGCTTTAGGGACATATATAAAAAAAAATATTCGGGATCATAACGGAGTTTTTAAAGCACCCTTAAACATTTCCCAACATAATTATACTCAAAAGAAAGGTAGTTTTACGAGGAATTCAAATCCATAAAAAAATCTAAAATATTTTAAGGTACTTCATCGGAAAAAAACTTCTTCTGAAAGAAACTTGATTCGGAAAGAAACTTAGATTGACATCGTTTACTTAAAAAAGAGAAGCAACCAAATTCCTACGAATTTATGTGTTTCTTTCCTTAGAAAGTGGATAGCGGAGAGACTAAAAGTGGTGAAATATGAAGGGCTTTAAAATATGGCAACACTGTTATTGAGCGAGATGATAAATCTTAAAATAGTTATTGCCCGCCTTCTGATGGAAATTTTAGAACCCTCTTATGTTATTTTACTTCAGTGGAGTTAATTGCTATTGGAACACTGACGTTGCGATATGTATGAGTGATAGAAAACTCATACACATTATTGTTCTAAATTGATATCGCCTACGCTAGGGATCGAAACCGCAACCTTTTGTGTAATAGTCCAATGCGCTAACCATTAATTTTTATGTGGGATTAGGAAACCAAACTACTTCAAAAACTTTTAATGGAAAGCTGTGCTTCAAAAGTCGCCTTTTGTTGAGTACTGAAATTTTAAATTAATTTTTTATTTAATATTTTTTTTGTTAATTTTAAAATTTCTAACAATTTTGTAACTGTTGAAGCGTTAGCGTTCGCGTGAGACTCCTTCACTGTGGCTAGGTATTTTCCTAAGGTTGGTATTCTCGAATGTTTGATAAAAAATTAAAAAAAAACACCAAATGTGTTTTTCCTGGTTTTTATATGATCCTTGTTTGAACCACCAATCTTCCCTGCGGGAAAAGAACCTATCCCAGGATACGTCATGCGACCGATTCATTGTGATAGGTACCGGGCTTGTCCTAGGAGGGGGTCAATTTCCTCCTCTCACATGTCGCAGGACTAGTCTAAAAGAACATGTCACAAAATTAAGCCCAAAGAACATATCATAGAACCAAAGCAAAAGTACATGTCATGACTTTTTAAACCCGTCACGTAGTATGTACTTTAGAAACCAAACCTCTTTTTACATATCTCGTGAAATGTGTAAAGAACCTCCGGTTAGTCCGGGTTTGAAGCTGTGATAGTTCAGATATTCCAGGGTCCTTGCATTAAATAAAATCAACTTTGATTTCACTTTTTATTACACGGTATGTAGCACTTGATTTAAATTAATTTTACTTGGTTTTTTGACCTCTCTATATTTTCTGACTCTTTCTTCTGTCCCTAAGCTGGTTGGATGGGGATCCGACTGTTGGATGGGAATCCAACCGTGGGGGATGGTAATCCGCTTCTAAATATGTGTCGGATGGATATCCAATCCTTTCCGTCCTGGAGCCTTTCCTCTGAACCCTCTCTGTATACCCCTAAACTCTGTGTTGGATGTTAATCCGGCTATTTACGAATGTAATCCGACGCTATCTTTGTCAGATGGAAATCCAACACCCTATAACTTCACACTAGTACACTTTTCTTAACAGATGTTGCCCGCTTGTTGGCTGCAAAACTAAGACCTCTTTCCTTCACACACATCTCCTTTTATACTCTTTATCTTCTCCACTTTGTCATTAAGTAACCTGTTGTATGTGGTCGTTGTTTTGGTATTTCTTTCTTATAGTTCGTCTCTTGTAGTTTCCCTCTTGCAATTCATCTACTGTAGTACGTCTTAAGTAGTTTCACTCATGTAGTTCATCTCTTGTAGTATCTCTCTTGTTGTTTTTTCTCTTGCGGTTTCTCTCTTGTGGTTTCTCTCTTGTAGTACATATCTTGAAGTTTCTCTCTTGTAGTACATCTCTTGTAGTTTCTCTATTGCAGTTTCCTCTTGTTGTTTTACTTTTCCTCTGAAGTTCTCTCTTGTAGTTCCCCTTTGTGGATTCTCCGGTAGTTTCACTCCTTTCTGCGTATTCCCGTTGTAGTCTTGCTCCTTGTCCTCCTCTGAGAAACGATTTGTCCTGGGGTGAAATGGATGAAGATCCGTCATCCCCTGTATGATGGATAGGGATCCATCCCCAATATGATGGATATAAAACTGTCCCAAGTGCGATTGATGGGAATCCATACCCAATATGATGGATGAAAATCCGTCCCCAGTATGATAAATGGGAATCCACTCCCAGTATGATGGATGAGAATTCTTCCCCAATGTGATAGACAGGAATCCATCCCCAATGTGATGGATAAAAAGCCGTCCCCGTGTGATGGATGTAAATCCATTCCCAATGTGATGGATGGCAATCCATTCCCAATGTGATGGATGGCAATCCGTCCCCAGTGTGATGGATGGAAATCCGTCCCCAGTGTGATGGATGGCAATCCGTTCCCAGTGTGATGTATGGGTATCCATCCCCAATCTGACGTTTCCTTTATAAAAGCATAAAATTCAATGCATGTGAGCACAAATTTTTCTCAAAGAGTTGTGTCCTCACAAATGTATTTGGGGAACCGGTCCAGTTTTCCCCTACAACGGAACAGGTCCGAATTCCGAACTGACCACTTTTTCCCCACAAGGTTTCTAATTCAGCCATTTTGTAAATTTGTTTGGAAAAAGTATCCCAGTAAAAGTAAAAAATCCATAGATCAGGTGGCATAATAGCTTATACGTCATGAGAATAGATTCTTATTTGTGTCCTATAAGCGGTACTTTTTGTATGTAGTGTGACCTAAAACCAATAGGTAATATTATTAAAAACTAGAACTGGTACTAGAACCAGTTATAGAACCGGTTCTGGAATAGTGAAGCCTTGAATTTTAACTCACAGGTGTCAGATCGGATCAGGTTCGGATCTAATATGAATTTAACTCTCCAACATTGCTGGGTTAAACTAGCAAACAAAAGAAAATAAATCACATCTCAAGAACAGAATTACTATACTATAAACCCAAAAACTCGCTCTAAGTGATTTTTCTTCATAACTTATGAAATATTAGCCACATTTTACAAAGAAAAGATTTTCTAATCCAGCAGTTGGTTGGTTTAGCTTCTGAGTAATGACTTTAAAGAATTTTAATGGAACCAAAAAAAGTGCATGTTATTATATAAATATAAAGTTTTAAAATATAAACGAATTAAAATGTTTCAAACACACACACACACTCACACAAAAAGTAACATAGATACATCACAAATAATACGTGACATGGATTACACCAAAAATTTTCTTCGTCTATTTTTTTTTTTTTTCAAAAAACCATTTACTTTAAAGACCATCACAAGTTGTATTTTCCTTTTTTTTTTAAATGACATAGAACTAAACAAGCTTTCAGAGTGATACATGAGATATATGACTTTGTGGCGGTGGTTGATAAAATCCATATGTATGACCTTATTAACTAAATACGTACTATGGTTTATATACGATAGATAACGCATACATAGTAACATACATACACACATACATTATTGAACTTTAGAATACTTACTTGCTGAACTTGATGAGACTCGTCCCATTGGAATATAACTACGACTATCACTATTATCTTGTGAGAAATTAATGACATTAACATCATAGGTAACCACAGAAGCTTGACGTTTTCGTACTGTTTGTATGCCTTCATAGCCGGTAAGAAGAGAACTTCGTTTGCCAGCCATGCGTGAGCTGACCGTAAGTGTTGTTTCTGGCTCACTATCATGTCGATTAAATAAAGGTGATGGTAAGTCTTTCTCCTCTCCTGTTAATGAACCACCACCACCACCACCACCATTACCCAGTGAGGTGGGTGATAGTGTTGAATCTAAAATAATTTCCGGTTTTGGGGAAATATTTGGGTGTGAGGTAGGTGGTTGCTGTTGTTGTTGTGTTTGCAGTGACGTTTGTTGGTTTTGCTGTGTTTGTGGCACGGCCAATGTTGCAAATACATCTAATGATACTGTTGACGTATCACTGACAAAAAATTGATTGCTAGGTGAGGTCAAAGGAAATACTGGAGCTATTGCTGTGGGTGGTGGTGATAGGAAATAAACATTGATACTATTATTGGGAGTACCAACTCCACCATTTATACTACTATTAGCCGTATGTATTAGATTAGGTGATTTAGTAGTGGGCAATTGTATGGCCGAATTAAAGTTGGGAGTCATGGGTGGAGACATTAAAAAGTTGCAACTATTTTTATTCACTAAAATTTGATCACTTAAAGTACTCATACGTTGTTTAATGGTTTCCTTTTTAACAGCTCTACGACTACTACTACTGCTACTACTCCTACAAGACTCCTTTGACTGATTGATTGTTTCGAGTTGGTGGTGTAGGGGTGATTGAAAGGATTGTTCTGTAGAGGGAAAACTTAAAGAACGGAATAGTTCTGCTAACTCGGAACTAGATTTAATGGAAATATTTGATTTTTCCTGATTTGAAGTCAGTGTTTCAGTTTTGAGAGCTTCTGGCATAGAGTTATCTATCAGGGATGTGGGTGATATTGAGGGTGGCGGTGTTGATGGTACTAAAGGAGAATCTTGTTGTACATCTCTTAAATAGGACAAATCATCGGGACCCACTTCCTGTATAGTATTGGCACCTAAATCAATCAATTGTATATAATTTTTATGTGGTGGAGACATCATTCTTAGCTGTTCATCCTCATCATCTTCACGACGCATTTCTTCCGATTGTTCATTTAAAACATTAATATCCAATAAAATGTCGGGAGTATTATAGCGGCTAGAAGAATCTTGACTTTCACCAAAGAGTCTGGGTAGGTAAACGTCGGAGTCGGTATCACTATGTTGACGTGATCTCATTTCACTTTTCTGTCTCTCCTTGAGGCCACCATTATAACTGTGCGATAGTTTACGATTACGAGAACGTTTAAATAATTGCGCTCGACTAGATCGTATCTCTTCAGAATTAGCCTGATGTCGTTTCTTTTCCAATGAAAAGCATTCAGTGCTAGAGCGTTTCGTTTTGGCTAGAAGAGATTTCAAATTAAAGCCCTTTCCTTCTTCTTTTGCAGCCAATGTCGTAGAACCTTCTTTCAAAGCTTCCATTTGCTTTTTCTTAGCTTTACTTTCACTAAAGCTCTTCAGAAATTCCGAATCACTTAGCGCAAATGCTTTTTTATTCTTTTCTTTACTACTGCGATAACGATTTTCTCCATTTTTCATTCGTATAAAATCAGTCTCACTTAAAGCTGGATATCTTCCGCTGCCACCATGATGTTTTTCCAAATTTACCTCATCTTGATCACTTTCTACTGCCGTTTGCTTTTTATAATACAAATAATTATCTTCTATAAGACGTTTCAATTCTTTATTATCTTCGGCTATGGGTAAACAAGTGGCTTGTTTCATTTTATTGATACCATCATAGTAATCGTTGGTTTCACTATCATCACTATTGATACCAAATATTTGGTATTGTTCGGAGTCACAACCAGTTTTATAATATGGATTACCCTGTTTTTGTGTTGGTGAATTACTGCTAGTGGACGATGTACGTTGTTGCGGCGGATGTTGTTTTGTTGTAGGAATCTTAATAGCTATGGTTTGTTGCAAATCATTTATGGTGTCTTGCCAAGTTTCTTGTTGTTGTTGATGCTGTTGTTGATAATCTAATGCATCTTTGTTGCATGGCACTTGCAACTGTTGCTGGGTAGCATAATGCAGTGCTATCATTGAGGGTGCACTATCCGTGTGTGTAACCTTTTCATAACGTTCTTGTTCGAGGTCACGTAAATCGATACTACTACGACTAAGTCTACGGGGTGGTGGTGAAGGAACACGTAATTCATCACACTCATCTTTATCGTCATCATCATCATCATCGGTTTGTGGTAATATATCCTGTAAATGAAGCAATAATGTGTAAATTAGTTTAAATCTTCGACTTGGTAAATTTGGCTTTTGACGAAAAACTACCAAATAACATCTAATCAGTAATTAGTTATTTAAAAAGGATCTTCAACTAATAGTAATTTGTAATTGGTTGATAGTAATGTGTATGATTTAAATTTTATAATTCACAAAATTTTCTTTTATGGTTATTGGGAGTTGTAAGTTCAAGACATGTCCTGAGGGCGTTGTGGTGTTGTGGTTAGCGCGTTGGACTGTTATACAGAACGTTGCGGGTTCGATACCCAGCGACGGCAACATCAATTTAGAAAAATAATGTGTATGAGTTTTCTTCACCTCATACATATCGCAACATCCTACTTCGGTGCACTTAACCCCACGCAGTTGATGAACTAAAAAAAGCTTCAAGAATTTGGCAACTCAGATGGCGGGCACAGATTTATTATTTCTCGCATTTTCAGTGTTGCCATATTTGAAACTCTTCATCTTTCACCACCTTTCATCTCTCCTCTATCCCCTTTCCAAAGAAAGCAACACATTAATTAGTAGGAAGAATTTCCTGTGTGTTCCTGAGCTTCCCTTAAAAAAATACCGAGTTGTTTTTGACCTCATTTCTTAACCCCTAAATGTAAAATTGGGTCACTAAAAAGAAGCTGCCTCTTATTTTTCTCTTCTCTATCACATATCCAAATTTCATTAAGTTTGGAGAATCATGTTCCGACTTCGAACAGCTAAAGAAGCATATCTTTTACTTTGGCCATCTCGAAAATCGTTAATTGAATAAAATTTTTTTGAACACTATGGTCACCTTAAAAATCAAAGTTTCAGTCAAGATTTTTTGACTTTGGTTAGACTATTTAGCTTAGAAAGGTCTTATGCACCGCGACCAAAAGAAATTGATCTTCTGTACAGCCTAATATTTTCCTGTCCTAAATATTGAGGCTTCCTATGAAGCCAATCACCCTACTAGGCACACATTTCCAAATTTTCAAGGGGGATAGTGTATATCAACTAAGTAATAGTGGTCTCCTAGGACATACGCAGAGTATATGCTCCGCTGTCTCGGCGTCCAATTCACAGAACCTACAAGTATCTGAATCAGACAGGCCTCTAGTGTTTAAATGGTATCTGAGATTACAGTACCCAGTCAAAAATCCTGTTAAGGTCCTTAAGTCCTTCCTGTTTGGAGAACGAAATCCACTGAAGTTTACACTTGATGGGTCGATGAATCTCTAAGCAGCATTCCAGCACTCGATGGTTTTTCTTTGATATACCCCGAAGGTCCACCACAGAAAGCTTCAGGGTCAAAGAAATGTTGACCGGCCCCGCAGTTGGCCAACCTGTTGACTTTTGTTACCTTAAAACTTCGTAATTGAGTCAAGTTTCTTTGAAAATTTTCAATGAATGGATTAATGGTTTTCTAACAAGGGAACTTTGTTGGGAGGTGCCTTCAGGTGTCGATGAAATTTGAATAAAAGATAGAGAAGACCAAAGTAATAGAAATTTTGGTAAGAAACATAGCGGCCCAATCACATATTTTTGGGGAAAAATTGGTTTCAAAGTTGTTTGAAACTCTTTTGTTTTAAAACTTTTTATTATTTTTCGTACTCAAAGGTCTTAAAAATAGCTTTTATATGAGACTAAATTTGTATAAACAAATATTTAAAACTAAACCTGAAAAAATCGTAAACTATGGGACAAATTTTGACCCTATATTAAGCGCAAGAATGGGACGCTAATTATAATTATAATTATTTATTTTAGAGCCTCTATCAGTCGCAATAAAAGGAAACCCATCAACGGTACTTCCGTGTAAGTTATGTTTTCTGGAATTTGGTCAGGTATGAACTCTTATTTTTTGGACTTTTGTCATCTTAAAAATTCACGGTAAAATCAAGTTTCTCTTACAGTTTTGATATCTTTAACTTTGGTTAACTTAAAAATCCAAAATTGAATCAACAATTTTGTTACCTTTAACTTTGATTAACTTTAGAATTCAGTATTTAGTCATAAGATTTTTGATCTCCTTAAATGTCCACGAGTGCTGCCGATTTAAGTAAATTTTAGCCAAAAATTAAGTCAAATAAAAATTCATTTTTCTTAGACTTTGGTCACCTTAAAAATCTGAAATTGATAGAAGTTTCTATTTCTCTTTATATTACAACCAGTTTTTTGCCAAAAATTAAGTCAAATAAAAATTCAAGTTTAAGTCAAGTTTCAGTATCAGAGAAAAACCCTCGATAAAATCAAGTCATTCTATGTTCAGGGCCACCTTAAATATGCATGATTGAGTGAAGACTGTAACATCCTTAAAAACGTACAAAAAAATCAATTTTTTTTAAGCATTTGGCCACCTTAAAAAGCTAACATTGATTCAAGAAATTACAGTTGATTCAACTTATTCTTAGACTTTGGCCACCTTAAAAATCTGCAATTGATACAAGTTTCTCTTTCTATTAAAAGCAGTTTTTGCATGGATTTTGACCTACCAGCAACAGGTTCTTTTCCTCCAAACTAAAATAGGATGCCTTAGAACTGGTTCTAGAACTAGTTACCGATCTGGTTAAGGGACAGTGAAACCTTACATTTTGATTCCCAGGAATCAGTTCTACAACCTGTAGCAATCATAATTAGATATGATTGAAGATCTAGCTCCAGATCAGATCATATATGATATGATATGGCATATGATATGGCATATGTGATTCACTTTATGATCAGATATGAGCAGATATAGTGGCAGATATGTTCATATTTCTGGAAAATTTTGTGATTTTTGTTGCCAGATATAAGCAGATCTTGTCTTATAGGATCATATCTAATGCAAGATCTGTTTATATGTGATACCACATCTTATCCATTTGAGCCGTTTTAAAAGATACCAAAATAAAAAAATAAATAAATGTTGAATTTGATTTCATGTTATATATCCAGATCAAATTGGATCTAATTATATATGGTGCACCAGATTTGATCAGATCTAATTATAGCTTAAATTTATCAACAATTTTGAGATCTAATTAGAGCGTTACAATTAGATCTCATGTCATCTAATCAGACCAGATCCTTTTTTACACGGTAAGTTTCTCTAAGGCTTTGGTTAATCTGAAAGTATACAATTATATACAATTATATACAATAATATACAGTTTAAAGTTTTTTAAGACATTGGTCACCTTAAAAATCAGCGACACCACTACGTGGTCATTGTCGAATGAGTTTGTGCTGATGTATGTAAGTATCAAAAATATCGGCCTTGGACCACCGTATAGTCCATTAAATAAAAGTCAGTAAACTTTCCGAAATTTGGATCGCTTTCTGAAATATGAGACAAATTATATTCGGTGATGCTTATCATATAGTCTGCATGCCCAACTTTATTTTATTTTTTTTACTTGTTATACATGTCAATGGTCGTAAGTTGGAACCTCATAACTGTCAATGTTATACAACATTTGATTTTTCGAGGTCCATAAAATAAGCATTTTTTTTATCAATATATTTATTGTTGGAGCTAAATCTCTTTCCACCGAGCCATTTCTTTAGGTTTGGAAATAGGAAATATACACTGGGGGTTTAATCCAGAGAATAAGGTGAATGATCGGGCAATTCGTAGTATACCTCATGGATTTTGCCATGGAAACTAAGGTGCCACAGGATTCCGTTGGTGGTCAATTGTGAGCAAACGTGGCAGCCATCTTGCGGAAAGCTTTCTCTTACCCAAGTGATCGTTCAAAATTGGAACCACTGAGATGCCTATGTCTTCCACAGTCTATCGCACATTCAACCTCGTGAATTTTTTCAATTGTTTTGGGTGTAGAGACCTCAACTGGGCGTCCAGAACATTCGGCATCTTCCGTGCTTCTAGGGCCACAACGAAAGTCACTAATCCACTTTTTTACCATTGAAATCAATGGTGCAGAGTCCCCATATATTTTTTAAGTTTTTCCTTGCTTTGATTGATGGTTTTTTTTACAAAAAATAATGTTTAGTGATCACTCGAAATACACTTTTTCCATTTTTAAAAAAATCCACGAGGTTGTATGTTTTGAACAGCTGTTAAACGCAAAGTAAATGATGGAACTTGCTCATAATTTGACAGTAGTCTATTAACAGATGGTACTTGATGGCGGCAGTGTTGTATTTCATATAACTACAAGGGAAGTTCAAAAAGTCACGGACTTATTGATCCGTCCTCTTAGCATCCCCAACATATAAACGTATAATGACTTTATAAAACTTACCTCAAAATTACTTATCGCACTATGAGTCTCTTCTCTCGCTAGAGTTAATTCACATTCACTGGGATGTAAATAGTTTAAATTTGTTGGCTGTTGTGTTACTCCCATATGTACACTATTCAGCAAAATATTTGAACTAGTACGGCTTAAAGCTTTTCTTTGCCTTACTGCTTCTCTGTTAAAATTAAAATATAAATTAATAATTTTGTTTTTGGTTACAAAAGATATCGAGATGTATTATTATTATTATTATTATTATTATTATTATTATTATTGATGTACGTACTTATAAATTCTCCAATACATGACTATCATTACTATGCCAGGTATCCAAAAACTAACAGAACTAGAGATGATGGCATAGGCCCTATTAACAACAAAGGTACATTGATAGGGATTACTGGCCATTTCTTGTAAATGTTCAGCTGTTGTATACCAACCCAAAAAGATGGGCGTAAATGAGATAAGAGCTGGTAATATCCAAACATTAGCCAACATAAAACAAACAGTTTTAAATGTCATATATAAAGGATATTCTAATGGACGTACAATGGCATAATATCTAGAATAATATTGAGAATAGGAAGAAGAAGAAGATTAGGTGTTGATAAATATCTTATTTTTAAAAGTAATATTTAAAAGGTTATATTAACAGCTGCTACCTATTTTATTGCCTATGCATGTAAATTTTTTGTTTAAGACCATCTTAAGAATAATTTTCAAATAAATTCCCTTATATAATCATATATTAGAAACAGGTATTATCAATTATAAGATATATAAATATACTATATACCAAGTTTATATGATTGAACTAAATTTAAATGCATTTATAATGGCACAAACAAACAAAAAATAACTTATATGTCCTTTTGGCAAAATTTAATAAGAAAATAATATATTATAAATAACCTGGTTTTTATTTACAGAACCCCTGTTTCAAAAGCCTAAATATTAATTCCATTGAGAGTCCTTAAACACACAAGTAATAGTTACTGTTCTCGTTGTTGTGCTTTCTTTTTTCATTTGTTTTTGTTTTTTTTTTTTTAAATATCTTTAGTGGATACCTCTGTGTTTTATAGTTTCCTTGGGGGAGCAATTAATCATTTTATTTATTTGGCATATAATTTTAATTTCAGTATTTCTGTGTTACTTATTTTGATTACCTTTTTGTGCAAATTAATTACACTTGATACATACACATATACATAAATATTTATTTAACCCATAATAGCCAAAATAGAACAAAGATTTAAGTACTCTGGGTACTTCTTAATTCAAAATTTGTTAGTTGTTGGAGTTGTTATTCAAAATTTGTTAGTTTCCCAGCAAAAAAAATGGTAGTCATTCTGTGACTAACTTCTTTCATAGCTTCCTAAACTTCAGTTGACATTCTTTTATGATTTTTTGGTGTTATTCTAAGGCACTTCCAAAAGCATTCATGTGTTCATATTTCAAATGCAGTGATCTGGATATAAACCCGATGCATATCTTAAAATATCACTCTTCAATACTTCTAAAGCATAATTTATAATATATCGCATATTTTGTTTGGATCTAAAGCATTTATTTAAATTGAGAAAATAGTTCTGATGAAATTTTTTAATTTTTTTAATAAATCATTTTTTATATTTTAGTTTAAAATTTCATGAGGGTTAGAATTTATGCAGTTTTGAAATTTTTATAAAAGTTATGGAAAATCAAGAAAAACAGATTTTTTTAACCTTTAATTGAAACTAGCTGGCCTGTCATTTGCATTTTTTCAGCCTTAAATATTTATGACGACGCAATCTGTGCATTTTTGCATTATGTATATTATTTAACACTACAACATTTCCACTTTTAATTCAGAATTTACCAAAATAATTTTAAAATTATATAAAAATTATTTCAAATTGCCCAAAAATGTTTTAAAATTGTGCAAATATTATTTAAAATTATTCAAAAATATTTTAAAATTGCCTAAAAATGTTTCAAAATTGTACAAATAGTTTTTAAATTATCCAAAAATATTTTAAAATTTGTCTAAAAATTTATTAAAATTTTTGAAAAATGTTTTAAAAATGCTTTTTCACTAATGCAGAATTATTTATTTGTTTTAATAAAGAGTATTTGTATATCAATGCTTAAATTTCGCTTCTTTAAACTTATTTTTCTGCATTCTTATAAATTAAATTTTCATCAAAGCTTAAATATTACAAAATATATGAACATTTTCCACTCATGCATCAGAATATCTAACCATTGTATTATCATTGCTTCCTTAGAGTAAAGTATGAGTAATGCTAGTAGCTCTATTTAAATACTTCCATTTTATGACACGCTAATGTTAAATTCATCGATGAAACCATTAAAAAAGAAGTGATGCCTTTGCCATAGTAGTGATGCTTTTATTGCTTCTTTGGTAGCTTCATTTTTGCTGGGTTGTTTGGTGTTTTAAAGTATACAAATATTTATTTGTAGAAAAAAAAATAATTTTCAATTATAAAGCGTGTTTGTCACAACTTTGAGTTGGCATCACTGCTTTATTTGACAACCCATTTAACAGCTGATAGTTGCTTAATTGTTTAGTGTGCTTTAAAATTTTATTACGAATCCACTTAAACTAGAGTAACGTGTGCAAATTGTTGAAATTTTTAATCAAAATAATTGTTATATTCGTCAAACTCATCGTTTGAATTTCCATTCAGAATTGTATTATGCGAAGAACCTTTTTTCTGGTTGAATGGGTACGTGAAAAGCAAAATTGTCACATTTGAAGTGAGATGAATCCACAAGCTTTTATCGAAACACCATTACATCCACAGAAAATTACTGTTTGGTGCGCTTTATGGGCTGGCGGAGTCATTGGCCCATATGTCTTCAAAATCTATGATGGTGAGAATGTAACTGTCATTGGTAAACGGTATAGGAACATGATTCGTAATTTTTTCGTACCTCAATTATGTGGCATTAATCTTGCTGATATGTGGTTCCAACAGGACGGAGCCACATGCCACACAGCGGGCGCTATAATTAATTTACTCAAAGAAACTTTTGATTAAAAAATAATTTCACGTAATAGACCAAATAATTGACCACCAAGATCGTGTGATTTAAACCCATTTGATTATTTCCTTGGGGTTATGTTAAGTAACTTGTCTACGTCGATAAACCACAAACAATTTTCCTGGAAATCAACATTCGAAAAATTATCGGCAAATTACGGCTGCAAATGATGCGAAAAGTTGTTGAAAATTAGTGTTCCAGATTGCGCCTTCTACGCGCCAGCCGTGGCGCGTAGAAGGCGCATTTTTACTTGTTTTTACTGCAAATATGACATTAAATGATCTAAAGGGTGGTCCAACCATAATGCACGATGTTAATTGTGAGTCACCCTTAACGTCAACTAAATTTGACGTTTCTTTATTTTAGTGAACAGCGCATTAAGATTGTTGAAGCCTTTTACGAAAATGGACGTTCAAATCAAAATGCATTTCGTACACTTCATGATTTTTTTGGACAGCATAATTGATCAAATGTGTCCACAACCGTGAGAATTGTGCGCAAATTTCAGCAAAGCGGGTCTGTAGGAAATGTGAAAACACCTGTGCATGCTCGCCCAGTTCGTTCTGCAGAAAATATTGCTGTTGTTCGCGATAGTGTGGCAGAAGAGCCGTCAACCTCGACTCGTGTATGGTGTTGGCTAGTGCGAGATATTAACGGACGATATGTGGTTCCAACAGGATGGTGCCACTTGCCACGCAGCCACCGAAACAATGGCTCTTTGGCGCGATTAATTCAATGGTCGTTTTATCTCACAACGTGGCGATGTTAATTGGCCGCCACGATCATGTGATTTGACACCGTTGGACTTCTTTCTTTGGGGATATTCAAAAGAAAAAGTGTACGTCAGTAAGCCAAGAAGAATTTAAAACATGAGATAATTCGGCACATTAACGACATTGAACCTCAATTATGACTAAGAGTCATTGAACATATGCCAAAATATTTATTAAAAAACGCTAGGAGTGAATAATATCAAGAAATTACAAAATAACGACAAAACTAAAAAATCGTTAAAAGTGAAAAAGAAAGCTAAGCCCGTGTGAAACAATATCAGAACTGACCACACAGAGAAAACAGATTCATTGTGATAACCGAATTCCTTGCCAACTGAATTATTTGGTTGCAGCCACTGAATTATTTGGTTGTGGTAATCAAAAATATCCTGTCAAAATTGAAATATATTGCTTTAACTGAAATTCTGTTGTAATAACCTAATTTTTTTGGTTGTATTAACCGAAATTATATTGTCACAAACAAATATAACGGTGGCCCCAACCGAATCATTCGGTTGCCAAAAAATTTGGTTGTCACAATAAATCTGTTTTCTCTGCGTAGGTCTCCAAATCTAATTAGATCTGATCAAATCTTGGAATTAAATCAAAAAGTTAAAATTAAAACTAAGATTAAAAAAAAAATATATAACTCTAAAATCTTATTTTTACATTTAAACAAAAAATTTAAAACTGCTCAAACAGCTAACAAGGAAAGTATCCCAACCTAATCAGTATGATTTTGCTAAAATTTGGATACATTATAGAAAATGGAAATTTAAGATCAATCTGTTTCGGGGCTGAAAAATGGGACTTTTTTTTCGTCATTTAGCTTTTTAAGCTATGTAACATAAAAGAGCCATATTGATGTGTGGTATGGTTGGAAAGCGATTTTTGAGGTCTGCTATCTGTTTTTGGTGCTTTTTTGAATTGTTTGTTATAAAAATTGTAAAAAAAATTTTTGATATTCGTGCTTTTTTCGAATAATTTTTTCGATTAACCCTTTTTTGAAAAAACTCTGGCATTTTGAATATCAAACTTCGTCATTTGACGACTATATTATTTCAATTCAGTTTTTATATTGAATTTCGACATGCTGCCGTACAAAAAAAGTACTATCAATTTATCCGAATTTCTTTACCCTATTTTACCCCATAAATTCCTGATGTGTCCCCCATAAATGTGATGTGTGAGATAAGATTTTCTTGGATATCTTTTTTTTTGTAAGATCTGATACCAAATCTCAGAAAAACACATTAGGAAATTTAGCATATCATTTCAGACATGAGTAGATCTGGCAGCAGATATGATCCTATATGAACAGATCTGCTTATATCTGGTTGTAAAATTAACCAATTTTCTAGATCCCCTTAAATATGAACTTAAACGGCACTATCTCTGATCAGATATTGCCATATCTTATCATATATGATCAATTATGACACCAGATCTAATTAGATGCAATTATATCTAATAAGATCAAACCTTTTTTACACGGAAAATTGAAAAAAAATCGACAAAATTAAAAAGCAAAATTTAAAAATTTACAAAATTGGAAAAGTTGCTGAATTTATAAAAAATATTAGATTTAAAAAACAGTCGCTAAAACTTAAAAAATTCCTAAATTTAAAAAATGTAAATTTTATGGAGAAAATCGCTAAAATTAATAAAATCAATAACTAAGCGAGACAAGGTTAAACGGATAACATTTTTAAAGTATTGAGAAACTCTGACGAGAAACTCTGGACGAGACCTTAATGCTAACAGTTTTATAAAACAGCCACAGGGTGTAATTTTTTTTATAACAATTTAGGTGATAATACATATTAATGCACTTTAATAATGGAATGAAATATTTTCACAAATTGGAAAGATTTAGAATGGAACAGGGTACGAGTGAAATTGCAAATTTAAACAGCGGAAACGAAATAGAAGGAACCAGAATGAAATTTATATTATAGCAGTGTATTAATTTTTATTATCATACAAATTAGAAAAAAAATATATGTCAAGATTTGGATGTTTATAAAAACAATTTAAAGCTTAAAAATCTTATAAAAAAGCTACTTTTAAGTTTAGAATTGAAAAATTAAAAACGAAGCAAAAATGAGTCTATGTAGTAAAAACAATTGTGATTACAGTCAGTTTAAAAATAAATGTCCAGCATTTGAAATTTTGTTTTTTTTAAAATAGTTTTTGTCTTACCACATGGTAACTGTGGGCTTATTAGGGTTAACCCGAATCATCTTTTAAGATGCTTATGCTGTACGCATAAGAACATTAATAAATATATTTCGAACGTGATTGTAGGTTAGCCTGACTACTTCATAGTTTGGTTGTTAGTTGTTTTGGTAGCAATAAAAATATGAAATAATTATAAGATTTATTAAATAATTGATAAATTACTTTATTTTTTATTGGTTGGTTGAAAATATTGGCATAATTTGTTAGGTTAAGTTTGATATTAGAAAATTGTGCGTATGATTTTTAGTAAAAACACCATAAGCAAAATAATTTTGCATTATGTATAAATTTTAAAAATAAATTGTCTTAAAAATACTACAAAAATCGATTTTTATTTGCCCATAAACACTAAACTTAAGTCAAACGGTTCCATCAAATCGCGTCCTTATAAGTCAACTGCAAAAAAATAACGCTTGGATGAAATTTAATTCGTCCATATCTCGAAAACTGAAAAGATTTTTGCAACTTAGTTTTTTATATGTTATTGGTGATATATATATTTTTTTTTTAATTTGGCGATTTTGTTTTTGTATGAAGCGTTTTTTTATTTTTTTTTTTAACTTTGGCGATATTTATTTGCATTTTTATTAGAAATTTTAGAGTCATTTTTTAATTTAAGCTATTTTTTGGCAGTTGTTTACAAATTTGATGGTCTTTTAAATTTTGCATTTGTAAATTTTCGAGATATTTTTAAAACACTAGCGATTTTTTAATTTTGTTGATTATTAGCGATATTTTTTGTTTTGACGATTTTTCACAATTTTGGTATTTTTATTTTTAATTTTTGTGATACTTTTCAATTTTTATGATATTTGTAAAATATTTTTTTTTTTAATTTTGGAGATTTTTTTTTTTTGAAGGAGTTTTTTAATTTTAGTGAACTTTTGTTTCTAGCTAAGTGGTATTTTTGATTTTACAATAATATTCTATTTATTTAATTCAGGGATTTTTAATTATAAACTTTATCGCTTTTTATATTTTAAAGCGATTTTTATTTATTCAATTCCATTCTATTCAGTTTTATTTTTTTTTTCATTATAGCGATACGAGTACTTCAATTTTGGTGATATTTTTACTTGAAAGAATCCGCCGCAAGTGCTTAGAAACTTTGGTCAGTCACAAGTTTTTGCAAGCTTTGGTCACCTTAAAAATCCAACACTGCAACATAATGTACTTCGTTTTCTTTCTTTAGGTCAGGTTGAAAATAGGAAGAGCCATTCGCCCTTAATGATCATGAATTGTATGACTTACACCTATGCTTTAGAATCGGCATGTTGTGCACTCTCCAAAAACCTACGCCATGAGAATTCAGTATCCCACAGGTATCCCTTCTGTTTTCCCAAATCAACTCTCCGCAAGCACCATTGACCGGTATAGCGTCCTCGTGCCAATGCTTAACCCTTGCGAAAGCTGGGCAAAATAAAGGAATTGCTTCAGAGTTGCGTCGTCCTCTCCACACGCAGAAAAAAAACATGGTTGCAACATGATCACTGCTAATATATTGTGCTTGCTGCAATCGGGTATCGTTGTCACAATCATGTTATTGTTTTTCTAACCATCAACATAGTCGATACCATCATTATTATAATAAATGTTTTATTAATTTATGATTGGCATTTTCTATTTCATAACATGATTGGCTATAACCATACTGTGGTAACAAAAATTCTGACTATGAAAAAATTATGATAGTTATGCAACCATAGAATGCTGGCAACAACCAATAAAAATTTATAGATCAAATAAAACATGACTTTGACATTTACAGTCATAATATTTTCTTGTTTTCATAAAAACCAAAATTAAATCAGTTCAGTCAGTTTATTTTTACTACAAAAAAAATTTTTACTACAATGTCATATTGTTTAATGTTGCGATTTTATATTAATATATATATGAGAACCATAATATGATATTACATAGTCATATAATGTATATTAATAATCATAATATAATAAGAAGGATCATAGATATATTATTGTAGGTATCATATAATGATAATCCAGGAATAATAATATAGTTATGGGGACAATAATATGATAACATTTTGAGAATACTATGATTACATGCGATCATATTATGATAAATTCAAGATAATAATATAATATAACTGAAGGGATAATATTATGATAAAATTATGGTTATTTTATTATCATAATATGATAACCATATTATAGTACAACTATTGTTGGCACAATCATAAACCCAAAAATATATGATGCTCTTCGAATATGATTGTCCCAACCGTGTTTTTTCTCTGCGTGCACAGACCCAACACAACACAGAGTCACTTCTATCAAGTTTCGAAAGTTGTGATAGTAGTGTAGAGTGGCCTGTGAGAGTTTCTATCAGGTCTTCCCCAGCCCTAAGATTCTTCTTGTCCTGCCCACATCCGGGCCACTACATAGAATCTGTATGATCGCACCAATGTTATCCCCGTTCATGATACCCTTGCGCACGTTGGAGGCCCATTGTCCAAGCTCCGTTTTCGTCATTCGAAAATGGCTCGGATTTTGAAGGAGAACGGAGGCCAGGTTGGATCCATCTCTGGCTTGTTTGCCAGCCCTTTCATTCCTATCCACTCCACAGTGTCCGGGTACCCGTATCAGCCACAGACGTCACCTGCCAGAATAAGTGTTAATCACCCTCTTGCAGTTAAAAACCGTCTTCGATGTCACAGACTCTCTGACTGCTGCCTGACTATCAAAGAAGATGACTGAATCCCCAGCATAATCAATCGCAGTGAACAACTGAATGTATTCCGTGAAAGACACAATTTCCTCCTGAAAAACGGTGTTGTGGGGCGTGAGCCAGAAATAAATCTAAACCAGTTCTTTCATTAAGTTTTAAGCCATCAGTACAGAAATGAATTCCGTTAGTTACATCCAATGTGATTTTATCTTTCCACAGCCCCTGTCCGGTACAAGAAAATCGTTGCCTACCTATCGCATTACATATTCAAATTGTGATAGCCTGTCAAAGTCGGCCTCCAAGGGACCACTCCCCAACCATCAGTCTATAAGACGCAAGTGCAGCCTCATCTATCGGTTTCATGGAGATTTTTGTCTCCATTGTCCTTGTATATGATGATCTAATCGCGCCGTTAATGCCCAGACAACATAGCAGCTGAACCCTTTGGAGTTCATAATATTACATTGCCTCAGGCTCGTAGCCCTCCATGCAATAGCGGAAATAACATTGTCGATCTGACAACACTTGCATAAAGCCAATGGGTAATTTTTGTGTTTAAACCCCATTTAGAGTCCAATGTTTTTCTCAAACACAGAGTGCTTTAGTAATTCTACTTTATATATGACCACTCCAGCAGAGTTTCCTATCCAGAACAACTCCCAAAAACTTGACACTATACTTAATTCCCATGTTCAAACCCCAGAAAACAGGAGGGGTAATCGTAAACCTCCGCCTTTTCCTATTGAACAGATAAACTTCGGCCTTATCAGGATAAAAATTCAGACCCGTAAAAGTTGCCCAGTCATAACATAAATCGATGGGCTTGGAAGCCCTTCTACATAACTAATTCGGATCTTTTCCCTTCAGTAGTATAGCGAAATCATTTATATATCTGAAGTACTTGAATCTTTTTATTTAAAATCCTTAAAAGATTGTGAATGGTGTTGATCTATAAAACAAGCGACAAAATTCCTACCTGTGGAGTGCCAAGGTAAACACTGTCCCTGATCTTCGTTCCATTGACCTCGCACTATGTCTCTGTTTATTATGAAATTTGTCACCATAAATTAGTATGTGTGGAATGAAGACCACCGATCAAGTCATCGAGCCAAAAAGTTAAATAAAATTATTTCTGTTAAATTTATCGTTTGCCTGTTTATTTTTTTTAACTGATGGATTTTTCTTTAACATAAAAATTTGTTATGAATTTGTACGATATATAAACATTTAAAATATTCCTTTGTTTAATAGTTGAATAAATGTTAACTCTTCAGTATGAAATGCAACTCAAGAAAACAAAGTAAAGGGTGGTTAAATTTTAAGGACCGATGTTGAATGTTAACCACACCTAAACGTAAAGTTTTTTTCTGCATTTCATTTGACATTTCTCAATTTCAGACTAACTCAATTTAAACCATGGAGAGATACACAATCGAGCAAAGCGTCAAGTTATTCAGGCTTATTATGAAAATGGGCGTTCAAATCAAAGTGCATTTTGTGCACTTCCTGATTTTTTTTGGTCAGCATAATCGACCAAATGTGTCCACAATCGGGAGAATTGTGGGCAAATTTCAGCAAACCGGGTCTGAGAAAACACCTGTGCATGCTCGCCGAGTTCGTTCTGCGGAAAACATTACTGTTTTTCGCGATAGTGTGTCATGAGGTCGGCCAAGCATTTACCGTAAATTGTGTTCGCAATCGCGACATGATAACGAACTTATTGTGGCCAGGAATTGAGGATATGACCCTGGACGATATGTGGTTTCAACAGGACGGTGCCACTTGCCACACAGCTAACGAAACAATGGCTCTTTTGTGCGACAAATTCAATGGCCGTGTTATCTCACGTGGTGGCGATTTCAATTGGCCGCCAAGATCATGTGATTTGACACCGTTGGACTTCTTCCTTTGGCGTTATTTGAAAGAAAAGGTGTACGTCAATAAGCCAGCAACAATTCAAGAGCTAAAGGATGAGATAATGCGGACATTAACGGCATAGAACCTCAATTATGCCTCAGCGTCATCGAAAATTTGGACCATCGGATGGAGGTGTGCCGCCGAGGTCGCGGCGGTTATTTGGCCGATATTTTGTTTCATGCATAACTGAACCATACCATATTACCATAATAAAAAGAAATGACAATTTCCTAAATAATTTGTGTTTTATTCAAAATCAACATCGGCCCTTAAAATTTACAATTTAAGTAAAATAATTTTGAATAGATTTAGCCTCATTTTCACAATATACTGTTAGCTAATAACTGCAACTTTACTTGACGTATTTGTTGTTGTTTGAATTACAGGTTGGTTGAAAAGTTCCTGCGCTTACCAAGAGATGGCACTGCTAGCTCCAAACTTTTTTTTCTCAAGTTGGTATAGCTGTCCTGAGAACACATGCAAAGTTGCAAGTCATTCTTTCTTTGTTTACAAGCCATTTGAAGTTGACGTGTCATTGATTTTTTTTTAATATGGAAATTATTGAATATCGTGCAGTCATCAGATTCTTTGTTTTGAAGGGTTTAAAAGCAAAGGAAATTTCTGAACAATTGTTAGAAGTGTATAAGGAGTCCTTTTCTTCAAAACGCACCGTTGAATTTTGGGCTGGTGAGTTTAAACGTGGTCATACCAGCCTTGAAGAAGATCCACGCGAAGGACGACCAAAAACTACAACCACAGCAGAAATCATTGAGCAAGTACATAATATGGTTAGTGAACACCCAAGTTTGACTAAGCGTGAAATTGCAATGCCATAGGCATCGCAGACGAACGAGTACTCTATATTTTACATGAAGAATTACGTATGAAAAAACTGTTTGGAAAGTTAGTGCCGCACACATTAACAATTCAACAAAAACTAGATCGAAAACAAATTTCTCAGCGTAATTTGGAGCGTTTTAAGCCGAATAAAACCGACTTCTTGCGTCGTTTTGTAACTATGGATGAGACTTGGATCTACCACCATGATCCTAAATTGAAACAAGAACGTTTACAGCGGACTGAAGCTGGTTGTTCAGCTCCAAAGCAGGTGAAGTCACAACGATCAGCAAAGAAAGTCATGGCGTCAGTTCTTTGGGATGCAAAAGGAATTTTGTTGATTGATTATCTTCAGAAAGGTAAAACAATAAACTCTGAATATTATTGCAGCCTTTTGGATCAGCTGGATGAAAAAATTCGTGAGAAAAGACCTGGTTTAAAGAAGAAAACAATCATTTTTTATCAAGACAATGCACCTGCTCACAAAAGTGTTTTGGCGATGGCTAAATTTAAAGAATTAAAGTACGAATTGCTTGAACATCCACCGTATTCACCAGATTTGTCTCCCAGTGACTACTATCTCTTCAGAAATCTCAAACAATTCCTTCGTGAAAAGCATTTTTCGTCGAATGAAGAGGCCATAGCAGCCGTAGACGGTTATTTTGCAGAGCTTCCGGAAAACCATTATAAGGATGGGATAAAATTATTGGAAGATCATTGTAACAAGTGTATTGAGCTTCTAGGAGATTATATTGAATAAAAAAATATATTTCGTAACAAAAACAGTATTCTTTCATTTCGAGCGCAGGAACTTTTCAACCAACCTGTAAACCGTGAATTAAATTTTAATTTGATATTCAGTATCATACACCTAAACTCGGCTAAATGTGCTCTCTTCTGTATTTTCCTTGGTAATACAGTGCAAATATTTCTCTGTCCGAAATTGAAAATCACATGAAAGTTTTTACTATAGTTTTATGCTTTATTACAGATTCCACTGTATTTAAGTTGTTTGCGAAATTTTTTTCCTTTTTTTTGTTATTGTTATTATTTTTTCGTCTGAAAAAGGTAGAGTTGGTTTTACATTTTTGTTTTTATGGTAATCTTTGGAATGAAACTAGTGTTTATCCCTTTGATATGGAAATGTTGTTTATGGATACAACAATGGTAGTGGTAGTGGTTGTGCTAAAACTACTACTGTTGTGGTTATGTTATGCTAATAAGTACACATATTTTATACTCGTATATTAAAAAATAAAGAAAACATTTCAAAATAAACAAGAGCAAACAAAAAGGATTACAATTTTTGGATTTTTATGTCTATATAAGTATGAGTATTATTTAAAGTTTTAAAACTTAAATAAAGAGATAAGTGTCAGTTAAATGCTTTAAATTATTTAGAAATAAAGAAAATAAACTGGTAAGTTTTAGAATATTTAAAAATAAATATCTTTTTACATTAAAAAGTTGTACTGGTTTCAAGTTATTTTTAATACTTTGACGAGTAATAGTTGATATACACTGCCTATCATAACTATAGACGCATCTTTGATTTAACTGAGATGTCAGTTTATAAAAAAGTTAGACCTTTTAAATTATCATATATGTACTATAAAATAATCAAAAACACATATTATTCAATAAAAATAACTCATTTATTCTTTTTGGTTTTAGTTTAATTGTGCATTTTTAAATTTATTGCTGTTTCATAACTATAGACGCACTTTTTAAAAAAAATTAAATTCACTTTAAAAAACTCAAATAAAATAATATAAAATTATTAATAATGGGTAGAGCCTCCCTTATTTAAATAAGTTCAAAAATTCTATAGTATCTATAGTATATCTTCGCTGATTGACCGCCATTCATCGATAGTCTCTTCTTTGAGATCAAATACAAATTGGTATTGACGGTTTTCTGCATAAACTCGACGAGCCAATATTCCCCAAATGTTCTCGATTGGGTTTTGATCAGGAGAACAAGCAGGCCAATCCATAGTTTTAATATTTTTAGACTGAAACCATTCTTGAGTATGTCAACTTTTATGAGCTGAAGAAGTAGCCCTTCATTATTGTTTCTTTCTAAAAATGGCACCAATTTGTCTTCCAAAACTTTAACGTATTCCAACAAATTCATCCGACAATCTCGAAATATCAAATCAAGCATACCGTCGCTGCAAAATGCTCCCCAGACCAATAAGAAACAGCCACCGAAATTTCGTTTTGAGAAATACCGTGGTTCCTTCCGTTGATCTCTCCAATAGCAATTCAAACCGTCTGGACCATCCAGATTGAATTTTTTCTCATCTGAAAAAATCACCTAAAAACAACAGAATAGAAAAATAATAAAAAAAAATGGTAAATTTAAAAAACCGATAAAATCAAAAAATCATTAAACTTACCTTTTTCCAGTTTGTCTGCAAATTTTTCTTTGAAAACTCCAGGCAAGCTTGTTTGTGCCGAGAAAGTAGTTTTGGCATTGTCATCAGCTTTTGTCTTCTTATAGTTCCAGACTCTTTTAGGACTCTACTTATCTTAGATTTGGACGCTCTCATTAGCAATCTGTAAAAGGTTTTCCATAGAATTCCTTGCAGCGTTTATAACATGGCGTCGATCTCTCTCTGATAGCTTTTTTTTTCTCCCCCTGTTTTATTCTTCCCGTATCCAATTTAACTTCCAACAACTTTATCCGATCGCTTAATTTTTTGTCCAAGTTTACGATAACTTAAACCAATTTTTAAAAAAGGTAAAATTTTGCCTTTTTCGATCGCAATTAGGCATGTACCACGTGACATTTTGTTTAAAAATGCAAAACGAAAATAATTTAGCACAATTAGTATTTAATTTGGCGACACAACTTTTTTTGAACTCATTTAAATTGATTTTTTGTCTATACACGCAGAGAAAAAATATGGTTGCAACATGATCACTGCTACTATATTGTGCTTGCTGCAATCGGGTATGGTTGTCACAAGCATATTATTGGTTGTATAACCATCAACATGGTCGCTACCACCATTATTATAGTAAATATTTCACTATTTTATGATTGCCACCTTCTATTTTATAACATGATTGGCTGTGACCATACTGTGGTAACAAACATTCTGACTATGAAAAAAATATTATAATTATGCAACCATAAAATGCTGGCAACAATCAATGAATAATTATACATCAAATAAAACATGACTTTGACATTTACAGTCCTAATACGAGTATTGTCTTGTTTTCATAAAAACCAAAATGTCTTAAAAAACAATCATATATTGTTTACTAAAACTGGACAAATATCAGATGGGTAGAAAATACCTTTCATGTGGCATTAAAACATTTCATCAATTGACCTATTAAGATCCAGTTTATTTTTTTCAAACTTTAGAAGATTTTTTTGAGGATTTTTTTTCCAAAATTCCTTATACATGTAATATTATTTAGAATAATCAATTCATTGTCAAAAAGATTCTATATAAAGATTTTATATGGCTCATATTATGATAATCCAGAAATCATAATATAGTTATCCATAATGTAATAACATTTTGAGCATACTATGATTACATGCAATCATATTATGATAAATTCAACATCATAATATGTTTATTTAGAATCATAATATGGTAATTTTTTGATCATTATAAAGGGTGTCCCAAGAAGAACGCAATTTTTAAATCTGGCAACATTGGAAGTGTCATTGTTTGACATTTGAACAATTGTTATTGTTTGCTAGTAGAAGGTACGAGGTTAGTAAAAATGGAGCGCTACACGAATGAACAACGCATTCTCATTGTGAAATTGTTTTACCAAAATGGTGAAAGTTTTGCGGCTACAGTTCGCAAATTGCGATCAATTTGGGGTCACAATAATGCTCCAAAAGAGTCAACTGTAAAGAGATTAATGGATAAATTTGCCGAAACTGGGTCTGTTAGTGATGTGAAGACAACAACGCGCCATCGACCAGGTCGATCGACCGAAAATGTCGCAGCTGTACGTGATGATGTCACTCAAACTCCATCCACCTCAATTCGACACCGAGCTCAGCAAATTGGTGTCTCCAAATCCACTTTGCAGCGAATTTTGACGAAAGATTTGCATCTTCATGCATACAAAGTTCAATTGACTCAGGAACTGAAGCCAGCTGACCATGGACAGCGAAGGGAGTTCGTTAATTGGGTATTGGAGAGACAACATGAAAATGCTGATTTTGCCGATAAAATCATCTTCAGTGACGAGGCCCATTTTCATCTTGATGGCTTCGTCAATAGGCAGAATTGTCGCATTTGGGGTGAGGAAAATCCTCGAGTGATTCACGAGAAGCAAATGCATCCTCAACGTGTCACTGTGTGGTGTGGTTTTTGGGCTGGAGGAATCATTGGACCTTTTTTTTATGAAAATGAGGCAGGTCAAGCGCAAACAGTCAATGGTGTTCGGTATCGTGAAATGATAACCACTTTTTTCTTGCCTAGAATTGAAGAAATGAATGTGGAGGGCATGTGGTTCCAACAAGACGGCGCCACATGTCATACAGCTAGAGAAACAATTTGATTGCTGCATCAGTCATTTCTAGGTCGTGTTATTTCGCGTTTTGGAGATCAGAATTGGCCGCCTAGATCGTGCGATTTAACACCATTAGATTTTTTTCTTTGGGGTTTTTTGAAGTCGATGGTTTACGCGAATAAGCCGACGACGACTCAAGCCTTAAAAGAGGAAATTGGACGCTGCATTAATGAAATACCGCAGCATTCATGCAAAACGGTCATTGAAAATTTCATTAAAAGATCGCGTGCATGCCAGCAAAGCCGCGGCGGCCATCTGCACGATATATTGTTCCATACATAACCTCATTCTGTCTACTTTACGATATAATAAAGTTTCACGATTTTTTTTAAATATCTGTGTTTTATTTAAAATTTAAAAATTGCGTTCTTCTTGGGACACCCTTTTTTAACAGAAGGGTCAAAATTTTGGTAAAATTATGGATATTCTACTATCATAATATGATAACCATAATATAGTACGACTATGGTTGGCACAATCACATCAATATATGATGCTCTTCGAATATGATTCTCCCAACCATGTTTTTTCTTGCGTGTACATTCGTTCTGTATAAGAAAGTTTCACGACCGAGACCATGACACACGCAGAGAATAAACATGGTTGGGAAAATCATATGCGAAGAGCATCTTATATTTGTTGCATTATGATTGTGCCAGCAATATTCGTACTATAATATAGTTATCATATTATGATAATAAAATAACCTAAATTTTACCATAATATTCTCCCTACAGTTATATTATGATTCGAAACTATGAAAAAGTTTTTTTAAAGTTTTTTTAACAAATGTTTTTTCTAAAAAAAAAATTTGATATTAAGGACTTTTTCAATAAAACATCTTTGATTCTATGGACTTTTTCTAATAAAAAATTCTTAGATTCCAAGCATATTTTTAAGATTTTTTTAGTTATTCCTTGGAGTCTCAGAAAAAAGTCCTTGAAATGTTTTTTCTAAAGAAAAAATTTGATATTAAGGATCTTCTATAAAACGTCTTTGATTCTATGGACTTTTCAAAAGAAAAATACTTTAATTTTTTTTTTTAAATTCTAAGGATTTTTTTTAATAAAAAAAAGAAAGATTCTATGGACTTTTTCTAATAAACAAATCTTAGATTTAGATTTTTTTTAACAAAAACACATAGGTTCTATGGACTTCTTCTAATTGAAAAATTCTTAGATTCCACGGACATTTTTAAATTTTTTTTAGTTATTCCTTAGAATTTTTTTTTTTTAGAAAAAGTCCTTTGAATCTAAGAATATATCTATTCAAAAAAGTTCTTAGAATCTAAGCATTTTTCATGATAAAAAAAAATTATTCTTATTATTCTGAGTAGAAAGTCGTTATTTTACAAGAATTTCATAAACATATTTTTTTTTTTAAAAATTATTTTTTCTATTTAAAATAACTCAAAAATATAAAATCTTTATATAGAATCTTTTTGGCAATAAATTTTTTCGACAATGAATCAATTAGTGTAAATTATTATGTTATAAGGCATTTCAAAAATAAAAAATGATCAAATAATTTAATTTTTACATAATTTTGATATAATTTTGTTTTTATTGAAACAAAAGGAAATTATGACTGTAAATGTCAGTCATGTTTTGTTTGATTTATTGATTCATTTGATTCATTGATTGTTGTCAGAATTTTAACGTTACAATAACTGGATTGTGATAACCATAGCCGAATGCCACAAGCATAATATAGTAGCAGCGAACATGTTGCAATCATGTTTTTTCTACAATCCCACTTTACTATTCTTGTACTGATTTTTAGTGAACAAATTATTATTTTGCAAATCTTTTTGCTATTAACATTTTACAAATTACATAATTTTAATAAAATATTTACAAATTTTTGTTGCTAATTTCAGAAATCATTTTACGAATTTTTGAAAACCGATTTGCTACTAATTTTAAAGAAGTGAATATTGAAAGAAATGTTATTTCTATTTTTTGAAAAAAAATAAATAAAATAAAAAATCTTGATTCTCGATCAAAAAAAAAAAATTTGAAATTTTGTACTAATATTAATAATATTTAGTATTTTTTTTTGCTGAATTTAGCAAATATATTTCAAATTCCACTTTACAAAAAGTTTACTAAAATTGAGTAGCGGCAACAAATTTTTTCTACAAATTTCATTGTATTACACGTCAGCAGACATGTGTGGCTATGATTAGCAAAAATGACCGCTGGGCTCAAATTAGCAAAATTTCCCGCAAAATTTTCAGTTGCCATTACAGACTTTTTTTGGTGAGTGTTCTTTAAAGCGAACTGTCTGCTTCAAGTTGAGTTTTTAATCTAAGACCGGCTATTGCTACAAAAGAGCAATCACTTCAAAGAAATAAAAAGATTTCTTAAATTTCTTCAATTAAAAATTTTTTTGATTAAAAAAATCAGATATTTAGATTTTTGATTAACAAAGTCAAATGTTGGGTGTATAACTTTAAAATGAATGATTTGTTTTTTTAATTTGGGCCCTTATTACGAAACATTGGTAAAATATTGGCCGTCGTTACTTCTGACCATTTCCCATCTTTCTGGCAACATATGGATTCCGCGCCATAATATCTGCACACTTTTTGAGGTCAAGAGCAAATCAAGCGGTCATGTGTCATTCGTCTCAAAATCACCACTTCTGAACCGCACAAACCATCTTTCGCACGTTGAAATCGATGGATGATGTGTTTCCGCTGCACTTATTTTTCAAATTGAAGAAGTAAAGCGAAACTTCCGGCAAATGATGCTTTGTTGGCACACAATTCGACATTTTCGAAGCAAAAAAAATGTTGTTTACACTATTTCGTTCAATGACTAAGCGAGAAAATACGGAAGATGTTTACCCTGCAATATGGCATGTAATGTATTAAAGACACAAACCATGCGTTAAAGATACGCCATCTGTTGTGAAATTTCGAATTTCTAATTGTTAAAAACCACTAATTCTGTTATTGAATCAATTAAAAAATGATCAGTATTAAAACTTTCAGATGTAATGGTTATTATTTGGAGCGGGTTGATGTTGGCGGCCTGTGACCGCCATGTTGTATTAATAGCGTCTGTCTAAGCTGTTCTTTATTATTCATTTGCTGATGCAAAAGCACCAGAGAACTGCAAAATCAACTTTTTTCTTGATTTAATCATACACAAAAATTCTTGTTCACATTTAATAATTCAACAAAATTCACTGTAGAATAAAATCAGCATCATGTTACTGAACGCGCCATTCGGATCAGTTTGAATCATATGTCGATTATGTTTACTGCAAATTTAATCACTCAACAAAAAGTCAGCGTTGAATAAATCAGAAAAAACAACAAACAACGCGTATGAGTTTATTCATACTTAAAACAAAATAGAAACACATTTCATAAATGATATTGTTTACATTAGAGTGGGACTTAATCCGCTTTTTTAGATTTTTTTTTAGTAATTAAAATATTCTTCTTTGTAAAATATAAATATTTTTTTGGAAAAAAAATTTAGGTCGATATATCAGGCTTGCCTAATCCGGAAAAATTTAATTAATCTATAATTTTTTTTTTCATCTATTTTGATTGGAAAATTAAGCAATATTTAACTTTAACCGGATTGGGCGAGCCTGAGATGTCGACCTAAATTAAAAAAAAAAAAAAAAAATTCACAAAGAACAATATTTTTGGTATTCCTAATAAAAATTCTAAAAACGTATTTTAGACCCACCCTAATATACATATAACATTTATGAAATGTGTTTCTACAAAACACCCCCTTTTTATAGATAAGAAACTATTTTGTTTTTAATTATGATTACACTCATACACGTTGTTTGTTGTTTTTTCTGATTTATTCTACATCAAAATAATTATTGTTGGCTCGAATGAACAGAATAAAATCAATGGTTTAACAACGACCGATGATTATAAATCAGTGACAAAACAATTTGCACGCCGTTTGATTGATTTCAAATCATCAACAAATATGTGTGTTGGAGTATATTCAGCGATCGAACGCAAACACATATTTATTCTTGTGTTGATTGCGTATGAACGTTTTACAATCAGCAAATGCAGTCCTCTGAAAAGCACCATGACAAGTTACACGATTGATCAGCACTTCCAAATGAAAAATAAAAATAATTAAAAAGTTAAATGAAAAAAATGAAAAATCATCTTTAGCGACGAGGCTATATATGGGACGACCTCAACCCACACAGAGCTTACCAGGCGCCAATGCATCCACAAAAAGTTACTGTTTGGTTTTGAGCTGGGGACGTCACTGATCCATACTTTTTTTGAAAACGACGTTGGTGAGGCCATCACCGTGAACGGCGAGCACTACAGAACGATGATAACCAATTTGTTTTGGCCCAAATTGAACAATATGGACGACGTGTGGTTCCAGCAGGATGGCGCCACGTGTCACACGGCGGACGCCATGATAAGATTTATTTTTACAGCATTGATTGACTATCACTTTCTTATTCAACAAAATTTTTAATTGAAATTACTTAAAAAATATTCTTTTCTTTTTGTACTCCTGTATGTTAATCATTTTCCTGTGGGAGTGAGTGCCTTTTCTACAGTATTGGATTATTAAATTTTAAATTTCATATTCGAAACCAAAACACATTTATCATTTTTAAAATATTTTATCTGAAAACCAAATGTAAATATTTAATCTTAATACTAACATAAAACATTTTTCCATATAATTTACTATAAAACTGTCAACTCTAACCTTTTAACTGAATTCTAACTGAAAGTAATGCCCACATGTGAATGACAGGCACATAACCATGGTTATAATAAAAGTAAAAATATATGGAAGTAATTTTTTTCTTATTTTTTTTAACTTACCTGTCCACTGAGATACAACATAAATGCAAAATACTCGCTGTTGAAAAATAAACATCCAAACTATTGTAAACATTACACATGAATGGTCCGAACATCCATTTACCACCGGACAACTCTAGCGACGCATTAAATGTCATCGCACAAAGTGCAACCAACATATCTGCCATGGCCAATGACACAACAAAATAATTTGTTATTACGCTGCATAAAATGTAGAAATATCCACACATAGAATAGTGAAAAAAGAGAAGAAGAAGAAAAAGAGAAAAATTTAAACATCAGTCATGTTGGGTTAACAAAACAAAGTAAAATTCTTAGGATATAAAATTTAAAAGATACAACATGTATAAATCTTAAATTACATTTATTCAACCATTTTACTACTGAATGTGAAGTAAAATGGACAGCGAATGACCGCTGAAGATATAAAACTGAAAATTAACAAGAATATAAACATGAAGGTAAAAACTGTTGAAAGAAAAAAAAAAATAATAAATAAATAAAAAAATAAGGTAAAACATGTTAAAACTGAAGTTGACACACTTTAGAAGAAATTTAATTTTATGCTTTGTCTGTTCTTATTAATGTATTTTAACGGTAATGCTTTTTTTCCATGCTAACGACAAACACTTTTAATAAAAAAGAAACCTCAATGATGTGTTTTACAGTGGCAATTCTTAAAATAAGAGATATTGTCATTGGGGATATGGTATAAATTGTATCCAACTTAAATTACTTCACAATAGGAAAAGCAACATGCAAAATATTACCTCAATACCTCAAATTAAAAATTCTGTTTAATAACAAATCCATATTCAATCAATTTTTTAATTGATTCAATTAAAAGAACGATCAGTGATGATTATTATGTGTGAAAGTTATCTTAACACAGAAATAATGTTGCTCCGTATTTAGAACGGTATTTGCCAGAGTCCCTAGATGAAAATAGTTCCAAATGTACTCGTATATTATTAGAGCCTGAACAGAAACGCAAGGGAACAGAAATTTTATATATCAGAATACACATCCCAGCAAAATAATAGCTGAGGAAGAAGTAGTTAAACAACGCATCTACTGGACCCGAAGTTGTGAAAATTGCGGTGAGTCATTAATGATTTTAACATTGGCGTGTCATTGGGAGGAAGTAGTTTGTTTCGGTGCTATGAAAAATCGATGTTTAGATGGACTTTTTTCGTTAGTTTACGGAAGTTGTTAATTATAAGGACAACCAAATAAATATAGGGAGTGGCTCTGTTTTAAATGTTAAAATGTGACCAGGAAAAAGTGGTTATCACTGGTATGCAAAATATTGCTTCAATGTTAAATGACTGCAGGAATTAACCTTTTATGAACCAACTAAATAATTTTTTTTGTCTTTAGTATGTATAATCATAATTTGCTATAAATAAATAATAAATATTAAAATTATAAAATGTATGTGCTTTTCAATGGAATTGTTACAAAAATTTTATTCTTATGACTTCATAAGTATGGGTTAATATCAACATTTTGGAAGTTGTTTAAATGACTTCTTACAAATTGAAAAATTTGCACTATAAACTTCTTTGGATGATCTGAAAAAGAGATTCGTAAAGAATAACATCCATTTTATTTTGCTGGGATATTTTAAATTTCAAGTTTCTAACTAAAATGAGTTTGGGTAGGGCGTCAAGGGGGAGAATTTTCCCATACTCGTAGAAATTTCCAAAAAACATTAGTTAGCCCATACACCAAGAATACATCAAATTTTAGGTTTCTAGCCAAATGGGTTTGTGCAGACCTTCAAGAGGAGATTTCGTTTTTTGCCCCTCCCCGTAAGGATGCCCAAAAATTCAATCTTTCCAGTTGGAATATGGGCTAACCCTAGCGAATATGTATTTTAAATTTTGTTTTCAACCAAAGAGGTTTGTTTGGGCCGTCAAGGGTTCCATCCCGAAGGAATTTCCAAAAATCGCCTCTGAACAGATGTCTAGCAGGAAGAGTAGACATCTGTTCAGTTGTTCCAGTGTTTTTAACATGCCGCCCTGGGGGAGAATTTTCCCCTTTTTTACCCCACCTTGTTAAAAATTATAAAAATACCATATCCATGGCACACATATTTCGAATTTCAGGTTTCTTGGAATAGGGGCTTGGGCAGCAGGTGGAGGATCCCACACACAGAGAAAATTTTTTATCAGTTTCCAACTGAAATTCGTTTACTATAATAAAAAAGGGGTGATGGAACTGAATATTAAAGTCCAAAATAAAACTCGGTTAGTACAATTAAATTTGGTTACAACAATCAAAATATTCAGCAATAACATTTGAATATGGTTGTGTTAACCGAATTTATTGGTTGTCGCTATTAAAATAAACTTTTCAATTCGGTTGGCACTTTATTTTTCTGTGTGTATGTATCAAATTTAAACTTCATGGTTCCAGCGGTTTGGCAGACAGTCAAGGGATAGGATTTTCAAAAAATCCCGTCTACGCCGGGGTTGGAGTTTACATGAGAAATTTCATTGGGTGCGAATTCGCGCATGTGGTCCATATATCAGTGCAAAAAAAAAAAATAAAAGTATTGTGTTTTTATGTAATTTGATAAATTAATTAATTAATTTGTTCATTATTACAACTAATAATTAGTCTTTCCGATTCCTTGATTAATCGCTTCTATTTCGATTAAGGTCGAAACAAATAATTTAAGTCCCAAATAATCGGTTAAAATAGGTCGACTAACCGGTTAAATTTTTATTATAGATTAATTCTGTTATTTTTTCCATAATCTTTCTAATTTTTTTAACTTTGCCTTAAAATATGAAAGAAAAGCTTAAAAAACAGTAATTAAAATACTACCAAATTCTTTAAAAATCTACTGAAAGAGATTCTTAAGGATTAGATAACTTTTTTTAACCAATTCAAGGAAGTGCTATGTAGGCTTTATGAAATACAATAGACAATTTTTAATTTTGTTTTAATTCCTTAAAAGATTCTAATTAATGTAAATTATTATTACTGTATTGCAAAACAAGGTTGCATTTTTGTTCGGTGTCATAACAGACAATTGATATTTTAACTCTGTAGGAATTCTACCAAGAAAATTCTTTTGAAATCGGTTCCCAAACAAATCTTTTCTACAACATGTTCTGTTAGAACAAATTCTATTAAACCCGAACCTAAACCTAAACCTAAACTTAAATGTAAGATATAACATTACTAATTAGAACTAGCTTCAGAAGTGGTTATAGGAATACCTGATTACTTTTGGCACAACTTCAAACAAAAATTTAGATTATAAAGGGCAAGATTTTATTCAACAAGTCGTTCTTAGAAACAGAAAGTTTGTCTGTTTATTTATTGATTCTAAAAAATAATTCACGCTTAAAAATTATTATACTCTGAAGCTATTTTTCCAGAATAGGCAGAGATTAAACAAGAAATCTTTTCAAATATATATTTTGTTCAAATCAATCAAAGACTTGGCTAATTATTTTTTTAACAAGCACTATGACGTTAATTATGTTATAAAAATTTATGTGTCAAAAACTTTTGAAATGGTAGAAGAACTTATGTGGAAAAATAAATTGTTACAATTTACTAGGTAAGGACCTGAGAGAATACGCATATTCTTTATAGATTACAAAATTTTGGGAAATTTTCTTAAGTTGACTTAAGTGCTTTTTTTTTTAAGAGAAGCAACACTTAGGAAATTCTTCCTACTTATTACTCGTAATGTGTTACTTTCTTTGACAAGGGGATAGAGGAGAGATAAAAGTTGATGAAAAATGAAAGACTTCAAATGTGGCAACACTTGTCTACAGATATCTATTATTTGACTTTTTTTATTCGATTTCGCCTATTATGAAATTGCAATCACTGGCGGATTCTTATAGCTTTATGAATAGAAAACCTCTTTAACTCTAAAGCTCAAGCCAGATAGAAGCAGCACTTAGTTCTTATTGATGAAAAATATACATTTATTCTTCATTAAACGATTAATCGAAAATTTTTCTGATTAATCGACCCGAATAACCGATTAATAAATTTTCGTAATTTTTCGAATAATACCCTAACCGGTTAATCGTCAGGGTCGAATAATTGAACACAGTACTAATGATATAGAAAATGTATGCCAAAAACAATTTTTATACAAAAAAAAAAAAAAAATATGTCCTAAAAAATTAATTTTTAGAAAAAAAAAAATGCTAAAAAAATATGCACAAACAAGCCCTGCACCTTGGAGGAGTTAAAGAAGAATATTCGAGCCCAAAATTGACAACGTGGCACCACTCATGCTGCGCACAGTTATACAAAATATAATAAAAAATGCCTATTTTTTGCATCAACGCCGACGGTGGCTATTCCAAAATTAATTAAAACAAAATTTACGAATGCGAATGAACATATTCAGTTAAAATCCAAATGATTTTCCACTTTAAACAACAGATGATGGTTTTTGCCCCACCCTTTAAAAGTACAAAAACCTGTTCTTGCAGCTTTCACTGTTAACGTAGTTATTGCATACCGACCTGACTTTGTTAAGCTGATTTTTTTGCTTTACATTACCAATACCAAACAAAATTCCCATACAACAACCTGTTTATTATACAACTAACAAACGGAAATGAGACATAATTTCCGGATCTTTAATAATGCCGTTATATGCGTTTTTTTAACCTTCATTACAGTTCATACCTATCTTGTTATAATTTCTATTACTTTGGTTACATTTTTTTTAGCTTCACTCACTTCCTGTCTTTTTGTTCTTTTTTTACAAATATATTTAGGGGCAGTGTTACAGTCAGCACTTACACAGAGAAAACACATCATAGTTATAATCAATTAGTGATATCATATTAGAATTAACATTTAATTTTTTTTACGAACATTTTGAAATTAAATATGAATTTTGTTAAAACAAATATAATTGTAGTTAAAATAAACTTTTTCGTATTTAAATAAATACAACAACATTTTAGATTTTGTTTTCGCATTTTAAAAATAAATAGAAATATTTCGAATTTTTTAATAAAATAAACTAAATTTGATTTAAAGCCGTTTAAATTAATATTGTTTCTGCTTGATTTTAGAGTATATATTTTTGTATGCTTTAAATTTTTTTTTAATAAAATTTCTTTTTCAGTAAAATTTTAGTCAAAAATCCTAATTGGTAAGTTCTGGCTATAATACTTGCTCTTAAGTTTAACAAAAGTTTCTCTTGATGTGTCTTATGGGAATGGTTTGTTTTTATTCAAATCGGTCTAGATTTTGATTTTTACTTAACCCTCATGTGTGGCTTTCCACACATACGGTATGTCTACGTATTTTGCACTTGCAACATAATTTTTTTGTAGTCAAAATCATGGTTTACCATCAATAACATATTTATTTTTATATTTTGTTAAGTATTACATCAAATTAGTTTTTCTTCAATACATTTCACACAAACATTTCGGTTATGGGTATGTTTACATACACCCTTTTGACAGAAACAGCACATTGTTTGGTATACATAGTTCTTAGTTTTCGACTTCGTGCTATAACAAATGTGACATCTAGCTTTTCCTTCGATGTTCGGAGGAACAATTTTGGATCTTTTTAGACGAATGTCGAATAATAGTGATGAGCTCTCTTGAGATGCAATTGAGCTACTCGGGTCGCCCATTGACCCATTTTGTGAATTGTTGCTATTTGCAAAAAGCAAAGATGCCGCTGATTCGGTTCGTGGCACGCCATTTCTCATTGACATGTATGATTTCGCAAGTGATATTTCAAGCTCACGGAAGAAAAAACGACGCATTGTTGATTTGTTGGTTTGCCAATTTGGTTTAACATGTTTGAATATGATCAGCGCGTTTAGTGCTGAGATGTCGATCATATTTGCGAAAACTGCTAACGGCCATCGATTCGTCTTTCTTTTAGAGCTGTAACAAGACAACATTTTGTCAACAGTATCCACGCCACCTATAAGATATAAAATTTAAAGCTCGTGATCAATGAAAACAAAATAAGTCTTTAAACGAACCTTTGGTTTTATTATAATATTGAATTATTTTTTGCAACTTTTTTCCATCGGATTCTACATCATTCGAAGCATGCATTGTACTTTGCAGTACTACGCAATTGTCTTTTCTGCCAATGTATGATTGGAACAACGGAGCTTTTTTGCATTCTAAAAGTTTTGGTGGAATGCTTCTTTTATTTTTGCGCATTGTACCGACCATTGTTAGCCCTAGGGATAACAACTTTTGACCAAGTTCGTACGATGAGAAAAAGTTGTCCATTGTTATATTATGACCCTTCAGTCCACGAACCAAATCCAAAACTACACGCTCACCTTGGTTTTTTTCAGCTAAACCACCAACTGGCTTACCTAAATACGGTTGCATTTTCCAAACGTAACAAGTTTTAGAGCACACTAATAGCCAAAATTTTATTCCATATCGTTCAGGCTTAGAAGGCATATACTGTCCAAACTTGCATCTCCCACGAAAACCAAGCAATTGCTCGTCAATAGTAACACATTCAGACGTGTTGAAAAAATCAGCTAATAGCTCCGACCATTTGTCGAATATTTCACGAATTGGAGCAAATTTGTCTGTAGAGCTTATTTGACGTCTGCTTATAACGTCATCAAACCGAATAACACTACTCATGTATTGAAATGTTTTCTTCGACATTATCGCTCTAAATATAGGACGTCCATAATCACCATCAAATAAATCTAGCATTGCTTCATTCTTTGATCTAAATTATTACAATTATAACTAAAATATTACATTTATTGGAAACATATACACATATACTATACCTGTAAACTCCAGCCAAAATAAGAACTCCGATGTATGCACGTAACAAGTTTGAGTCGATTTCAATATAGCTGTCGCCGCATTGCGCCTTTGCATATGCGTTTGACCATTTCAAAATAATATTCTCATGTGGCGGTGGAAAAAATAACATAAAAGCATCTTTGATGTCATCGATACGTGCTCTTGCATATCTTGTTGTGCCTGGTCGCGATTTGATGACATTTTCGTTCCGAAATCTTCCAGCACGATCGTGAACTGGTTGGGGATTCCACACTGTACCGTCTTTTGAGACAAATAATGTATTCACCGTTCTATCTTCGGATGAGACTCCTATTACGTCGACATATTCAGTTTCTTCCATTAAATTAAATTCGGAATCTTTTTCACTTTCTATCGATTCACCATTTTCTTCCGGCAAGTAATTTTCATCACTATCGGAAATAGTATAATAATGGCTTCTTATAATAGTGGCTTCTCCTTCACATGCGTTGATACTAACATGCTACTTCAAGCATTACTCAGGATCAAGTCTAATGCTGTTGGTCATGATTCCATTCCTTTAAGGTTTCTGAAAATAATTTTCCCACTTATCTCCACACATTTGCTTCATCTCGTAAACTCTATTATTACAACGTCTTGTTTCCCTTGTAATTGGAAAATAGCTAGAGTTGTTCCTATTAAGAAGGAGGGCCAATCCAGTGAATTTGATAATTTACGTCCTATCTCGGTACTTTCGGTGCTTTCTAAAGTGGTCGAGCATATTCTGAAAGAACAAATGATTGAGCACCTTGATCTTATGTCACTTATTCATCCGTCTCAATCAGGGTTTCGACGTGGATATAGTACAACCACACTACTGGTAGCTTTGACTGATTCCATTAGACAATTATTGGATGACCATAAGAATGTGGTATTACTTTCGATGGATTTATCCAAAGCCTTTGATAAAGTTATTCACTCTAGATTAATATTTAAATTGTTTAATGAGTTTAAATTTTCCTCTCGGGCCTGTGAATTAATCAAATCATACCTTTTTGGTAGGTACCAATATGTATCTATTGGTACTTCTATTTCCGGTACTCGACGAATCACTAGTGGTGTCCCGCAGGGATCTGTTATTGGCCCACTTTTGTTTATGATTTATTTGAATGACCTCTTACAAGCCTTTTATGGTGTTTCTTGTATGCCTTATGTTTATGCTGATGATGTACAATTTGTTTGTTATTCGGATTCTGAGTTTGTGGATGTGTTGGAGGAGGGTGTCAATTTTACAATCCGTGAGGTTATGGGTTGGGCATCTGGTAATGGATTTTGTGTTAATCCTGTTAAGACAAAGTTGATGGGGTTTGGATTTAATACGAATGACATGTGTGTTACAATTGATGGCATTCCTGTTGAGTTTGTTAACAAAATGAAATGCTTAGGTTTGATCTTGGATAATCATTTAAATTTTTCCCCACATATTAATTTTGTATCTTCTAGGGTATCCTTTCTTTTAAAAAGGTTATATTCATTAAATATTTATCTACCTTGCTCAGTAAAAAGACGTGTTGCCTCAGCTGTCTTGATGCCCCATATTTTGTACGGCATTGAAATTTTTTCGAGTACTGGTTGTCTGACATTGAGGAAATATCACCTTGTTTTTAACAGAATTATTCGTTATATTTTTAATTTGAAAAGGAGAGATCATGTATCTCTACATTCATTTAATTTTCTGGGTTCGTCTTTTGAGAATTTTATTAGCATTAGACTATTATTGCTTTTTTATAAATCCATTTTTAATTGTTGCCCTGCTTATTTAGTTGATAAATTTCATTTTACTCGTTCGAGCAGAAATCCACAGATAATTCCACCTGTAAGACATTTGAGTATTTTTGTAAAATCGTTTCAGATCCGGGTTTCAAGAATTTGGAATGCCTTACCACGAGATTTAAGAAAATTTAATTATTCTTTACTTGATTTCAAGTCCAGGGTAAAAGAATTTGCGAAACTGCATGTGTTGGAGGCTTTTTAATATATAAATTTTTTTTTTTTAAGTACGAAATATGGAAGGAAAAATGTTGGAAATTTATTTATTTATTATTTGCATTCATTATGATTTTTGTTTTATTTTTTTAAATTTTTAATTTTTAATCTTATAATTTTTAATTTTTATTCTAAAAATTCTTTTAAATGTGATCTCATATATGTATATATTATTATCTGGATATTTATTTATTGAATTATTAAGCTCTACTTTTTTCTAGAAGTTTGTTATTAAGATAGTAGCTTTAATTAACCACATAAGGCCCTAATGGCTCGGTTATGTAAATGAAGATTTAATAAAAAAAAAAAAAAAAAAAAAAATCTTTATCATCAGAAGCATTTAAAATAAGTTCAAGCTCTTCGTTGGTAAGATATTTTGGTCTAGCCATGTTGTCCGAATCAACGACAAATCAATCACTTCACAAAATGTAGACGAATTTCTGCACTCTCTTCAATTGAACCTTTCACACTCAAACAAACAGCACACTGACTTTCGAATGTACGTAGTTTTGTTAGAATATCAAAAGAAATGCATATTTGATGACAAAAATGTGCGTAGACGGGGAAGAACATGTTTACATTTTATAATACGTATTAATTGTTCGAATATCAAAACAAATGCACATTTGACGACAAAAAATTATGTGCTTAGTTTAAAATTCATTGATATTACATATGTGTGGAAAACCACACACCAGGGTAAGCAACGTCACTTTTTAAATATCTCGTTATAAAAAAGATTTTTTGAATCAATTAATGTGTTTTTTTTTGTGCTAAATTGATGCGGCAGGAAATGTCAAGGAATTTCATGAACATCGCTCAATTTTTTTTTCTTCAATGTATAACAAAGTTTAATTTTATTGAATATCCAGAAAAATTTATTACAAACTACACTCAAAAAAAAAAAAAAAAAAAAGACGAACTAAAAATTAATCGAAAATTTAATTTGAAATAGTTAAAATTTTTTCCTCAATTTAAGTAAAATTTTATTTAAACTTGGAAAAGTTTTCTTAAAATGAAAAAAAACCTTATATTTGGGTAAAAACGAAATAGTTTATATTCAGAAATAGTTCATACTTTTCTTAAGTAACATTTTTTGATTTTAGAAAAAAAAAATATATTTAATAAAAATTTATCAATTTTTGAGACCAACATCTTTGTATTAAGAAATTTGCATACTAAAATATAATAAAACTAAGTTTAGTTAAAAAAAAAAAAAATAAAAAAATATTGAACATAATTTACTTCCATTTAGTTCAAAAATTGTATCTAACTTAAAATGAGAAAGTACTTGAACTTAATGTGTGTACATTTTTTATTCACGAGTAGTAAAATAATTTAAATTTTAGAAAGCCATTTTAAAATTCAGTTTTGAGGTCTACCACTTTCTAATTTTTAAGAATTGTTTTCTAAAATTTAGTTCAGGTGATTAAAAACAAAAAATTATAAATTTTTTCCTATTTAATAATAAAAAATTATTTGATTTTAGAAACTAATGAACTATTTGTAGGTAAAATTTTCATTCAACTTAGTTCAGATAAATATAAAAAATTTTAATAAAATATTCTTTATTTTTCAAGTAAATGTTTTTGAATTTTTGAGAAATAATAACGTTTAAGCTATTTTCAATATTTAAAAAAAAATAACTCAAAAGAAACTTGTGAGTTTTCCTAGTTTTAAAGAAAAAATATTATTGATTAAAACAAATTAAATGAAACCACTTAAAAAAAATTATCGTGCATGATTTTAATTTTTGGTTCGTGATCGTAAGTAAAAAATGGCTTACGTGGCCATCTCTAATCTTAACAGTCTTAGATATTGAACTTAAAATAGCTTAAAATATATTTTAAAATTTTGTTAGCGAAAGGTAAAAAATTTCGAATTTGCGCATAATAGCTTTCTTATAATTTACGTTGCGTCTATTAAACTTTATTTTTTATCGAAGGCACTAAAACTATTTTGTTTTCCACTTAATAATAAAAAAAGTTAAAATTTGTATATTTCAGTTAAAGTTTAAACTTAAAATGCCATAAAATAAACTTATGACAATTTTCCATTTTCCAATTGTAACTGTGATATTTTGTATTTTTACAAAAATTTCCTTAAATTAGCTAATTTAAGAAGACAAAGGACCCCCATTTTTCCAGTGTGCCATAGATGCTGTGTGTCACTTAGGGCGTCCCTTTTTGTAGTTCTCTCAAGCAGAACCGTTAATTAACTACGAAAAGTATCTGACTTTGTCACAATTTATTACATTTCAGGATATTCTGCAGTACATTTTTTTTAATTTATTTACCTTTTGCTAATGAAATTTAATTTATACTTTAAATACATGAGTTTAGTATAGTTCAATTTAATTTTAAGACAAAAATGTACAGCAAAAAACATGTTTAGAGCAGCGTCTTCACAAAGCGGAGGTCCTCCGAAAGTGGGAAAATACTTACACAATGAGCGTAAAGTACTTTCAAATATATTACCTTTACCATTGAAACAGTTTGATGTTTATTAGAATATTTTTTTTATCAAATTTTAAGGATAATTTTCAATTAAAAGAAGTGCTATTTAACTTGATGTTAGAAAATATTTTTTTATTTTTAGAGAGTTAAGTCCTAGTTTTTAGTAAAAAAAAAAAATTATCTAATGAACTTAAATAAAATAAAATTTTTTTTAAAACCTGGGAAACATTTCCCAACTAACAGTACAATTTTAGATGATGTATGAACTAATTAGGAGGAAATTTTTTCTGTTTTCTAATAAAAATTTACTTTTCAGTAGTAAAATTTTTCTATAATTTAGAAATTTTGACCAAATTTTAGGAAAACTTTGTTTCTTAATTTCAAGGAAAATTTTATGAAATTTTGGTAAAAAGTGTCTTTGGTGTCGCTTTCATTTCAATCTTTCCTCCAAATAAGTTAATTTTTCTAAATTCTAGTTAATTTTTTGAGTGTAGTTCCGGAGCCTGTTTCACAGATCTTAAATGTAAGATATAACTGATGAAAAACGAATTATCAAACTAATTTCAGAACTGATTTCAGGAGAGCCAACACTACTATGAACACGCAGAGAAATAACATGGTTGCAATATGATCACTGCAACTATATTGTGCTTGCTGCAATCGGGTATGGTTGTCAAAACCAAGTTATTGGTTTTCTAACCATAAACACGGTCGCTATCATCATTATTTTTTAATAAATATTTTATTCTTTTATGATTGGCACCTTTTGTTTTATATCATGATTGGCTGTAACCATACTGTGCTAACAAAAATTCTGACTATGAAAAAAATATGATAATGATGCAACGATAAAATGCTGGCAACGACCAATAAATAATTATACAATCAAAATAAAAAAGAAAATTTCTTAAAGTCTATGATTTTTTCCTTAACAATTTTTCTTCAAAAAGTCCTTAATATTAATTTTTTTAGAAAAAACATTTCTAAAGGAAATATTCTTAAATTTAAAGAGTTTTTTCATAGTTTCTAAGAACTTTTCCTTTAAGAAATTTTCTTAGATTATGGATCATATAATTTTTCCTTTAAGAAATTTTCTTAGATTATGGATCATATAATGGTAATCCAGGAATCATAATACAGTTATGAGGGAGAATTATATGATAACATTTTGAGTATACTATGTTTACGTGCGATCATATAATGATAAATTCATTATAAAATGTTTATTTAGGACCATAATATGGTAATTTTTGAATCATAATATAACCATATTATGGTAAAAATATGTTTATTTTATTATAATAATATGATAACCATAATATAGTACGACTATGGTTGGCACAACCATAAACCCAAAAATATATGATGCTCTTCGAATATGATTGAGCCAACCATGTTTTTTCTTTGCGTGAAGCTATAGAAGCGCTTGTTTTTGAAAAAATTTCAAACAAAAATCATAGGTGTTAGAATCGACAGTAGAATGGGGGTATGAAGGAATAGAAGTTGTTCTATAACCGATTCATTAGAGCAGAAAATTTCGCTGGGTATATTCTCCATACCAAACTATACCAGACTTTTGTACATATTTTATTTGAATTTCTAAAATTCAATTAATGAAGTTAGACGTAGAAATATAATTGAATTAGGTTAAAAACAAATATAAAAAAATTTACCAAATTTATCCTAATTGTTTGTGATTATTGACAAATCTTCTGCTTGTGCTTAAGTCTTTTTATATCGTATTATTTATTAAATATTTTTTTAACAATTTACAAACTTGGTATTTCGTTTCGCATAAAATTGTTATTTATTTTTATAAACGTAGTTAGCTCTACTTGTTTTGTTGTCTTTGCTTTTTCCAAACATAGTTTGCTTTGCAAAGAAAATCAAGAGAATATACTTAAGACATTTGTACGAGTATTTTATGTTTAAGTTGTCTACCTTCCATTTGATAGTGATAGCCATGATGATGGTCTCGTAATTTGATGTCTTGAATGTTGCAATTTATTTAAATGGTGCTTTTAAAATAAGGTCATAAGTAGCTTAATGAAGTTCGAAGGTTTCTATTTACAGTTCAATGTGAAATTTCTTTTATTATTATTATGTACGTTTGTGTTTATATGAAATGCTTAATCATGAAGTTAAATAGGGTTTAATTTGATTGCGTTTGTGTTAAAAAATGAAAATAGATCGTAAACTTTTATGGGTCGTTATAGTTTTAAATATAGTTAATTTCTAAATATATTTGTTTACTAACAAAGCGTATATTTGTAAGTTTACACTATAAAAAATAATAAGTAAATTTTTTGTGTAACATCACGCATAATGCGTAAACGCAAAATGCGTAAAATTATAATGGACATTAAATAAAAAAAAAAATTAGTTTATAATTTGTGTTTTGTGAAAAAAAATCCAATTTTTGCATACATATTTTCTAAATATACTACACTCAGAAAAAAAAGTTTGTAGAAAAATTTGTAAACGGTTTTCAATCCCAATTTACTATTTTTGTACTATTTATTTATTTATTTATTTATTTATTTATTTATTTATTTATTTATTTTATTAAACACATAATTACAAATTATATCTTAATTCCCTAACCGAGCACTAGCAACGAAGGCCTTCAGCTCGTTGTAGCGAAAATAGACCAGAGCCTCTGGTGGGAATCGAACCCACGACCCCCGCACTGATAAGCTAGCACGCTACCAACTAGCCTACCGGGGCGCTCTATTTTTGTACTAATTTTAAGTATTATTTAGCAAATCTTTTTGCTATTTATATTTTACAAATTATAGAATTTTTATAGAATATTTACACATTTTTGTTGCTAATTTCAGAAATTATTTTACAAATTTTTGAAAACCGATTTGCTAAAATTACCAAAAAAAAATACTAATTTTAAAAAAGTGTATATTGAAGGAAATGTTATTTCTAATTAAAACTTACATCTACAAACTTAAATTGCCTTAAAATGTTACATAGATAAAAAAAGGGATCGGAAGTAAAGATACCGACTCATGTCTACAAATAGGACATCCACTTAAAATAGCACTAAAAAGTTATTTTAGTTCTAAAAATCAGCTTTAAAAACAATCAAAATTTGACTTTAAAATTAAAAAAAAAATTTTCTAAAATTAAAACTAAATGATAAATTTGTTTGTTTTAACAATTTTTAAGCCTTTGATTTTTTTAATTTTGTCTAAAATATTTTTTGAAAAAAAAAATAAATAAAATAAAAAAATTTTGATGTTTGATAAAAAAATAAATTTGAAATTTTGTACTAATAATAATAATATTTAGTAAATTTTTTTGCTGATTTTGGCAAACAGATTTTAAATGTCACTTTACCAAAAGTTTACTAAAATTTAGTAGCGGCTCCTAATTTCTTTTACTAATTTTATTTTACTACACGTCAGCAGACATGTGTTGCTAAGATTAGCAAAAAATACCGCTGGGCTCAAATTAGCAAAATTTCCCGTAATAACAGCAAAATTTTCAGTTGTCAATACAGACTTTTTTAAGTGAGCGTAAATTTTTAAATACTAATAACACTGTAAAACAATTTCAAACTTTTTCCAAAATTACGGGGTTCCGACGATTAATTCTTGCTAAGGAGACCAAAAAAAAATATACGTGTTTCGGCATTTTGATAGTTTACATCGGAATCGCATTTTAGTTTCCCAGCTCTGGCCTGTTCTTGCAGCATATCGGTATATAAAACTATGTTTTCTTTACATCTGAGGTGTAGGGTATGTTCAGTAACTTTGTAGATAATGGTATGACAAATATTTTTGTGGAACATATTAACCCTCTAACTCCCCCTCATAGCGACATTTTTTAGCTTTATTCTAACAAATTATAAAAAACACCCCGAAAAAGGGGAAGGGCGGGGACGAAATGTTCTACAAAAATGTTGGCCATAAAATTATACTTTATATGTCAGAGCACACTAAAGCCCAAAACTTAACACAAATACCAAAAACCAGACCATTTCAAGATTGCCCATCAAATTTCAAGTCTCATTTTGGGATGACCTAAATATTATGTAGGTGATCCCAAAATCTGACTTTTAATATGTTGGTCATCCCAAAATTTGACTAGAAATCTGATGAGCAGTCTTGAATTTGATTGGTTTATGGTGTTTGTGTTAAGTTTTGGGTTTTGGTGTGTTCTGACATATATAGTAGAATTTTATGGCCAACATTTTTGTAGAACATTATACTCCCGCTCTTCCCCTTTTTCTGGATGTTTTTTACAATTTGTTAAAATAAAGCCACAAAATGCAATTATGAGGGGGAGTTAGAGGGTTATTATGTTTTACAAAAATATTTGTCATACCATTATCTACAAAGTTACTGAACATACCCTACACCTCAGATGTAAAAAAAAACATAGTTTTATATACCGATATGCTGCAAGAACAGGCCAGAGCTGGGAAACTTTGACATCCTCTAAAATACAATTCCGATGTAAACTATCAAAATGCCGAAACACGTATATTTTTTTTTGGTCTCCTTAACAAGAGTCAATCATCGGGACCCCGTAATTTTTTTCGTGTTGAACTGTTTAATTTTTTTCTGCATCATGGGAGAAAAAGGTGCATATTTTTTGAAATGTTATTTAATTAAACTTTTTTTGGTTTCAAATTCGTATTTGGGAGGCCAAAGTACTTTTAAAAAAGAGTTCTATAATAAAGTCTGTGGAAAAAAAAATTGAGTAGTGTTATTAAATATTGAAGCACTGTGGCGTATACGTGTTGTATATTGACAGTAATCAAATTACTCATACGTACAGTGCACTATGAACATTTTTAGCTAAACCCTGAGTGACAGCATATTAAAAATAATTTGTGTTTAAAGAATAAACGAAAAAAAAAACATAAAAACTCAATAATTAAAATAAAATCAAAGAAAATCTTTGACAACAAATCAAACTACTTACCGTAATTTACGATTACGTTGCACCGATATTATAACCAAAGCATTACCAAGAACTGCAGTTAAAATAATTGAAAAAAATAATAAGCCTTTGAAAACGACACCAGACAAATCCATCCAATTTTGATCTTCCTCCCCAATGGTGGTGATGGTGGTGGCGGAGATAATATTTGACATAGTCGACAGGGAGTTATTATCGCTAATAGTTGAATTGAATGCACCAATGTAGCTGCTGCCGTTGGCATTTTGTATGAGATAACTATAGGGAGTAGAGGATGAGAGGAATACATTGTCTAAGGCATAGGCGGCATTGTTTAAGTCCTCGACATTGTTAGCATCATCATCATCGTTAGATAGCGATGTTGTTAAAGCGGATGTTACTATTTTAAGAGAATCATTGAAAGCGGATGATGAATAGGACGACAATGAAGATGAAGATGCGACATCGGCGGCAGCTGGGGGTGATGTAGTTAATGATAAAAATGGTGGTGTTGTGAATGATGACGTTGATGATGTATATGAAGAAGCACCGTTGGCAGCATTTGTTAAAATATTTTGTAATGCAGGTAATGACGACGACGACGGCAACGATGTTGGAAATACTGTTGATGTGGCTAAGGTGGTTTTTTCGTTTGTATTTTCTGAAACCACTGCATATAATTTTTCTTCATCTTTATGCGGAATAAAATGTTGTTGATATTGCTGTTGTTGTTTGGCAGTGCTATAACCATTTAATGATTTTATTATTGTTAGCGCTATTGATTTCAATGTAGTTGATGTTTGTTGCTGTAATTGTGTAGGCGTCTTAAAAAACGACGTCATCGCCTTACTCTCACTCTTTTCTTGTTGGGTTTACTTACACACTAAATCATACACTCGAAAAAATGTGTGTGCTAATGATGATAAATTCTATAATTGAAAGAAATAAATGGGCATCTATAAATAAAGATGTTATTTGTTTGTAAAACTACACCATTTCCAATGGTTTTTTTTTTTAATAAGGGAAATTTTTATTTCAACGGCTGGCGTAATAATTTAAAGTGATCAAACAAGTTTCAAAAATTATTAATTTAATTTAGTAAAATTAATTTTTACTAAGAAATAAAAAAGAAACAAAAACATTTTTATAAAGAAAAATGTTATATATAAGCATGTATAATTATATCCGACTTAATATATGTATATTTATATATAACCTTATATGTAATTATATATTACCTCATTAAATTTTATATATGAACATATATAAAATAAAATACAAATATATATGTTATGTTAGATTACTTTTCCGGTGACACAATACTGGAAGTTGGAACTTGTGACCTAAACATTATTGGTCATTGTCCGTTGAAGAATATGGACATACATAAAGCCAAAAAAAGGGTCATAATTCCCATTGTATTTTTGAGTTTGCATTATGTAAACCGTCTACATACTTTTTTCTGTATCAATCAATTTAATTAATCACAATTAAATAGGAAGAGCTTCAAAGGCAAACAAATAAAATATCCCATTCTGAACCTCTTGATGAAATTTGGATATGTGATAGAAAATTTAAATCTAAGAACAATCTGTTTACTTTCTCGGCCACCTTGGGGACTTAGAAAGTGAAATATGGGAAAGATCTTCGAACATTTTTGGATACTTTTGTGCCTACGTTTTATCACAGGGTTGTCAAGTGGTCCCAAAAAGTATCGAAAAAGGGCTTTGCGTAAAATTTATTATCAATAAAGCATGAAAATCCAAGAAAGAGAAACTTCGTGTCCGCTGAAATTTAATAAGGAATAAAATATTTTAATTTTTCAGCCACAGCCGTATACTTGTTAATATAAAAAAACACAAATTTTTGAAAAAAAGTACCCATAAAAAGCTCTTAAAAATTCCGATACAACAACCCTACGGAAAAAAGGGGTCAGGTGGGAATTGGGACCTGTCCCGTAATAGGTGAAAACTGGACCGGTTCCGAAAATACATATCACGAGACAGGTGAAAAGGGGACCAGTTTTTAAAGTACCTACCACGTGACCGGCCAAAAAGTCATGTCACAGAAGGCGACTGATCCCCTCCTAGGACAAGCCCATGTTAAAGTGACCGGACCCTATCACAATGTACCGGTCACGTGACGTGTCCTGGGATAGGTACTTTTCCCGCAGGGAACACTTGCATATGGTTTCTTTAGTGTAAACAACTTAAAGAGATTAAAATTTAAAAACTCCTTTTTGTTGCCTTAAATTCTAATTTTTTTTCTATCTCCCTTTACTTTCATCAAAATTAGAGTGCTTAGCTTGGGGTACTTTCCTTGTAAATTTATTTTATTTTTAATTTAAATATGTTTACATATTAATTTAAATAAGAAAAAGTTGGTTTTAACTAGAAATATATTTACTTTAATAAGATATATAATTAATTTCAAAATGTTCTAAAAACTATTAGATGTTAATTCAAATATGATATAAGTAATTTAACTATGATTTTTGTAGCTAAATTAAAGTTTAATGGGTGACCCGCCTTAGGCCGTACTTGAGGGTTTTCTCTTCTGGGATAACGATTATTAACGTCAATTTCATTATTGGGATTATGAACATGTCCTTTGGACAACGTTGTTGAGGTGCCCGCATATTACCTCAGCGGACATTATCCCAATATACTGTTTTGGGATTATGTTAGAATAATAATCGGTCATAATCTAAACAATGGGTAATGGGGTTTATGACAGTTTTAAGTGTGATTATAGGCGAAACGTTCTATATTTTATTAAATTTATATAGAGCAAAGATTTAGTTGACGAAGCCGAAGCTGGAAGAGAAAACCCTTAAAACCGGTCGAAGGCCGGCTACGTAAAAACCTTTTATAGGCCGAACTGGTGTAGGATATATCCCAGAATAAAAAACTCCTAAATCTGGCGGAAGGCAGGTCACCGCTAAAACATTTATTTGACAATGGAATCGATGAACATATTTGGTCAATTAACGGCCGGTATTGTATTTTGCATGTTGCATTGAAATACACTATACAAATACTTTGTTGTTATGAACAGTCAGTAGTATTGTGTTTTCATGTTATAAAACGTCAAATTGTAAAGAAGAAAAATTAAAATATTTATAAATTTATAGAAACAAGAAGAAAAAATAAAAATAAAATGCAAAATAAAGGTTAAAGTGAAAAAACTGGCATTCACTTGAGACTGATATGTTATGATACACAATACAGCATTTAATAAACACAGCAAATAAAGTTGTAAAGTTGTATCAGATTTTTAGGTGTAAATTACCAACAACAATTTTACACTATTGTAAAGTAATATACGATACTACAGATACAACAATAAAATACCTGTTGTGAATTGAACCAATAAAGAACTCGAAGATATTATTTCTTATGGAGATTTCACCGAAAATGCTTTGGCCACAACTTTCAGTGTGGCAATTCTGTTCAAAATATTTTCTGACATAATTCCAAAACTGGAAATTGCAATAATGACCGTTGGGGACCATTTTTGGTGACGCGGCGAGATCAAAGTTCGATGTATTTTTTTTTTATTTTAGGGTTTCAATGGAAATGTGTCAAAATATTTTCTTAATTTTTACGCATTTAGTGAAATGTAAAAAAATTTCCTTGAAAATTTAAAATTATTATTTACAAAGCAAAAAAGTCAATATTAACCCTTATATGCATTTAGGGTAAAAATGACCCAAAAGATTTAAAACGTTAAAAAACAGTGTTTAATAAAAATATATGCATCCTAAACTTAACACCTTTTAATTATAGATTTTTAACCAGAAAACCTTGAAGTTAACACTTAAATGCACTTGAGGTCAAAATTACCCAAAATTGTTATAACGTTAAAATAAACTATTTTGATAAAAAATATTTGCATAATAAATGTAAAAATACATTTGTAGAAGAAAATATCGAAATAACCCCTTAAATGCACTTCAGGCGCTAATTAAATAAAAAAATTTATGGGCACTTTCTGGTGTTAAAAATTCATAATTCAAATACTGTGTATTTAAAAGTTTAAAATAATATAGGGTCATTTTGACCTCAAGTGCATAAAATATTTAATTTTAATTTATTTTTAAACTGTAAATTTTAGGTTTCGATCAATAGCTTAGTAAAGTTTAACTAAAATCCGTGGAAATTAACAAAACTTGTCGGCATACAGAGAAAACAGAATCATTATGAATGTATTGTCAACCAAATGGTTTGGTCAGAACCACCAAAATATTTGTTTGTCGCTAACGAAATTTGGTCAATGCAAAATAATTTCGGTTGAAACCAATTATTTCAATTGTATCTGAAATACATTTGGTTTGCAACAAATAAATAATTCGGTTGCTGCAAACTCGAAATTCGGTTGACTAAGAAATCTGTTTTCTATATGCATATTTTCACAAAATAAGCCAAAATAAAATCTTTAGGCTGTGTCGACTCTTTGAATACCCTCCACCAATGTCCTTAAAAAAATGTTCTCACTGTTTTTGATACAAATAACACTGTAAAACAATTCAAACATTTTCCAAAATAACAGGGTTCTGACGATTGATTCTTGATTTTATGACCAACATTTTTGTAGAACATTTAATTCTAGCTCTCCCACTTTTTCAGGGTGTTTTTTACAATTTGTTAAAATAAGACCAAAAAGTGGCATTATGAGGGCGAGTTAAAGGGTTAATATGTTCTACGAAAATAATTACCATACCATTATCTACAAAGTTGCTGAACATACCCTACACCTCAGATGTAAAGAAAACATAGTTTTATATACCGATATACTACAAGACCAGGTCAGAGCTGGGAAACTTTGACCGCCTCTAAAATGAAATTCCGATGTAAACTATCAAAACGCCGAAACACGTATATTTTGTTTGGTCTCCTTAACAAGAATCAATCATCGGGACCCCGTATTTTTTTTTTGTTTTGAACTGTGTAATGTAAAAAACTTTTAAAGTAAAATTATGGAGGTGAAAAAAATTTTTGAGGTGAAAAACTTTTTTGTATGTGAAAACAAATTTTGTGGTTGGAAAAAATTTTGAGGTGAAAAAAATTTTTTGAGGTGAAAAAATTTTTTTTGTGGTGAAAAAACAAACTTTAGTGGTGAAAACAATTTTTTGAGGTGAATATAAAATATTGTTCAATTCTAAGCGAGTGGCGAAAAAATATTTTCACTCATATCTTTTTAACCGCTGGACCGATTTTGCTCATTTTCGTAATTTAAACAGACAGAAGGACGGACGGAAGGACATAGCCAGATCGGCTTAAAATTTCATAAGGATCACGAATATATATATACTGTATGGGGTCTTAAACCTATGTTTCGACATGTTACAAACTGATATACACCCTCATCATATATGATGGAGGGTATAAAGAGAAATATCACTGAAAAATGTCAGCTTTTCTAATTTAATGACGAAAATTCCATGACTTTACTGAAGCTATTTTATTTATCATTTCTTAAGTGGTAAATTAAATTAATTTGTTATGTTTTATTAAGAATTTTCTTCCAAATTAATATTGGAAATGATGTAAAATAGCATTTTCAGCTGTTGTTGATATATTTATTACTTACTTTGTCTATTACTGCTATGATTATAACTATAACGATTGGAGATGATGGTCTTTTGTTTATTTATTACAACACGTTCCAAGGCACAAATGCCCATAATGTATAATCATTAAAATCCAAACGATTGTCGTTGTTCTTCTTATATTTCTTTTATTTTGGTTGATAATTAAGTGATTTTTTGTTAATGTTTTAATCACCAAATAATTAATAGATTATTGCAAAATTGATTTTTATTGTAGGGAAATTTCGAAAAATTTTCAATTTATCTTCTCTTAAAATGTTGTTGCAATTACGATTTTATTTTAACATTTTTAATTTAATTTTCGGCATATTATTTAAGAGTATTTGCATTGTGATTTTTGTTGAAATTGTTGTTGTCCTATTAAATTTCATTATAATAGTATTTGAGTTATTTCCGTTTTCATATTGATTATTTTTTCTAATCATCAGGTGCTTGTTGTCAATTTGTTTATTTTCCAAAAAGTGTTCCACTTAATTTTTGTTTTGATTTCCTATCTATCTTGATGTGTATTTATTTATTATTTATCTTCGTATCTCATGTCATGGGATTTGTATTGGGAATATTGTTTTATCCTCCTTAATTCTGTTTGTGTTTAATTAAAAACAAAGATTCTGTAAAAAAAAAAGTATTTTGAGTGATTTGTTGTTAATTATATGATTTTTAATTTGTTATGTGATTTATATCTTAGATTTTGCTTCATTAATAACCTAATTATAGCAGCTTTATAAAAATATCAATCAATTCTGTCAGGTTTTTTTTTCGTTATTTCTTCCCTTGACTTAAGTTAGTATAAATACTTATATATTAAAGGAGCTCAGAAGGTGTACTAAGTGTTGTATGTTATATGTATGTGCTGTATCATCCTATTAAAAAATATATAATGACGAATTTTGTTGGGTTATCTTTGCACACTTAACAAAGGAACAAATATTTTATCGTACTATCATCAATTGTTGCACAGTGAAAACTGTTTAATTGTGACAATCAAATTTATATCCGACTGAATAGTTTAGTTGTTGTGGCAACCAAATATATTTCTGATTCGATTGAAATATATGGTTTCAACCGAAATTCTGTTGTATTAAACGAATTTCGTTACCACAATCAACAATATCGGTTAGTAAGAAATTCGATTGCCACAATGAATCTGTGTGTATTTAAAAAAATTAACAACATTTGAAGTTTGAGCATCTGTCCGATGACTGATGTGAAAGGGAGTATCTTGTGACATGTTCCATGAAAATAGAACCAGTCTGACTGTTCCTTCCCTGTGACTGCACAGAAAAAATTATTGCCAAAAAAATTTTAATAAAATTTTTTTTTGATTATTTTTTTTTTTTATTTTCAATTAAAAGTTTAATCATGTCAATTAAGTTTTTAATTGATAATGAACTTGGTGTAAAATATATTCTAATTTACAGTAGACACTGATGACAACATATAGGAGTCATATTTTTTTGATTTATATATCTTAACTTTTATTACAGTTATTTAAATTTCAAAATTGCATCTCAAATTCCTAAACAAAAAAAAAATTAAAAATATTTTTAATATTACGCGTATTAACTAAAGCGTCATAATTTAATTTTTTTTATGACAAACAATCGCACTAATTGTTTAAATTTACAAAAACAACTTAGTCTATGTAGTGTTTGTATGCATCAGAGTGTATACACATCAGTGTTGCCAGATAAGAGGATTTGGCTTTAGCTTTGAAAATTTATTGATAAAAAAAAGAATTAAATTTGTATAGATTTTTCAAATCGATAATTGAAAGCTATTTCTGCTAAATTGATGACGTATTGGTTTCAATGTAGAGCTTGATAATTTATTTTATTTCATATTATTTCATAAATCATATTATGATTTTATGAATAAATTATAATAACTTCATATCAATGATTCAATTTTGACTCGATTGAATAATTTGTTCAAGAACGATTTTTAGTTATTTGATTGTTAAAATTTAATCAGAAAATGCAAATCGATTCGTTGAAAATTGAATAAGAACACGTCAGAGGACCGCTTATTGTCCTGGGACCGTTTCCCACGGGAAAGCTTCTTAAGTTCTGAAAACTTTTTCCTTAGAAACGCTGTTTAGATTCCAAAATATGTTTTATTTAATAAAATGAAAACTCAAATTCTATGAAATTTTAGAACTAAACAACCACAGAAAAATCTGAGATTCTTATGACTTTTCCTTTATAAAAAACATTCTCAGTTAAAAATTTGTTTTCCAGAAATTTTTTTTCAATTTTAAAAGATCTTAAGATTTAGATGTTTTTCTTTTATATAAAAAAGCCATCAATAAGTCCGTGACTTTTCGAAATTCCCTCGTAGTTATATGAAATACAACACTGCTCCCATCAAGTTCCACCTGTTAATAAACTACTTTCAAATTTTGACCAAGTTCCGTCATTTACTTTTCGTTTAACAGCTGTTCAAAATATACAACCTCTTGGATTTTTTTAAAAATAGAAAAAAGTGAATTTCGGGTTCTCATTAAACATTTTTTTTTGCGAAAAAAAATCGTCAATCAAACCAAGGAAAAGCTTAATATTTGCTATAAAGACTCTGCACCATCGATTTCTTTGGCAAAAAAGTGGTTTACTGACTTTCGTTGTGGTCGCACAAGTACAAATGACGCTGAACGTTCTGGACGGCCAATTGATTTCAATACACCCGAAAATGTCGAAAAAATCTACGATATGGTGTTGGCTGATCGAAGAGTAAAAGTGCGTGAGATTGCTGATGCCATAGCCATCATTTCATATGGCAGTGTGGTTTCGATTTTAAATGATCAGTTGGATTTAAGAAATCAGTCTGCAAGATGGGTGCCGCATTTGCTCTCAACACGCAGAGAAAAAACATGATCACCGCTACTATATTGTTCTTGCTTCAATCGAGTATGTTTGTCACAACCAAGTTATTGGTTTTCTTACCATCAACATGGTCGCTACCATCAATATTTAGTAAATATTTTATGATTGGCATCTCTTATATTATATCATGATTGGCTGTAACCATACTGTGGTAACAAACATTCTTCTGAAATATGATAATTAAGCAACAATAAAATGCTGGCAACAATCAATAAATAATTATACATCAAATAAAACATGACTTTAACATTTACAGTCATAAAATTGTCTTGTTTTTTATAAATACAAAAATTTAATCAGTTCAGTCAGTTTGTTTTTACTTTAAAATGTCTTAAAAAACAATCATTAATTGTTTACTAAAACTGGACAAATATCCGATGGGTAGAAAATACCTTTCACATGTCATTTAAATATTTTATCAATTGACCCATTAAGATCCAGTTAATTTTTTGTTTGTAGCTTTGGAAATTTTTTTTAAAGGGGTTTTTTTTTTAAATTTCTTATATATATAATATGTTATTATTTACACTAATCAATTCATTGTCAAAAAGAATATATTGAAAGATTTTTTAATTTTTATTTCTTTTCAATAAAAATAATTAGATTTTTTAAATATGTTTCTTTATTAATTTCTTGTAAAAAGTACACAAAATATTAATAAAATATTTTTTTTTATGAGGAAAAGTCTGTAGATCCCATGATTTGTTTTTTTACGAACAGGTTTCTTACACAAAATAATAGATATTTATAAATTTATCTGATAAAAACTTTTTTAGATTCTATGGACTTTTTTTAACTAAAATTCTCAGATTATCTAAACTGTTTCTTAGATAAAAGGCCTTTCTTTGAAAGAAAAATTCATAGATTCTGAAAACTTTTCATCATTCTAAGGACTCTTTCTAGCAGAAATATTCTGAGATTATATAGACTTTTTCTTAAAGAAAAATTTCTAAAAACTTTCTAAAAAATCTTAAAAGTGTTTAAGATTATTTTTTTTTACTGAAAAAGTCATTAGAATTAAAAAAAAAAGTTTTAAGTATTTGTCTTAAAAAAAAGTCCACAGAATCAAAGTTTTCTCGAGAGAAAAGTTCTTAGGATCTATGATTTTTTCAGACAATTCTTCAAAAAGTCCTTAATATCAATTTATTAAATTTAAAGAGCTTTTTTATAGTTTCTAAGAATTTTTCCTTTAAGAAATTTTCTTAGATTATGTATCATATAATGATAAGCCAGGAATCATAATATAGTTATGAGGGACCATAATATGATAACATTTTGAGCATACTATGATTAGGTGTGATAATATTATGATCAATTCAATATAACATGTTTATTTAGGACCATAATATGGTAATTTTTGAATCATAATATAACTATAGGGATTATATATATATATATTATGGTTAAATTATGGTGACTATTTCCTATTTCCGAACCTAAAGAAATAGCTCGGTGGAAAGAGATTTAACTCCAACGATGAAATTTTTGATCAAACAAATGCGTATTTTATGGACCTCGAAAAATCCCATTTTTTGGAAGTAATACAAAAATTGGTGAAAAGTTGGACTAAGTGTATTGAGCTAAAAAGAGATAATGTTGAAAAACACTTTTTTTTTGCAAAAAAAACTGTGTTTTATTCAAAAAGTCACGGATTTTTATTGATCCGCCCTCGTACTAATTGATTTCGTCTATAGAAAAACTTTCAAGCTAAGAAAACGATACGGATGGAGTTAATGCAGTTGGGACAACAATTTTTTTCTGGTTGTCCAGTTTTAAAACAACTTTACTTCTCCTCCACTCCCCATTCCATAGGGATTCCTATCATTCCAAACATTTCAAAAATTAGGGTTTTTAAAATGTACCACAATTCCGTTGGTTTTCCTTTTCTACTTAAAGAACATTATTGTTTTCCCTTAAAACTATCCTTTTCCTTTTTGTTTTGTAAACACCTTAATTTTTGCTGCAAATGGTATCAAATTTTTTGTTAGTTAAACAAACAAAAATGAACAAAATATATTTATTTTTTTTTTTGAAATATAAAAAGAGTAATACCTTTTTTTTTTGTTTATTTCCGTAAATATTTAACATAAACATTTTGTATTTAAGTTAAGAGCTCATGGCTCATAATAGCACCCAATCAAGCAAATAAAAATAAAATTCAAGGGATTTTTACATAAAAAAGAGCAAACAATTTATACAATTCTAGCTAAAAAAAAGGAAAAAAAAACTTTTAAATCCCAATACACATTTGTTCATGCAAATACATAACTTACTAAACACTCATAAATATGAGTACTTCCGTACAACCCCACATTTCAAAGGTTGGATTATATATTTCTATGCCTTTTTGTTGTTATTATTAAAGTATTTTATTCTATACCTTAAATTGCTGGCTAAATATATCTGTGGGGGTCTTTTTTTTTGGAATATATGTGCACTGGGTGTCAGGATTGGTAAACGTATGTGTGCTGGTTTTATTTAAAAACATACCACTCTTATGTTTGCAAGTGTAAGTAAAGTAAAAAAAAGTATTTATATTCACTTTCTCCCATAAAGGCCAGCATTAATTCAATTAAGTACAAATGCTTTCATCTGATGACCATCAAACAAAATACAGTGGATGTAATCAAAATATTTTGCAAATTATTTAGACATACGCCTTCAAAGATTTCGACTTTACAAGCATAGAGTAATTTTTAAGTAATTCATTAAGTAATTTTTAAAATTATTTTTATTTGTCTTATACGTACATACGAGGGCGGATTAATATGTCCGTGACTTTTTAAATGAAACAGTTTTTTTGAAAAAAAAAAAAAAAATTTTAAAATAATCTCCTTTTAGCTTAATTCACTTAGTCCAATGTTTGTCCAATTTTTGTATCCCTTCCAAAAAATAGGATTTTTCGAGGTCCATAAAATAGGCAAAAATTTGATCAATAATTTTATCGTTGGAGCTAAATATCTTTCCACCGAGCCATTTCTTTAGGTTTGGAAATAGTCACTGGAGGCTAAATCCGGAGAATATGGCGTATGAGGTACCAATTCGTAGCCCAATTCATGGAATTTTGCCATTGAGACTACGCACGAGTGCACCCGTGCATTATAGTCAATTGAGAGCAAACGCGGCACACATCTTGCAGACAGCTTTCTTGAATCCAACTGATCATTTAAAATCGAAACCACCAGCCATATGAAATGGATTTTTTTGACATTTTCGGGTGTATTGACCTCAATTGGCCGTCCAAAACGTTCAGCGTCATTTGTACAGGGTGTCCGCCGGGAAGGTATACTACTTTGTTTTGCCGCCATTTTGGTAAACATTAGTCTTGACAGTTCATATTTGGCAGCCGTGAAGTAGACACGTTGCAAATTTATTATGGAAAAATATTCGATAAACCAACGTGTTTTAATCGATAAAACATTTTATCAAAATCAATCATCGATTACTGTGACGATGAGAAAGTTACGTGAAATTGTTGGGAGAAACAACGTGCGGGAAAAAAGGGGTCAGTTGGGAATTGGGACCTGTCCCGGGATAGGTGAAAACTGAACCGGTTCCGAAATGACCTATCACGTGACCGGTTTAAAGGTCGCGACTTGTTCTTTTAGACCAGTCATGTGACATGTCACATAGGGCAAGCCCTTGTTAAAGTGATCGGTCCCGTGACCGGTCAATATCACAATGAACCGGTCATGTGACGTGTCCTGTGATAGGTCCTTTTCCCGCAGGGGAATGATTTCGAATAAAGAGGGTCTGTAGGTGATAGGCCAAAGCATGGACCACAACGTACTGCAAGATCGGCAGAAAACATTACTGTTGCTCAAGAAAGTGTTCAAAACAATCCATCAACCTCAAATCGACGCCGTGCTCAGGAGCTTGGTCTTCAAAGAACAACTTTGGCCACAATTTTGCACAAGGATTTGCATTTGTTTCCATTTAAGATTCAGTTGATACAAGAGCTTCTTCCATAAGACCATTTACGCCGCCTTACATATGCCAATAGTATGTTACAGCTCGCCCATGACCCGATTTTCTTGAAAAAATCATAATGAGTGACGAGGCACATTTTCATTTGAATGGATTTGTGAATAAACAGAATAGTCGGTTCTGGGCAATGGAAAACCCTCAAATTATTCACCGGTCACCTTTGCATCCATTAAAAGTGACAGTCTGGTGCGCAATTTGGTCAGGAGGAATCATTGGACCTTACTTCTTTGAAAATGAAAACGGCGTAACGGTAACTGTGAATGGGGAGCGATATCGTGATATGATTGAAAACTTTTTAACGCCACAACTGCATGTTTTGGGCTTGATTAACATCGCCACATCGCATACAGCCAGGATTACAATGGAATTACTGCGATACCTATTTCCACAATAAGTTATTTCAAGAAATGGTGATGTTGATTGGCCTCCACGGTCGCCTGATTTGACTGTTCCGGCCTTTTTTTTTGTGGGGATATCTGAAAAGCAGGGTTTATGCAAACAAACCAGAAACGCTTGAGCAACACAAGCAAAATATTCGTGATTAATGAAATAGCTCGCGAAATGTGTGAGAATGTGAAGAAAAATGTGCTAAAAAGAGTTCGCATTTGTGAGGCTAACAGAGGCGGACATTTATCTGATATTGTATTCCATACATAATTGCCGACATTAAATAAAACATTTATAAATAATAAATAATAAGATAAACAAACAAAGTAGTATACCTTCCCGGCGGACACCCTGTACTTGAGCAACCACAACGAAATTCAGTAAATCACTTTTTTACCATTGAAATCGATGGTGCAGAGTCCCCATAGTATTTATCAAGCTTTTCCTTGGTTTGATTGACGGTTTTGTTTTGCAAAAATAATGTTTAATGAACACTCAAAATTCAGTTTTTTCCATTTTTAAAAAAATCCACGAGGTTGTATGTTTTGAACAGCTGTTAAACGCAAAGTAAGTGATATAACTTGCTCAAAATTTGACAGTAGTCTATTAACAGGTGTTACTTGATGGGAGCAGTGTTGCATTGCATATAACTACGAAGGAAGTTCGAAAAGTCACGGACTTACTGATCCGCCCTCGTATATACTCAACGTATTAAATTTAAATATATTTTCGATTTCATTAAAATATGAATGAAGAATATAATATTTTAGTATTTCTCATATTTAGAATAATTTAAAGAAAAAAGTCTCATTAAAAAGGCTTAAATTGCCTTTTTCAAATAAATAATTTTTCAAATGTCGAAATTTAAAAATTTGTGACCCTAGGACTCGCTTTTGTTCCTGGGATACCAAAAGTTCTCCAAATTTTGATTTGGATATGGTTATTTCTTAGTGGCATTGTTGCCACAAGCTAGATTCAAAATTACCCACAAGTGCAGACAGAATTACCCAAATTACTCATGACTACAATTGTCCCATCATTCCAGACATATTTATTACACAGAAAAGTTTCTCCAGGAGTTTAAGAAAAAATTCACGAAATAATAGTTCTAATAATAGAACACAGAATTTATAAAATTTATAATTAAGAACCCATTATTACCTTAAAATGTAAATTGGGAATTTCATCTTTGGTTTGGGAACATTTTTATGAAGCAAGGATTTGGGGATTTCAATTAATATTGTAGATTTTAAAAACTATTTTTAAGTATTATTGGATATTTTAAATTCAATTTTTCAATTTTTATTTTGAAAAGCACAAATTTTTAACTATAAATTTTAAGAGATTTTATTTAAGCCGGAAAATCATGAGCACTTTTTAAGAAATTATAAGCTTATCAGTTTAACCGTAAAGACGATTAAATTGTGTTTGTCAAAAAAATCAAAATTTTAAAATTTATTTCAAATACTTGAGTTATGAAATAAGTTTTGACTAAACACATTGTTGTAATAAAAAGGTTTTCACTTCAGTTAAAAATAAAGGAACATACATTTATTTTTCAGAGAAATATTTATTTTAACTTTTTATACATTTGTTCAAAATGATTTACTGCCATTTACCGATTTCTTCTAAAGTTTAATTTTTTTTTTAAATTTAATAAAAATTTACCCACAAAACGGAAATTTGTGGTTTATTTATTTCTAATTTAAATTTTGTTTGCTGTCTGTTTCAAAAAAAAAAATATATATATATTTAAAAACTTAATTTTTTTTATTTATATTGTTTATATACGAAATTATTTCAATTTAAATAACAAGATCTTTACAAACACACATATGGTCATTCACACAAAATGTGTCTATAGACTGTGTGAGTATACATTTTGTAGATTTAAAAACAAATAAACGAAATACGGAAACAATTTTAAATAAATAAATCAGTTATTTTTTACGGAATTGATAGGTAAATTTTAACATTTACTTTAAACTGATTAATAATTTGTTTTTTTACTGATGTCTCAGTTGTTTAAACAACATTTAAGAATAAATAACAAAAACCATTTGATTTAAATGAAAAGTAAGTAGACTGGTTTTAAAATGAAATATAATTTTTTTTAATTGTTTTTTTTTCTTTTTGTTATTTTAATTTAAAAAATATTTTAAGTATATATAACGAGCTCAAAAAATTATCAGAACCGGTTTAAAAAAATATTACGAAAAGTTAAAAATTTTCTATATAACTGGTCTACTATTGTCAATTCAATTAAGTATCGTACAAAGAAAATAAGTTTTGCTTTTATTTACTTTTTATTTTCTGTAGCTATTCTTAAGCTATACACAGAGAATAAATTGGTTAAAATTCTATCGGAACTACCAAAATTGTATCGTTATTTAAAATTTTTAACTCTACGTACTTAAAGTTTTTCATCAGAATAGTTAAATTTAATTACAATTAGAAAATACATCAAATTTTCCAAAATAATGTCACATCATCCAAAATAATGATTTTTCGAATCAATATTGAAAAAATATTATCCTCCACATTACCTTTAATAACCAGAATTAGTCGAAGATTTTGTAATTTGAACAGAATATTTGCAGCAAAAATTTTATTTTGGTTCAGTTTCAATGAAAACTAGTGTTCTATTTAAAAATGTTGTCCCAATCAATTTTAGTATAATGTCAAGTTGTTTATCATTATTAGTGAAATAAACCATTAATATCCACAATTTTGGTAATTAAAATAAAATATTAAGATTAGCAACCGAAATTGTTATTACTATAACAAAATTTTGAAATATATTATATTTTTACTTTTTATTTATACACATATTTATATTCAAAATTAAACAATAACTTGATGTAAGTGTCTGTAGTGCAGTGGGTAGAGACACAGCCTGCTAGTCTTAGGGTTCTGAGTTCAAACCCATAGGCGTAGGCAAATTTGACTAGAAAAAATTTATTAGAGCTTAGCCTAGAGAAAAAGCAATGGCCTGACTAACAGAAAGTCGCCGGCCTAGACCCAGTTTGCGTCACAAAAAAAAAAAAAAAAATTATTTTTAAAATAAATTTTGTTGAACGAGTTTCTATTAGTAGAATATCTATTTATCCTAAAATGTCTATTTATAGAATATAAAATACTCTATAAATAGAAAATAACCAAAACAATCAAAATTCACAATTTGTAAATAAAACTCGGTAATTACAACAGTATAAAAAATTTATAAAAGTGATGGTAGATGGAACTACAAAAATACGTTAGGTAAAAAAATTGGTTGTACTTTAACAGAGTTTTTTCTTAAGATTTTTAAGAAAAAGAGTTTCCTTTTCTTTGGCAGATGTAATCCCTACTTGATTGATGGATTTAAATAGATATAATCCATCAATTTAATTGAAGGATGTAGTCCCAAGGACCAGTTTGTACATCCTGGTTTATACGGTCTTTGGTAATTCATCCCCTCAAAGCCCTACCCAGGTTTTGAAAAATATCAATTTAAGAAACCCCTTTCTGAAAATTTCACCCATACTACAACTATTCTACGAATTTCCTCTTACCTACTGTATAAATTCATTTATCCCTTTAAAGTAATTAAAAATCCCCAAAATTTCCACTCACCGGAATTAAAACAGATGATTAAAAATTTATCTCCTTTATCCACAGATATTATATATTTAGTATGTAGATAAATATTTACCCTTCCCCGTCTATTAAAAATCGCCACATTTGAAAATCACCAGGGATGGAAGGAAATCCATTTCTTTATGCTTGTGTGCCTAAGATTTACTCAAAGATTTAGTGTGTTTACAATAGCGGCAAACATTCTTGGTACTTATCATTCTAACCCACTGTGCAATAGTCATTCACATAGGCTAGACCTTTGTGAGAGTAGATTTATGTTTGTACTTGAAAAAAAAAAAAATGTATTTTATATATTTTTTTTAATAGAATACAAAAAAGTTTAAATCATATTTGCTAAGCATTGATTTATTTCATATCGATTTTATAACCGTAACCCATTTGTTAGTGTAGCAACTACATGGAATGGTAAAAGGATTTAAAGAAAAATATTTTTAATAGCCATTTAAATTTTTCTTTTTGTGTATTTTATGAGGCATAAAAGGAAAAATTGTTTGTAAATGAAATGCAAACATAATTTAAAATATTTTAAACATACTTAAATTCAATTTAAAAAGGAAAAGAAAAAGATTTGATCTCAGAATCTTTTTGTATTTTTAGGGGAAAAATTTATAATTACAATATTTTTCTGTGGGGAAAAGTTCTCAAAACGTAACGGTACAGAATAAAATCAACATAAATACAATAAGGCTTTGTAAGAAAAATATGTATAAAGTCAATGAAATGTTTTTATAGAAAAAAAAAAAAAAAAAACAACTTAAAATTTGTTTCGTCTTTTAGAATAAAAATAATATTTTTTTAATTTTTTTTATAAAAACCATTGCAATATTTTTTTATAAAAACAAATTGACATAAGTTACATTCTAATTAGAGTGGCTGCGTTTGAACAAGTAGTTTTTTTTTAAACACCAGAGATCTGCTATGAGTAGTGAAAAAGTGAGTAGAGTTGAATGATGATTCATGACGTGTTGTACTTATACGCATTTATACTTATTGAAATTTTGTCGAACCTCATATTCATTCTAAAGTTTGAAGTAGTCATCATACTCATAACTTATAACATTTATGACGTTGTTGACTCACTTAATGTGTTTGCACGATGCAAAATAAGTATGACTCGAACACGAACATTAAAATACTCATATTGAAGTTGTGAATTTGGTCTGTTGCGTTAGTACGGTACTTCTCATTTTTGCAACGTTTTTCATAACAAAGTTCAACAAAGAAATAAATATTTTAATTGCTTATTTCATATTTCATTTGTTTTTACTTATAAATCTCTTACACTGGTTGACAAATTTAGAACAATTTTGCGTATCACGACATACTGCATTCATTTCCCATGTAAAATCGCGCGCTGAATCCGAAAATGGAGTCCAAAAGTGCTAAAGTAAAATAATTTTGGGGGTATTACCAAATTTTAAAATTTTTAATTTTTAAATAAAAATATCTCAGGTCCAAACATTGGATTTAAATTTATGTATTTATTTTTTAATTAAAACTTAAAAAAATCCACATAAATTCTTCATGTAATACTTTTCATAATACATTTGTTTTCACGTTGATGATTTGAATGAGCTAAATGATTCAAGTCAATAGTGAGTATGATAAGTACTTTTCTTAAATTATAAAAAAATTAGTAGATTGATGAATCATACAAATTTGGGATAGTATGAGTATGATGTCATCGTTGGATTCATATTTATTGCAACGTTATTGTAAGTATGAGTACATACACTCACCAAAAAAAGTCTGTAATGGCAACTGAAAATTTTGCTGTTATTACGGGATATTCTGCTAATTTGAGCCCAGCGGCATTTTTTGCTAATCTTAGCAACACATGTCTGCTGACGTGTAGTACAATGAAATTAGTAGAAAAATTAGTAGCCGCTACTAAATTTTAGTAGACTTTTTGTAAAGTGGAATTTAAAATCTGTTTGCTAAAATCAGCAAAAAAAAATACTAAATACTATTAATATTAGTACAAAGTTTTAGATTTATTTTTTTATCGAGCATCAAAAATTTTTATTAAATTTTTTAAAAGATGTTTTATACAAAATTAAAAAAAATCAAAGGCTTAAAAATCTTAAAAATTGCTAAAACATAAACGAATTTATCATTTTGTTTTAATTTGGTAATTTCTGTTTTGAAAAATATTTTAGTCAATTTTTTTTTTTACTTTTAAGGTTAAATTTAATTGTTTTTAGGGCTGATTCTAAAAAACCCCTTTTAGTGCTATTTTAAGTGGATGTCCTCTTTTTAGACATGAGTCGGTATCTTCACTTCCGATCCCTTTTTTAATCCTATGTAACATTTTAGGGCAATTTAAGTTTGTATGTATAAGTTTAAATTATTAGAAATAACATTTTCTTCAATATCGACTTTTAAAATTAGTAATTTTTTTGCTAATTTTAGCAAATCGGTTTTCAAAAATTTGTAAAATGATTTCTGAAATTAGCAACAAAAATTTGTAGATATTCTGTAAAAATTCTGTAATTTGTAAAATGTAAATAGCAAAAAGATTTGCTAAATAATAATTTTTTTACTAAAAATCAGTACAAAAATAGTAAAGTGGGATTGAAAACCGTTTACAAATTTTTCTACTAACTTTTTTTCTAAGTGTATGAGTAGTTTATTTTTAATGACTCTACTAACTTATATTTAAAATTTTATTAGTGACTTTCAATAGCGAAAAAACGATTCATTGCTGATCTCTGTTTTTTTTTGAGTGTATTTAAGCATGTAAGTGCTTTAAATAAATATTATATTTAGAAGTACCTCTTGGAACTATGATATTTTCTTATTTCTAACAAAAACTAATTTTATACAAACATTTACACATATATTTAACTAAAGTCCTTGTAATCTAACAAAAGTTCTGCTAAATAAAATTAAGCTGTATAAATAAATATTATTGTTAAATCTATGATAAAAACTAAAATAAATAAATTGATACTCTTATGTAATACGAGTACTAACTAAAGCAACTATATATGTATTTGTTAAATAAATTAATCAAAATAGAAGGGGAAAATAAAGGGTGGCAACGAAAATAATTTTATAATCACTATAAAAAAATTTTAATTTTCTTTGGATTCTGTGACATATAATCTTTATTACAGTTTAAAACTTTTAGGCCTCAAGAAATTATCTTTTTTTTTGGCAGCATAAAAACTTGGATTTTGACAGTTTATTTGCTTGACATAGGTTAATTTTTTTTTGCAGATTTAGGAGAGGAAGAGGGTTAATCGTGGCAATAAGAAAAGGTGTTTTACATAAGATTTGGCGAACTAATATAAAATCCATTATAAAAAAAAATAAAAATTAGATGCAGAAGTAGTTTACCTCAGCATAAATTTAAAGAAAACTATTTTATGTCAAAATTTAAAGTTTTAAATACAAAAATTTATAGAAAAATTCTGAGATATGGGAAAAATGGATATCTGTCAATATTTAGTACATATTAATAAAAACAAAATAAAAAGAGCTTAAATTTGGCTGTGCCGAATCTTTGAATACACTTAGAAAAAAAGTTAGTAGAAAAATTCGTAAACGGTTTTCAATTCCACTATACTCTTTTTGTACTGATTTTTTGTAAAAAAATATTATTTAGCAAATCTTTTTGCTATTTACATTATTATAGAATTTTTACATTTTTACAGAATATTTACAAATTTTCGTTGCTAATTTCAGAAATCATTTTACAAATTTTTAAAAACCGATTTGCTAAAATAAGCAAAAAAAAAATTACTCATTATTTAGTTCAATTTCTTCGACCTTTTTAATACAAATTCCAGGTAATAAGTATTCAAGCTCAAGGCCTATTTTATTCAAAATTATTTATTTTTCATCCAATATTTCTTTATCTCAATGGATAGCTTCTTCAGGGATTTTTTTTTGTTTTTTAATTTTAAACAAATATTGGATGAAAAAAAGTGGATATTGAAGGAAATGTTATTTCAAATTAAAACTTACAGCTACAAATTAAAATTGCCTTAAAATGCTACATAGATTAAAAAAGTTATCGGAAGTGAATATACCGACTCATGTCTGAAAATAGGACATTCACTTTAAAAAGCACTAAAAAATTTACTAAAATATTTTTCAAAACAGAAATAACCAAATTAAAATAAGTTGATAAATTGGTTTATGTTTTAACAATTTTTAAGCCTTTGATTAATTTTTGTTTTTTATTTTTGTCTTAAATATTTTTTGAAAAAAAAAAAAAAAAAATAAATAAAAATATTTTGATGTTCCATAAAAAACAAATAAATTTTAAATTTTGTACTAATATTAATAATATTTAGTCGTTTTTTTGCTGATTTTAGCAAAAAGATTTTAAATTTCACCTTACAAAAAATTTACTACAATTTATTAGCGGCATCATTGTACAACACGTTAGCGGACATGTGTTGCTAAGATTAGCAAAAAATACCGCTGGACTGAAATTAGCAAAATTTCCCGTTATAACAGCAAAATTTTCAGTTGCCATTACTGACTTTTTTTTGGTGAGTGTACCCTCCACCAATATCCTAAAAAATGTTCTCTACTGTTTTAAATACAACAAATTTAAATACTTTTGAAGTAAAATCATGGTGAAAAAAAATTTGGGGTGAAAAAAATTTTGAGGTGAAAAAATTTTTTTGAGGTGAGAAAAAAAATGTTGGTGGTGAAAAAATTTTTTTGAGGTGATAAATATTTGAGGTGAATACAAAATATTATTTGTGGTGAAAAAAATTTTTTGAGGTGAATACAAAATATTATTTATTTCTAAGCGACTGGTGAAAAAAGAACCAAACTATTTGGGAGGATGTCCAATAATTTAGGTAAAAATAAGCACCCCCGCTTAAGTCTTCGCGTCGTGAACGCCATTTCAACGGACAGACATCGCTAATTTATATATATATATATATATATACTTTAAGGGGTCTTAGACCTATATTTCGACATGTTACAAACGGAATGACAAACTGATATATACCCTCACCATATTCACCATATATGGTGAGGGTATATATCAGTATAGAGAATACCCTCCGGAAGTTGGTAAAAGTATTTTGAGGTGGGGTTTAAAAACTAAGTATTTTAATTAACTACAATATGTATGCATCTTTTAAATCGCCTTTAAAATCCATATAAATTGGGAATTGTAGTAATTCCGGCGCAAAAACCAAAAATCGACGAATCCTGAAATAATTTTTTATGCCAAAACTTTTGAGTATTGATCTTTATTGTGTTATCACCAGAAAAGACAAATTTGCTAGTTTTGCTGCTACTGTTTCTGTCTTTAACTCATATTTGCTGTTTTCTGCTTTTATGAATTTATCAGTTTTTAGCTTTAAAGAAGCTTTTCTTTAAGATTTTTGATATTTAAATTGCCTTTTTTTTTAATTTTTTGCTTTTACCTCAAAGTGCTTTTTTATATTTTTTAAAAAAAAAAATGTCTTGTTACCCAACTGTGACTTAGGCCTATTTAAAAAAAAAAATATTTTTTTTGCTGGTTTTGTTCTTTTTTCAAAAGTGTTTTTCACCATTTACTTTTGCTTTTTTAAGAAGATTTTTTTGCTTTAAATATATTAAATGTCGCTTTTTTTGTTTGTCTTTTCTGGTTATCACATTTGCTGTTATTGTTGTTCCCTTACAATACTAACAATTTAAAATCGTAAATATTTTTCGTTTCCACCCTTTACATTATTTATTTTGTAATTCTACAAATATCACTGATTCTGTTGCTTGCTGTTCTTTCATTTTAATTTTTCGTTAAAATATCATTAATTTTACAATTGTAATGTAAATAACAGTTAAGGAAAATAAATACTTATTGTTAGGATTAAATTTCAATGTTAGCCTAATAATCTTCTTTATAGCATTATAGTAATTATTTGTGTTTAGTTTGGGTTTTATGTGCTCTCTTTTAACACACACACACACAAGCATCATTACTGTTTTAAGAATAAGAGATTTTATTAGCAAGAGGAAATTTTTAGATTAATGAATATTTCTAAATACTATATTTACATTAGAAAGATGCTTATTTTACAAAATGTCAGTAAGTGGCGCATAACTCTTTTTGTTTAATTTAAGTAAATTTTGGATTGGCCCCATTTGTGTGCAATTATTTTAATTTAAAAAATAATCACCCAACAAACAATAGAAATAGTTTACGTACCGGTTTCCGTCCGTCATAAACGGAATCCCACTCCGTTTACGTACTATTTTCTGGATCCGTAAACGGACCAGAAAACCGATTTTTAAGAACATCGAAATTGTTTCGAATCCGTTTAAAGTCCGTCAATCACATACCGTTTACGAACCGATATATCGGATGAAAAACGGAGTTGTCTGTTATAACTATATCGGATGAAAAACGGATCGGTATTCGTACCATTTTTTCAACAAAAAACAAATTTGTGTAAAAGCATATTATTATAATTTTTAATAGCAAATTTTTCTTTTTTTTTTTCTTTACAAAGTTATTTAAAATAAAAAAAACAAAACTTACAAACTAAATACAACAAGTACCAAACACAATTACAAACAAATGCCATATTTATCTCCAGCACAATTAGTATCCAGTTATCACTGCGATTATAGCATGAAAAAAAATTAATTTTGGTTTAAATGGAGGTGCTTATGATATGATAAAGCAGATAATGTAAATTTGCAATTTTTTTTACAAAATCTATTAAAATCTGTCGGGCAATATTTTTTATTTGCAAGTTTACATAATTTTGCACACATCATCGTAAAACTCGTTTTCAATTACATAAATATTTACCTGAGGCATATTTATGTATTCGTTTTTTATAATTAAACAAATCTAAAAGCAACGGAAGAAAAACTGATGAAAAAGGGTGGTCCGTATTCGACGATACAGAAACGGATACACCAAAACGGAGTCAAAACGTATTGCTTTCGAAAATTCAATTATACGGTCCGTTAATGTTCCTTTAACGGATACGTATTTTCGGACTGTAAACGTACAGAAGAACCGCATTCATGAATCCGTACGTATCGGAGAGTCCGTAAAAATATTTTTTGGGCATAATGTACATAAAGATAAGGAATTTTTGAAAGAACTAATAGAATGTGGAGTTCGTTATCGCGACATGATAATAGAGCTTTTGCTGCCTAAATTTGGCGAGGGAGGAAAAAAATTTTAGGTTTTTTATTTAATTCAAGTCTTGCGTGAATTTTGGGACACCCTTTATAAGCTACATTAAAAATTTGTTTGTGAAAAAGTTGTTTGAAGAGTTTTTAAAATAAATATGCTTTATTTGATCGTTTTAATAACTCCATTTTATAAAATTATTATTAAATTTAACGAGGCGTATGATTTACATTAATTAAATTCGCAGTAATACTTATACGCACAGTGAAGATCTGACAGAAGCACCCTTGTGCATAACTTGCTTGTTTGAATGATCTGCCTAGCAAAAACATGCTAATAACAGGTCATTACTGTGTCCCAGCAAAACCACACATTACCAAATAATGTGTAAAGTAAAGTGTAGCCATAGGGGCTCATGGATCACTGTACACCTTACTTCACTAATGAATTTTACAGGCGATAAGCCCCAAGGTAATGTATATACCCATTAATTTAGAGGTGATAATAAAAGGGGTTACTTTTATGGTTACGAGAATGGAAAAAGTAATGTGTCTAAAAATAGATTTTTTAAAAAAAAGAGGAATTTTTATTCAAAAAAAATTATTACAAATATTTTAAACGTTATTAAAAATAATGTGGTCATGATGGGAATCGTAACATTATTTATTATTGCTTTAAACTTAAATAAATTGTTGCACTTCGTTTTTTCCCTACTGTTATTAAAACAAACATACATTACAAAAAAACACAAAGTAATGAATCTAAAAATCGATTTTCATAAATATTTCAATTATTACTTTACATATATAAATCATATGTTACGTAATCAATAATCAGTAACTTATTACTTTATGCTTGCAAATAATGGAAAAGGTAACGAGCTATAATTGCAAGGTAACGGATGAGAATATCGCACCCATTACCAAAGTTATGCTGGGGTAGATTATCATGTAATGATAGGTAGTTACTTTTTTCATTACTTTAAACAACACAATAATGACCTACTGATAATGTGTGAAAGAGGTACTAATATGTACACGTGAAATAATGATTTGCCTTAAGTTAATTTTTTACCATTATATTTATTAATTTGTTTTGAAAGATTACAACAAAATAGAAAATTATCTGCTGTAAAATTGATTTTATAAAAATTTTAAGCCGAAAATGTTACTTCATTAAGATTTTTTTAATTAAGAATAACTACTTATTTTATTATTGTAGGTATCCAATTATTTCTTCATTATAAGTAACCATACTGGTAATTTATTATTCTCACTTTTTTTTGTAAGCGAGAAGGTAATGACCACGCATGAATTTTGGGACATTGCGAACAAAAGTAATTATGCGAGTAAATAGCCTGGTAACTGGTGTGCTACTTACTCCCTTAATGTGTGCTTTTGCTGGGTGAATTTACTTTCTGAAAGGGACACATTTATAAATTTAAAGATTTACAGAAGGTATTGTATAGAAGGTAGTTTTTAGTAAAAGTCTCTTTTTATAAGAGGTAAAGGTACGAGGGCGGACCAAAAAGTCCGCGATTTTTAGAACACTGCTCCCATCAAGTACCACCTGTTAATAAACTATTGTCAAATTTTGAGCAAGTTCCGTAAAAAGTACCTTATTTTAAAAAAGTACCTTTTATTTTTACCTTTTATAAGTACCCTTTAGTAAAGTACCTTTTATAAAAAGTACATTTTTTAAAAAGTACCTATTATAAAAAATATCTTTTATAAGAAGTACCTTTTTTTGAAAAAAACCTTTTATAAAAAGTACCTTTCATAAAAGGTTCCTTTATTAAAACTACTTTTTATAGAAAGTACCTTTTATGAAAATTACTTTTTGTAAAAATTTTTTAAAATTTATAAAAAGTACCTTTTATAAAAAGTACCTTTATAAAAAGTACCTTTTATAAAAAGTACCTTTAATAAAAAGTACCTTTTAAAAAAAGTACTTTTTATAAAAAGTACTTTTTATAAAAAGTACCTTTTATAAAAAGTATCTTTTATAAAAAAGGCCTTTTATAAAAAGTACCTTTTATAAAAACTACCTTTTATACAAATTACTTTTTATTAAAAGTACCTTTTATAAGAATTACCTTTTATAAAAAGTACATTTTACAAAAAGTACCTTTTAAAAAAAGTACCTTTTATAAAAAGTAGCTTTTATAAAAAGTACCTTACATAAAAAGTACCTTATACAGAAAGTACCTTTTAAAAAAAGTACCTTTTATTAAAAGTAGCTTTTATGAAAAGTACCTTTTATATAAAGTATCATTTAGACTTTTACAAAAATTAACTTTACAAAAAGTACCTTTATTATAAGTACCTTTTATAAATTGTACTGTTCAAAACTGTTATGTAACTATTCATACCCAGCAAAATAAGAGCTGAGGAAGAAGTAATTAAACACAACATCTACTAAACCCGAAGTTGTGAAAATTTCGGTGAATCATTAATGACTTTAACATTGGCGTTTCATTGGAAATAATTACAGTGCAACCTCGCTTAACGCAACTAATAAATTTTGGGAGGAAAGTTGCGATAACTGAGTTTTTTTTTTGAAAAGTTGCGTTAACTGAGTCAACAATGCAAACAATTTACAAGTTTCAATAATCGAGGAGTTGCGTTAAGCGAGGGCGCACTGTAGTTGATTCCGGGGCTATGAAAAATCGATGATCAGATGGACGTTGTTAAACATAGGGATGAAAGTTGTTAAATATAAGGATAACAAAAAAAAATATAGGAAGTAATTTTGTTTCAAAGTTAAAAATGTGATTTTGAACACGCCTAGAATTATTCTTCCGACCAGGCAAAGTATATATCACTAGTATGAAAAATTTGTTTTTAATAAGGCATTGAATGACTGGATGAGTTAACCATTTAATATTTTTTTTTTTATAAATAAATATTAAAATTAAAAAATTTATATGCTTTTCCATTGAATTGTTACAACAAATTTTATTCTTATAACTTCATAAGTAAAAGTTAATATCACATTGTGGAAGTTGTTTAAAATGACTTTTTACAAATCGAAAAATTTGCACTATTAAATTCTATGGATGTTCTGAAAAAGCGATTCGTAAAGAATAACATCCATTTTATTTTGCTGAGGGTCAATTCTCGTTTTGTGAAACGGTGAAATGAAAAGTTTTTTCACGTTTTCATAGTACTTTTGATTCGCGTTCTGTGAAAAAATGTAAAGAAATATGAAAGCGTTTTTATATGAAAAATAGTGGAACGAAACAAGATTTTTTCACGATTGCACAGCACTGGCGATTCTTGTTTTGTGTAACAGTGCAAACAACTGTCAAAATATTTTCATATGAAAAAATTGTTTACACAGAATATTTATAAGTGAAATAAACATGGAGAAGGTTGTAAGAGGAAAGCATGCCAGTGAAAGCCAAAAGGAGTATTTAATTAATTATTTAGAAAAGAATGTGGACATTGCAAACAATAAGTAAGTAGTCTAATTACCATAATCACACTTTTATTAATCCCATATTTACAGATTTGTAACTGCAGATGGTGCAAAATTTAGAGACGAAAAGTGTAACGAATTAGCGGCGAGCCTTAACAGTTTTAGTATTGGAGGTTTATTTATTTATAGTTTATTTATATTCTTAATTATTAGACTTCATACTCGCACCAAATGTAGTTCACTTAAGCAAGCCGATATAAATCCATGAAGTGCTCGTCGGTTGTCATCTTAAATGGATTTTGGCCATCACGAAGTATGCACTCTCAAAAAAAAAAAATCCTATAAATTATTAAATTATTAACAGCAATGAAATGCTTGTAACATCATTGTCTAACCTTTCTTCATCCCGAATTCTTTGAGTAATATCCAATAATACAATTAATCCAGACATTTTTATATAATTATTTAAAATAAATTTTACGAACTTTTTGACATTTGCTTTAAATTTTGTATAACACAGTAACAAAAGTTTCATGGGTACAGTGCGAATGAAACATTTTTTTCACAATACAAACGAGAATCGCAAATTATGTATTTGTGAAAAGTTCGAGTGAAAAGTGCTTATGAAAACGAAAATGAAAACTTTTTTTTCACTTCACATTATCACAGAACGAGAATTGACCCCCTGGTTAGATATGAGTCGTATGATTAATATTTATTTGCTATTTCATAACACTCATACGCCATAGTGTCTGTTATTAAGCAAAGTAAGCAATTTTCTAACTAGTAGTATACTATTATAACAACTGCTTTTTCAGATCTTACTGAAATTTAGATATGTGATTAAGGAGAAAAAAATAGTATAAATATATTTTTTTATACCTGTATTTTTTTAGCTCTGATGTCTCACATTTTGGGCTTAAAAAGTCAGATCTAAAATTGCTAAGTTTTTACGGTTTTTATATTTATAAATTAAAAATATTACAAACTAATTGGGTATAAAATGAAAGTCCATCTACATGTCCGAGTTTTTTGCACTTTGTTTGTTATTCGAAAAAAATCTTTATCGGAATTGTTTTTAGTTTGTAACGACAGAAGTCGCGTCGCTCGTTTCTGTCTACACACTTTGTTATTACACTGGCGACAACTACAAATAGCTGCCCTTAGGGGTATATAAAGAGCAACATTGAACAAATCTGGGTGAGTCGCCAGCAGCCGTGAACGAGAACACAAGGTAATTTCAGCACTAAATATTAAATTCTAATCCTGCGAGCATCCTTGGGCAACTTGTAAGTATCCTGCGAACACCCTTGAAGGTCCTGCGGATATCCTTGAAGGTGCTGCTGATATCCTTGAAGGTCCTGCGATATCCTTGAAGGTCCTGCCGATATCCTTGAAGGTCCTGCCGATATCCTTGAAGATCCTGCGGATATCCTTGAAGGTCCTGTCAACATCCTTGAAGGTCCTGTCAACATCCTTGAAGGTCCTGCGGATATCCTTGAAGGTCCTGTCAACATCCTTGAAGGTCCTGCCGATATCCTTGAAGATCCTGCGGATATCCTTGAAGGTCCTGCTGATATCCTTGAAGGTCCTGCGATATCCTTGAAGGTCCTGCGGATATCCTTGAAGGTCCTGTCAACATCCTTGAAGGTCCTGTCAACATCCTTGAAGGTCCTGCTGATATCCTTGAAGGTCCTGCGGATATCCTTGAAGGTCCTGTCAACATCCTTGAAGGTCCTGTCAACATCCTTGAAGGTCCTGCTGATATCCTTGAAGGTCCTGCGATATCCTTGAAGGTCCTGCCGATATCCTTGACGGTCCTGCCGATATCCTTGAAGATCCTGCGGATATCCTTGAAGGTCCTGTCAACATCCTGGAAGGTCCTGTCAACATCCTTGAAGGTCTACGAAAGTCTCGGGAGGTCCTGTGGAGATCCTCGAACAGTTCATCAGAGGAAGCGTGCCGTCCCCGGTCGCTGTCCTCCCCCGTGAAGATACCAGAGGGAGCGTGCCGTCCCCGGTCGCTCTTTCATCCTCTCTCTTTATCTCTTTATCTCTCTCTCTCTCCCTCTCTCTCTCTCTCTCCCTCTCTCTTTCTCTCCCTCTCACTTAGTCAACGCAGGTCACACGGAGTTCATCAGTGTAAGCGTGCCGTCCCCGGTCGCTGTCCTCCCCCGTGAAGATACCAGAGGGAGCGTGCCGTCCCAGGTCGCTGCCCTCACCTAGACGTAGTTCATCAGAGGAAGCGTGCCGTCCCCGGTCGCTGTCCTCCCCCTTGAAGATACCAGAGGGAGCGTGCCGTCCCAGGTCGCTGCCCTCAGCTAGACGTAGTACCTCAGAGGAAGCGTGCCGTCCCCGGTCGCTGTCCTCCCCCTTGAAGATACCAGAGGGAGCGTGCCGTTCCAGGTCGCTGCCCTCGCCTAGACGAAGTTCATCAGAGGAAGCGTGCCGTCCCCGGTCGCTGTCCTCACCTAGACGTAGTTCACCAGAGGAAGCGTGCCGTCCCCGGTCGCTGTCCTCCCCCTTGAGGATACCAGAGGGAGCGTGCCGTTCCAGGTCGCTGCCCTCGCCTAGACGTAGTCCATCAGAGGAAGCGTGCCGTCCCCGGTCGCTGTCCTCCCCCTTGAAGATACCAGAGGGAGCGTGCCGTCCCAGGTCGCTGCCCTCGCCTAGACGTAGTTCATCAGAGGAAGCGTGCCGTCCCCGGTCGCTGTCCTCCCCCTTGAAGATACCAGAGGGAGCGTGCCGTCCCAGGTCGCTGCCCTCGCCCAGACGTAGTTCATCAGAGGAAGCGTGCCGTCCCAGGTCGCTGTCCTCCCCTTTGAAGATACCAGAGGGAGCGTGCCGTCCCAAGTCGCTCTTTCATCCTCTCTCTTTATCTCTTTATCTCTCTCTCTCTCTCTCCCTCTCTCTTTCTCTCCCTCTCACTTAGTCAACGCAGGTCACACGGAGTTCATCAGAGTAAGCGTGCCGTCCCAGGTCGCTGCCCTCGCCTAGACGTAGTCCATCAGAGGAAGCGTGCCGTCCCCGGTCGCTGTCCTCCCCCCCTTGAAGATACCAGAGGGAGCGTGCCGTCCCAGGTCGCTGCCCTCGCCTAGACGTAGTCCATCAGAGGAAGCGTGCCGTCCCAGGTCGCTGTCCTCCCCTTTGAAGATACCAGAGGGAGCGTGCCGTCCCAGGTCGCTGCCCTCACCTAGACGTAGTTCACCAGAGGAAGCGTGCCGTCCCCGGTCGCTGTCCTCCCCCCTTGAGGATACCAGAGGGAGCGTGCCGTCCCAGGTCGCTGCCCTCGCCTAGACGTAGTCCATCAGAGGAAGCGTGCCGTCCCCGGTCGCTGTCCTCCCCCTTGAAGATACCAGAGGGAGCGTGCCGTCCCAGGTCGCTGCCCTCGCCTAGACGTAGTTCATCAGAGGAAGCGTGCCGTCCCCGGTCGCTGTCCTCCCCCTTGAAGATACCAGAGGGAGCGTGCCGTCCCAGGTCGCTGCCCTCGCCCAGACGTAGTTCATCAGAGGAAGCGTGCCGTCCCAGGTCGCTGTCCTCCCCTTTGAAGATACCAGAGGGAGCGTGCCGTCCCAAGTCGCTCTTTCATCCTCTCTCTTTATCTCTTTATCTCTCTCTCTCTCTCTCCCTCTCTCTTTCTCTCCCTCTCACTTAGTCAACGCAGGTCACACGGAGTTCATCAGAGTAAGCGTGCCGTCCCAGGTCGATGCCCTCGCCCAGACGTAGTTCATCAGAGGAAGCGTGCCGTCCCAGGTCGCTGTCCTCCCCTTTGAAGATACCAGAGGGAGCGTGCCGTCCCAAGTCGCTCTTTCATCCTCTCTCTTTATCTCTTTATCTCTCTCTCTCTCTCTCCCTCTCTCTTTCTCTCCCTCTCACTTAGTCAACGCAGGTCACACGGAGTTCATCAGAGTAAGCGTGCCGTCCCAGGTCGCTGCCCTCGCCTAGACGTAGTCCATCAGAGGAAGCGTGCCGTCCCCGGTCGCTGTCCTCCCCCCCTTGAAGATACCAGAGGGAGCGTGCCGTCCCAGGTCGCTGCCCTCGCCTAGACGTAGTCCATCAGAGGAAGCGTGCCGTCCCAGGTCGCTGTCCTCCCCTTTGAAGATACCAGAGGGAGCGTGCCGTCCCAGGTCGCTGCCCTCACCTAGACGTAGTTCACCAGAGGAAGCGTGCCGTCCCCGGTCGCTGTCCTCCCCCCTTGAGGATACCAGAGGGAGCGTGCCGTCCCAGGTCGCTGCCCTCGCCTAGACGTAGTCCATCAGAGGAAGCGTGCCGTCCCCGGTCGCTGTCCTCCCCCTTGAAGATACCAGAGGGAGCGTGCCGTCCCAGGTCGCTGCCCTCGCCTAGACGTAGTTCATCAGAGGAAGCGTGCCGTCCCCGGTCGCTGTCCTCCCCCTTGAAGATACCAGAGGGAGCGTGCCGTCCCAAGTCGCTCTTTCATCCTCTCTCTTTATCTCTCTCTCCCTCTCTCTTTCTCTCCCTCTCACTTAGTCAACGCAGGTCACACGGAGTTCATCAGAGTAAGCGTGCCGTCCCAGGTCGCTGCCCTCGCCTAGACGTAGTCCATCAGAGGAAGCGTGCCGTCCCAGGTCGCTGTCCTCCCCTTTGAAGATACCAGAGGGAGCGTGCCGTCCCAGGTCGCTGCCCTCGCCGAGACGTAGTTCATCAAAGGAAGCGTGCCGTCCCCGGTCGCTGTCCTCCCCGTGAAGATACCAGAGGGAGCGTGCCGTCCCAGGTCGCTTTTTCACTCTCTCTCATTATCTCTCTCTCTCCTCTCTCTCTCTCTCTCTCTCTTTTAAACCCTGTAGTATTAACAACAATAAACGAATTTACCTTTGTATAACATCACGTCTTTTACTCTCGGTCACTGGATCAAAGAAATTTCTGTGACGATCCCTACCCCCGCGAGCTTACCCCAGCTAACGGAGGAAATCTCGTCGTTACAGTGGCGCCCGAGCAGGGACTTGAGAGTTTAAGGCTTTGTCGTATTGGATTAAAAGGACGCTAAACAGAGGAAATAAAAAAAAAATTAACACCGAGTGGAAGAGAGCGAACTAAAGTTCCGCAAACGCACAACAAGTAAGGTAAATGTATCTAATATAGTACCCCTAGTCTAATCCGTTGAAAGAAATGGCCAACACGACGACAACTGCGGAGCTGATATCTAAATGGGACGTTAAGTTTGATGGTGCGACGTGTCCCTTTGAATTCTTCGAGAGATTACAAGAATTGACCAATGTGTACGCTTTAGATGTGAATGCTATGCCACATATGATGCCCTTGTTCCTGACTGACAGAGCATTAATCTGGTACCGAAACAACAATCGTGACTGGAAAAGCTGGACCAGATTTAAACAAGATTTGCTTAAGTTCTTTTTACCCTCCAGATACTATGAACTACTCGAAGATACGGTTAGAAACAGATACCAAAAGCACGATGAACCTTTTAGAAATTACGTCCTGTCAATACAAAACCTGATGAGGAACACCAAGTATTCCGAGGCTCAAAAACTAGAGCGGATATACCGAAACTCTCTTCCCAACTATTTGAGATACATTCGGGGAAAAGATTTTACGACCCTTGATGAACTCTTGAAGATGGCAGCAGACTTGGAAGGTATTCCAAAAACCCCGCAGTATCCCGCAGAACAACTCTACATGATACGCCCGGATACAACTTCACACGGGATCGCCGTCATTCACTCCGAAAACAGTAAGCCTAGCCTCCGTAGTCACAAGTTGGCTGCAAAATTGATTGTCCCGACCCGCACGAAACGCTTAGAGAATTCTGGTAAGCGTCCCTCGCAGATCAAGATGCCCTCCCAACAAGCTCAAGTTGAACGCAATGCCAAAGTCATCGGAAAAATAAATCAAGATCTGGTTTCATCACCGAACTCATCCAACACAACAATCCATGTCAGAAACGCCCCATACCATGAAGATGCTGCACCCAAGGAACAAGTAGCTGCTGATTGTCAGGCTAGGAGGAGCCATATTCCAGTAGAGAGACACAGCGCTAAAGACCGAAGAAAAATTGAATATTTCCTCGAAGGCGAGTTGCAAAAGTTTCGAAAGATGCACGGCCTGTCCTCCGCTGCTAGGCACCGCATAGTAATGAAAGATGATCGCCCATTTAAAATCAGGTACGCCCCCCGAAATCCGGCTATGCAGGCCATAATCGACGAGAAGGTAAACGAGCTTCTGGCTAGTGGCTGTATAGAACCGTCAAGAAGCCCATACAGTTCACCTATCACATTGGCGCCGAAGAAAAACGGCACTTGGAGATTGTGTATTGATTTTAGACATCTAAACAGCAAATCAGACCCCGATGCGTATCCCCTGCCACGAATTGCAACAATACTGGACCGATTAAGAGATGCCAAGTACGTGAGTAGTCTGGATTTGAAAGATGGATACTGGCAGATCCCCATGGAGGATGACAGCAAGAAGTATACCGCCTTCACCGTTGCCGGTCGAGGCTTATACCAGTGGCGTGTGATGCCCTTCGGATTGCACTCAGCTCCGGCCACCTTCCAGAGGGCACTTGATAGCGTCATCGGACCGGACTTAGAGCCTTTTGCGTTCGCTTATCTGGATGATATTATCGTCACGGGAAGGACGTTGGAAGAACACTTGTCCAAACTGAGAGAGGTATTTCAGCGACTTCGGGCAGCTAACCTAAAGATCAATCCAGAGAAGTGCGAATTTTTCAAAAGAGAGACCAAGTATCTCGGACATGTGGTGAGTGACAAGGGCATACAGACCGATCCCGACAAGGTAGCTGCAATTCGGGAGATGACGGCCCCAAGCAATTTACGAGAGGTGAGAAGATTTCTGGGAGTCGCCTCCTGGTACCGCCGATTTGTTCCGGAATTTGCTGCCATAGCCCAGCCCCTAACTACTCTCCTTAAGAAAGGCAAACACTGGAAGTGGACAGAAGACCAACAAACGGCGTTTGAAGTTTTAAAGGCGAAACTAACGGAAGCCCCGGTGCTGGCATGTCCAGATTTCTCTAAGCCATTCACCCTACAAACGGATGCTAGTGACTACGGATTGGGAGCGGTATTAACACAAAACCTGGAGGACGGTGAACGCGTAATTGCTTATGCTAGCAGGGGTCTTAATGGTGCGGAAAAAAACTATACAGCCACGGAGAAAGAATGTCTCGCTATATTATGGGGCATACGAAAGATGCGGCCATATCTGGAGGGATACCGTTTTCACGTTATCACCGACCATCTCTCTTTAAAGTGGCTCAACTCCATAGAGAATCCCACGGGTAGATTGGCTCGGTGGGCCCTGGAGCTCCAACAGTATAACTTCACAGTACAATACCGCAAGGGGAAGAACAATGTGGTTGCCGATGCTCTATCCCGTCAGCCAATGGAAGTATTAAAAATGGCCATAGAGGAACGTGAACCGATAGACTGTGCGTGGTTACAAAGGAGGAAAGAAGAAGTTAGACGTGACCCTGCAAAGTATTCCGACTATGCAATCGTTGGAACCCAATTATTTAGGCACATTCCCAGACACCCTCACGATGAGGACAGTACGCCTTGGAAGTTGTGTGTTGCTTCTCATTTACGACAACGGGTTCTACATGAAAACCATTGCCAACCCGCCGCTGGACATCTGGGTGTGCGTAAGACCGCCAATCGGGTCGGCAACCGCTACTACTGGCCGGGAATGTTCCGCGACATCGCCCGGTTCGTTAGAAGTTGTAAATCCTGCCAGATGTATAAGCCGAGTCAGGCGGCACCAGCGGGCGAAATGCTAGTAACGATCCCAGAAGAACCATGGGCTACCGTATCCACCGATTTTGTCGGACCACTTCCTCGCTCCAAACATGGTAACAGTATGCTCTTAGTCTTCTTCGATCGCTTCTCCAAGTGGGTCGAACTCGTACCGCTCCGCAAGGCCACGGCAGAAGGCGTCGTCAAGGCCTTTAGGGAGAGAATTCTAGCCAGGTTTGGAACTCCAAAAGTGCTCATTACAGATAATGGTGCACAATTCACCAGCCGCGTACTACGGAGTTACCTAGAAGAAATTGGAGTTCGACACCAATTTACCGCCCCTTATTGTCCACAGGAAAATCCTACTGAGAGGGCCAATCGCACGGTCAAAACAATGATCGCTCAACTAGCGCAAAACCAGCATAATCGATGGGATGATCACTTACCGGAGGTAACCCTGGCAATAAACACAAGCAATTCCGAATCTACCGGATACAGCCCGGCTTATCTCGTACAGGGTCGCGAACCTAGGTTACCACGGGCACTGTATGATGAAGTCGTTACTGGTACAGGGGTAAACCCAAGGAAGCCAGAGGAAAGGGCCAGTGAGCTCCAGGAAATTTTTAAGATGGTCCGCCACCAGCTGGGCAAAGCAGCCCAGGATCAACGGCGTCATTTCAACTTGCGTCGACGACCTTGGAAGCCCAAAATCGGAGATTTAGTTCTTGTCAAACAGCACCAATTGTCGAAAGCGGCCGACGGTTTCGCCGCCAAGTTAGCCCCGAAATATACTGGTCCCTACGAAGTCGTAAACTTCCCATCCCCTGTGATTGTACAACTTCGTGCTCAGGCAAATAACGTTCTAAAAACAGCCCACCTAAGTGAGCTTAAATCCTTCACAGAAGAGCCATCTGTTTCTCAGCATATGATGTGAAGAAACTGTTACCAATGAATACCATTTTCTATCACCTCCATCGTTCTTTTTCACCAACAGAGCCATGTCCAGCGTTATCACCACTAGAGTCATGTGTATCGTTTCCAGTATCCCTGGAGCCAGCTCCAACGTTTCCTTCATCGCCCATACCAGAATCCCAACCAATCCCAACACCACCACGTCATCGTTTTGAAACCATTGTATCACTTTATGGGGTACCAAAATATACCAAACACCCGTTCCAGAACCAAATTAGCCCGTTCCAGAACCAACATAGGCGATTGAAAGGAAAATAACTGGCCCACCCTCCCCAGGGGAGGACCATGTGTAACGACAGAAGTCGCGTCGCTCGTTTCTGTCTACACACTTTGTTATTACACTGGCGACAACTACAAATAGCTGCCCTTAGGGGTATATAAAGAGCAACATTGAACAAATCTGGGTGAGTCGCCAGCAGCCGTGAACGAGAACACAAGGTAATTTCAGCACTAAATATTAAATTCTAATCCTGCGAGCATCCTTGGGCAACTTGTAAGTATCCTGCGAACACCCTTGAAGGTCCTGCGGATATCCTTGAAGGTGCTGCTGATATCCTTGAAGGTCCTGCGATATCCTTGAAGGTCCTGCCGATATCCTTGAAGGTCCTGCCGATATCCTTGAAGATCCTGCGGATATCCTTGAAGGTCCTGTCAACATCCTTGAAGGTCCTGTCAACATCCTTGAAGGTCCTGCGGATATCCTTGAAGGTCCTGTCAACATCCTTGAAGGTCCTGCCGATATCCTTGAAGATCCTGCGGATATCCTTGAAGGTCCTGCTGATATCCTTGAAGGTCCTGCGATATCCTTGAAGGTCCTGCGGATATCCTTGAAGGTCCTGTCAACATCCTTGAAGGTCCTGTCAACATCCTTGAAGGTCCTGCTGATATCCTTGAAGGTCCTGCGGATATCCTTGAAGGTCCTGTCAACATCCTTGAAGGTCCTGTCAACATCCTTGAAGGTCCTGCTGATATCCTTGAAGGTCCTGCGATATCCTTGAAGGTCCTGCCGATATCCTTGACGGTCCTGCCGATATCCTTGAAGATCCTGCGGATATCCTTGAAGGTCCTGTCAACATCCTGGAAGGTCCTGTCAACATCCTTGAAGGTCTACGAAAGTCTCGGGAGGTCCTGTGGAGATCCTCGAACAGTTCATCAGAGGAAGCGTGCCGTCCCCGGTCGCTGTCCTCCCCCGTGAAGATACCAGAGGGAGCGTGCCGTCCCCGGTCGCTCTTTCATCCTCTCTCTTTATCTCTTTATCTCTCTCTCTCTCCCTCTCTCTCTCCCTCTCTCTTTCTCTCCCTCTCACTTAGTCAACGCAGGTCACACGGAGTTCATCAGTGTAAGCGTGCCGTCCCCGGTCGCTGTCCTCCCCCGTGAAGATACCAGAGGGAGCGTGCCGTCCCAGGTCGCTGCCCTCACCTAGACGTAGTTCATCAGAGGAAGCGTGCCGTCCCCGGTCGCTGTCCTCCCCCTTGAAGATACCAGAGGGAGCGTGCCGTCCCAGGTCGCTGCCTCAGCTAGACGTAGTACCTCAGAGGAAGCGTGCCGTCCCCGGTCGCTGTCCTCCCCCTTGAAGATACCAGAGGGAGCGTGCCGTTCCAGGTCGCTGCCCTCGCCTAGACGAAGTTCATCAGAGGAAGCGTGCCGTCCCCGGTCGCTGTCCTCACCTAGACGTAGTTCACCAGAGGAAGCGTGCCGTCCCCGGTCGCTGTCCTCCCCCTTGAGGATACCAGAGGGAGCGTGCCGTCCCAGGTCGCTGCCCTCGCCTAGACGTAGTCCATCAGAGGAAGCGTGCCGTCCCCGGTCGCTGTCCTCCCCCTTGAAGATACCAGAGGGAGCGTGCCGTCCCAGGTCGCTGCCCTCGCCTAGACGTAGTTCATCAGAGGAAGCGTGCCGTCCCCGGTCGCTGTCCTCCCCCTTGAAGATACCAGAGGGAGCGTGCCGTCCCAGGTCGCTGCCCTCGCCCAGACGTAGTTCATCAGAGGAAGCGTGCCGTCCCAGGTCGCTGTCCTCCCCTTTGAAGATACCAGAGGGAGCGTGCCGTCCCAAGTCGCTCTTTCATCCTCTCTCTTTATCTCTTTATCTCTCTCTCTCTCTCTCCCTCTCTCTTTCTCTCCCTCTCACTTAGTCAACGCAGGTCACACGGAGTTCATCAGAGTAAGCGTGCCGTCCCAGGTCGCTGCCCTCGCCTAGACGTAGTCCATCAGAGGAAGCGTGCCGTCCCCGGTCGCTGTCCTCCCCCCCTTGAAGATACCAGAGGGAGCGTGCCGTCCCAGGTCGCTGCCCTCGCCTAGACGTAGTCCATCAGAGGAAGCGTGCCGTCCCAGGTCGCTGTCCTCCCCTTTGAAGATACCAGAGGGAGCGTGCCGTCCCAGGTCGCTGCCCTCACCTAGACGTAGTTCACCAGAGGAAGCGTGCCGTCCCCGGTCGCTGTCCTCCCCCCTTGAGGATACCAGAGGGAGCGTGCCGTCCCAGGTCGCTGCCCTCGCCTAGACGTAGTCCATCAGAGGAAGCGTGCCGTCCCCGGTCGCTGTCCTCCCCCTTGAAGATACCAGAGGGAGCGTGCCGTCCCAGGTCGCTGCCCTCGCCTAGACGTAGTTCATCAGAGGAAGCGTGCCGTCCCCGGTCGCTGTCCTCCCCCTTGAAGATACCAGAGGGAGCGTGCCGTCCCAGGTCGCTGCCCTCGCCCAGACGTAGTTCATCAGAGGAAGCGTGCCGTCCCAGGTCGCTGTCCTCCCCTTTGAAGATACCAGAGGGAGCGTGCCGTCCCAAGTCGCTCTTTCATCCTCTCTCTTTATCTCTTTATCTCTCTCTCTCTCTCTCCCTCTCTTTTTCTCTCCCTCTCACTTAGTCAACGCAGGTCACACGGAGTTCATCAGAGTAAGCGTGCCGTCCCAGGTCGCTGCCCTCGCCCAGACGTAGTTCATCAGAGGAAGCGTGCCGTCCCAGGTCGCTGTCCTCCCCTTTGAAGATACCAGAGGGAGCGTGCCGTCCCAAGTCGCTCTTTCATCCTCTCTCTTTATCTCTTTATCTCTCTCTCTCTCTCTCCCTCTCTCTTTCTCTCCCTCTCACTTAGTCAACGCAGGTCACACGGAGTTCATCAGAGTAAGCGTGCCGTCCCAGGTCGCTGCCCTCGCCTAGACGTAGTCCATCAGAGGAAGCGTGCCGTCCCCGGTCGCTGTCCTCCCCCCCTTGAAGATACCAGAGGGAGCGTGCCGTCCCAGGTCGCTGCCCTCGCCTAGACGTAGTCCATCAGAGGAAGCGTGCCGTCCCAGGTCGCTGTCCTCCCCTTTGAAGATACCAGAGGGAGCGTGCCGTCCCAGGTCGCTGCCCTCACCTAGACGTAGTTCACCAGAGGAAGCGTGCCGTCCCCGGTCGCTGTCCTCCCCCCTTGAGGATACCAGAGGGAGCGTGCCGTCCCAGGTCGCTGCCCTCGCCTAGACGTAGTCCATCAGAGGAAGCGTGCCGTCCCCGGTCGCTGTCCTCCCCCTTGAAGATACCAGAGGGAGCGTGCCGTCCCAGGTCGCTGCCCTCGCCTAGACGTAGTTCATCAGAGGAAGCGTGCCGTCCCCGGTCGCTGTCCTCCCCCTTGAAGATACCAGAGGGAGCGTGCCGTCCCAAGTCGCTCTTTCATCCTCTCTCTTTATCTCTTTATCTCTCTCTCTCTCTCTCCCTCTCTCTTTCTCTCCCTCTCACTTAGTCAACGCAGGTCACACGGAGTTCATCAGAGTAAGCGTGCCGTCCCAGGTCGCTGCCCTCGCCTAGACGTAGTCCATCAGAGGAAGCGTGCCGTCCCAGGTCGCTGTCCTCCCCTTTGAAGATACCAGAGGGAGCGTGCCGTCCCAGGTCGCTGCCCTCGCCGAGACGTAGTTCATCAAAGGAAGCGTGCCGTCCCCGGTCGCTGTCCTCCCCGTGAAGATACCAGAGGGAGCGTGCCGTCCCAGGTCGCTTTTTCACTCTCTCTCATTATCTCTCTCTCTCCTCTCTCTCTCTCTCTCTCTTTTAAACCCTGTAGTATTAACAACAATAAACGAATTTACCTTTGTATAACATCACGTCTTTTACTCTCGGTCACTGGATCAAAGAAATTTCTGTGACGATCCCTACCCCCGCGAGCTTACCCCAGCTAACGGAGGAAATCTCGTCGTTACAGTTTGTTCTGAAAATTGCATACAATAATGCAATAAAGTATAATATGGCTATCAAACTATTTGTCTGCAATCGTAATTTCATACAAAAAACGGGAAATTATTTATCACACAAATACGTATATTGTACTTTTTCTCCTCTATGACATACCTATCACCATTCCCATTGTAGTAGTTTTCTAGTACATCCAGAAAACAGACTCATGTTGGCAACAGATTTTCTAGCCAATTGAATGCATACAACTGAATTTTCTAATTATGACCAAGTTTTTGTTTAGGTTACCGATTTTTTTTTCTCATGGCAAACGAGGTTTTTGTTACCACAATCGAAGAATTCAATTGTCATCTCGAATCTTTTTTCTCTGTGTAAGTTTTAAGCTTCATCAAATATAACATCAAGTCGATGATATTTCGTAATCTACAAAATCCGAATGAAAATCCAACACTTTCATATATTTTCTTTATTAAAAATGTACATATCTATTATTCACTTTTACACTATTTTCAAAACAATCTCTATGATGGCAAAATAAGTACTATTTTCTTTTTGTATTTTGTCAAGGATTAAATTGATTGATATTGACACAGACTGTTGTTATCCACAATAATCCTGGCATTGAAAATATTAGCTTTCGACTCTGAAAGTAATTTTTTTTTTGTTAAAATTTGATTCCTCTATATAAATATGTGTGCTTGTGTGTAATTTGTGTTATGTTATTTTGCAATGACAGCACATTGTTGGAATATCATTCCTTCATACAATGCAAACAACGCTAAACCTCTCTTCTTTTTATGTTTCTTTTTTGGCTTATAGAAATAAATCCGTAAACTGAAGCCAGTAGTAGCTTTTATTTTGGCTTTAGGTTATTGCTTATTTACGCAGCCAAACCACCATTACATATATGTGCTGATGATATAGTTAAACCAGAAAGTGTATCTGTATAAATATTTTATATACAGTTTTTTTGTTAAATGTATTTTTTTTATCTGGTTTTGAGTGTTTTTTTAACGTTTTAAAAAAGTAAAAAGTGAAAACGTGGGTAACAACATCACAAACCATAAAGGGTTAAGAGGGATAAGTTGTATATGCATAAAATATGTATTATATGTTTAAGTAAGAGTGTGTGTGTGTGTCTGTAACTTAAAAAAAACAAAATGTTTTTAACACTCAAATACTTAAACACACTCACTTGTAAAAAATAATATTAAAAAAATATTTTTTCACACAACAATATTTTTCACCATAACCAAGGTCATTTAAGAACATGCACATTATGTGTCTAATAAACTACTATACATTATTTACACGCATCCTTTTTGTTTTGAGTAGGTGTTTTTAGAGAATTATCAAAATGTTTACGTGGCTTTGAGTTTGAAACAATCCTGGACAAAAAAAAAAAGTGGTCTAGCATGTTTAATTTGATTTTGAATTTAAACTTGAAAATAGTTACATTTAACAAAAGATACTTTATAAGGTACTTTTTATGTAAAGTACTTTTTATAAAAGGTACTTTTTATAAAAGATTTTATAAAAGATTTATAAAAGATATGTACTTTTTATAAAACATACTTTTAGAAAATGTACTTTCAAAAAAGGTACGTTTTAGAAAAGGTACTTTTCAGAAAAGATACCTTTAGAAAAGGTACTTTTTAGAAAATGTACTTTCAGAAAAGGTACGTTTTAGAAAAGGTACTTTTCAGAAAAGATACTTTTAGAAAAGGTTCTTTTTAGAAAAGGTACATTTTAGAAAATGTACTTTTTGGAAAAGGTACTTTTTTTGAAAAGGTTCTTTTTGGAAGAGGTACTTTTTATAAAAGGTACTTTTTATAAAAGGTTCTTTTATAAAAGGTACTTTTTATAAAAGATACATTTTATGAAAGGTACTTTTTATAATAAGTTAATTTTTATAAAAGGTACTTTTTATAAAAGGTACTTTTTATAAAAGGTACTTTTTATAAAAGGTACTTTTTATAAAAGTTACTTTTTAAAGAAGGTACTTTTTAGAAAGATATTTTTACAAAAGGTAGTTTTTATAAAAATTACTTTTTATAGAAGGTTCTTTTTATAAAAGGTATTTTTATAAAGGTACTTTTTAAAAAAGGTACTTTTTATAAAAGTTACTTTTTAGAAAAGGTACTTTTTATAAAAGGTACTTTTTATAAAAGGTACTTTTTAAAAAAGGTACTTTTTATAAAAAGTACTTTTTATAAAAGGTACTTTTTATAAAAGGTACTTTTTATAAAAGGTACTTTTTATAAAAGTACTTTTTAGAAAAGGTACTTTTTATAAAAGGTACTTTTTATAAAAGGTACTTTTTATAAAAGGTACTTTTTATAAAAGGTACTTTTTATAAAAGGTACTTTTTATAAAAGGTACTTTTTATAAAAGGTACTTTTTATAAAAGGTATTTTTTATAAAAGGTACTTTTTATGAAAGGTACTTTTTATAAAAGGTACTTTTTATAAAAGGTACTTTTTATAAAAGGTATTTTTTATAAAATGTACTTTTTATAAAAGGTACTTTTTATAAAAGGTACTTTTTATAAAAGGTACTTTTTATAAAAGGTACTTTTTGTAAAAGGTACTTTTTATATAAGGTTCTTTTCATAAAAGGTACTTTTTATAAAAGGTACTTTTTAAAAAAGGTACTTTTTTTAAAAGGTACATTTTATAAAAGGTACTTTTTATAAAAGGTACTTTTTATAAAAGGTACTTTTTATAAAAGGTACTTTTTATAAAAGGTACTTTTTATAAAAGGTACTTTTTATAAAAGGTACTTTTTATAAAAAGAATTTTAAAAAATAATTTTTAAAAAAGGTACTTTTTATAAAAGGTACTTTTTATAAAAAGAATTTTTAAAAAAGGTACTTTTTATAAAAGGTACTTTTTATAAAAGGTACCTTTTTTAAAAGGTACTTTTAATAAAAGGTACTTTTTATAAATGGTACATTTTACAAGATACTTTTTATAAAAGTACTTTTTAAAAAAAGGTACTTTTTATAAAAGGTACTTTTTATAAAGGCACTTTTTATAAAGGTACTTTTTATAAAAGGTAATTTTTAGAAAAGATACTTTTTATAAAAGGTACTTTTTATAAAAGTACTTTTTAAAAAAGGCACTTTTTATAAATGTACTTTTTATAAAAGGTACTTTTTATAAAAGGTACTTTTATAAAAGGTACTTTTTATGAAATTTTAAATTTTAAAATTTAAAAATTGTTACAAAACGAAATTTTTAAAGAATTGTTTCCCTTATTGCACGTAAAGTGCGGCAGCTTAATGTATGCTACATCTGTAAGTGATGCTATAAATTATATCTGGGTGATACAAGATATAAAAAAAAGAAGAAAGTGTTATTTTATATTTATTACCTTGTCAGCTTTAAGCTCTTTATGCTTCCAGCAAGGATTTCCGTTGCTATAACTACTAACCACTAAATTATGCATTTATATTAATTTTGTTATTTTGTTTGTAACATGAGAGCTGTATAGTTCATGGATATATTTATATTTTTATAAACTATTGGATTTTTCGTAAATTTGAAATCTTTCTAATATATTAATTACCGCTTTAAATTGTTCAAATATACTTGTGCTATAAACAAAAGAAATACTCAAATACAATAACCAAAACCAACACCATCTTAAATTGAGAATTCACGCAGAGAAAAACATGATCACTGCTACTATATTATGCTTGCTGCATTTGGGTATGAAGTTTATAAATATGTTATTGTTATAAATATCCCAGCGAAACCACACATTACCAAATAATAGGTAAAGTAATGTATAGCCATAAGGGCCGATGGATTACTTTGCACCTTACTTCATTGATGAATTTTACAGGCGATGAGCCTCAAAGTAATGTATATACCCATTACTTTAGAGGTGATAATGTAAGGGGTTACTTATATAATTACAAGAATGGAAAAAGTAATGTATCTAATAATAGATTTTTAAAAAAGAGGAATTTTTATTAAAAAAAATTATTAAAAATATTTTATTTAAAATATTTGTAATTAAAAATTATGTGGTCAAAATGGGAATCTTTGTTTTTTAGATAAAAATTCATATATTTTTAAAAAAATATTCGATTCTAATGCCTATTTTTGAAGAAAAAAAAAATTCTTAGGTTCTGAGTACTTTTCATCATGGTAAGTATATAGATTCTTAGAACATTTTCTGGTTGAAATATTCTTATATCCTAAGGTCTTTTTCTAAAAGAAAAATTATGAGACTAAGAACTATCCCAAAAAAATCTTAAAAGTGTTTTTTATAAAAAAAAGTCCTTAGAATTATAAAATATATTTGAAGTATTTTTTCTTTAAAAATGGCAATAGAATCAAAGAAAGAAAAACATTTTCTAAAGAAATATTATTAAATTTAAAGGATTTTTTCATAGCTTCGAAACATAATATAACTGTAGGGACGATATTATTATCAGAATATGATAACTATATTTTAGTACGTCTATGGTTGGCACAATCACAATCTCAAAAATATGGTATAATGCTTTTCAAATATGATTTCTCTGCGTGTTTTGCTAAAGGTTCATAAAATTCATTGTGAATTTTTCCCGAACGGATGATAGATTATACAAAGATTATTTCTTAAACATTTTAACAGAATTAAATGAACTGGATTTTCGTAGTTGTAACCAAATTTATGTTCAACCGAATTTTTATTGTTCCAGGTTGCAAACATTTTTCTAATTTTTAATAGTGTTAAGATTATCGAAATTTATTTACATATGGGTATTTCCACAGAAAGGTCAACCGCTACCAAAATATTAAAGTTGAAGAAAAAAGACTTTTCTGAGAAAATTTAGTTGGTTAATGCATTGGATTTTAAGAATATACTAATTAAATACATATTACCATTTGTAATTTAAGAAAAGTGGTCTGCAAAGAGCAGCTTTGCTTTTTTTGGTTTTAGCGTTTTTAATTGACATTTTTCCTTGAGTTATTTCTAAGTGTTACATATCATGTCGATTGCACTCTTCTTATAGACTAAATATACCAACAATAAATATTTAAGAACACCACAGTAGAGATCAAGCAAACTCCGAATAACGGTATAATTCAAAGATTCTTTGTACTACATTCTTCTATCCCGTTCGCGACCGAAAATAAGCATTTGTTTTTAGTTCTCCGTGAACGTTGATCGGAATAGTTTGATATTTACAATTCAAAACAAAATAACCGAGATCATTTAAAAAAACCAAACCTTTAAACCTAAAACAAAATTTTAAACCTAAAAAATGCCTTTGGAATCATTGTCCCGTTCGCGATTCTAAAAAAAATATTTAAAAAAAATAATAATAAGGACAATAAAAAAAAACAAAATGCTAAATAAAATCTTTATAACTCTGCTTTAGTTAAAAAATAATCTCCATTTAATAAACTGACGAAATTCGCAGAGTTTTAAACAAAACCACACACCGAAAAAAATGACTTACATTTTTTGTCCCGTTCGCGATCGCAAGTTTATCCAAAATATTTGGAGAACGTTCATATTTTATAATTTTCTTTTTGTTCTCAAAAATTGTTCTACTAAAATGCTATTAAATATTTATAAAAAGTTAAAAAAAAATTTGAGTTTTCATATTTTTTTTCAAGTTGAGTGCGTACGAATGTCCCGTTCGCGATCCTGGAAATGCCCATATTTGTAATTTTTATTCTAAGAATTGTTTATTGTTGTGTGTATGGATTGTAATGTTCTATAAATAGAATATTATGTTCTACAAAAATTTATTTAAAAATTTTGTGCCACGAACTCAATTTAAAATTTTATTATTTAAATTTTATTTTTAAACAAATTTAAATTTTTCTGTTTAAAAGTCAATTTGTTGTCAAAATAGAAAATTAGTTGTTTTTAATTTTGATCGGTTAAAAAAAAACAATATTAAAAAATTAACAAAAAAAATCTATATGAATTTTTTTTTACTAATTACTACTTCTCGTAGTAATGGTGTTTATAAAAGCGGCATTAATACACTCAGAATATTATGTAGTTAACTGTTTGTAGTTTAATAAAAAAGTTTTCCGTTTCATTTAAAAATAAAGAAACATTCATTTATTTTTCAAAGAAATATCTATATTAATTTTTTTTATACATTTATTCGAAATAATTTACTATCATTTACTATTTTTATTCAGTTTCATTTATTTTTTTCATTTGTTTGAAATTTAATAAAAATTTACCCACAAAACGGAAACTTGTGGTTTATTTGTGTCCGTGACAGTTATTATACCCCCCACCATATATGGTGATGGTATATATCAGTTTGTCATTCCGTTTGTAATATGTCGAAATATAGGTTTAAGACCCCATAAAGTATATATATTCGTGATCCTTATGCAATTTTAAGTCGATTTAGCGATGTCCGTCTTTCTGTCCGTCTGTCTGTCTGTCTGTCTGTCTGTCTGTCTGTCTGTCTGTCTGTTGAAATCACGATCACGACGCGAAGACGCAAGCGGGGGTGCCTATTTTTACCCAGATTATTGAACATCCTCCCGAGCAGTTTGGTATTTAAAATGAGCGGTTCAAAAGTTATGAGTGAAAATGTGAAGGCACCTCTAAATTTTCCATACAAATTTGTACAATTTTTCTGTATCTATTTTTTTTTCTGTTAAGTAAGTAAAAATGTTATTAAGTCTTCTTATTGTTCGATTACATTTATTGTCTTACATACTATGATAACTAAGTTAACGTAAAAATTAACAATGTTTAAGTCGCTAACAGAGCAGACCTCTGTAAATAACATTGCTAAAACTAAATAACAAAAGTTCGTTACATAAACTGACAAAACATATTCATATTACAGTTCATGCAAAATTTAGTATATACGTATATCATCTTCATCCCCTTTGGTGGAGGGTATTCAAAGATTCGGCACAGCCGAATGTAGCCCTTTTTTACTTGTTTTAAATTTAAATTTTGTTTGCTGTCTGTTTCAAAAAAAAAAAAAAAAATATTCAAAAAATTTCAATTTGTTTTTTTTATTTAAATTAGTTATATATACAAAATTTTTCAATACAAATTACAAGAACTTCATAATACAAATACAAACACATTCATACAAAAAGTGTCTATAGCTATGTATACATACATTTTTTATTGTACGAGTATATTAAAAAAAAAACAAAAAATACAAAAACGGAAATAATTTCAAATAAATGAAAAAAAAACATTTATTTTTCAAGGAATTGGTAGGAAAAATTTTGACATTTATTAAAAATAAATAACAAATGGCATTTAATTTTAATGAAAATTAAGTAGACCGGTTTTTAAAAGAAATATCATTTCTTTTAAATGATATTTTCAGTTATTTTAACTTACAAACTTTTTTAAGTGTATTAAATTTTTAACTGCTTATATTTTATTTTAATTACAAAATTACCAGTCGCTTCGAATTAAATAATAATATTATATTTATATTCACCTTAAATATTTTGAACCTGAAAACATTTTTTTCACCACTAAATTTTTTTTCACCACAAAAATATTTTTTTATCTTAAAGAACTTTTTTCACCTCAACCTTTTTTTTTACACCACAAAATTTGTTTTTACATCTAAAAAAGTTCTTTACCTCAAAAGATTGTTTTCAAGTGAAATTATGGACTTCTAAGGTTTTTTAAATTATTTCTATCAACAACAGTAGATAAAATTTTTTTAAGTACATTATTTAAAAATTTGCCACTTCCGAACTTAAGCCTTTTTTAATTGGTTTTTGATATTCTTGGTGTTTCGAATCTTATCAAATTTTTCGCGTTGACTTTTTTGGTACTTTTTAGACCAAATTGGCAAGCGTATGCTGAAACATGGGCATTACATATGTGTATCAAAGCTCCTCATTGAACGAATTCTAGTACAATTTTTATATAGAATTTTGAACATTTGTGACATGTTGTCATTCCCTAGATTCAGGTAGATCTTAGATTTTCGGTTTTCACATAACTAAATTTTATAAAAATCGAAGTTTGGAGTACATATTAAATTACATCACTATCATCATTATCGCCTACAAATGTCCTTAGTTTTGTCATCATTAAAAGTCATTATTTACAGCCTAAATGACAAATCAACAAAACTCACAAACCAACACATTCGTTAGGTGTTGTATGGTATGTATAAAATGCAAATACTGTACATATCTCTGTTTGTCATCCATTTGTATGTAATGTGATGGAAAAAATTGGTAAAATAATTCTTTTATATGTACATTACGGTGACACTTATTTTGTTTGATGTGATAATTTTTGTAAAAAATAATTTGGCTTAAAAAAATATATAACATTTTAAAGAGAGATATTACCAAAATATTGAAACCTTCAAATATGATTAACCTTAACAACATATTAACATAGAAATTACATACATGTGTATAAGAATTTCAATGATATTTTGTAAACAATTTTACAAGGCAAAAAGGAATATAACAAAAATTACACAAACACTTAAGAAAAGATTATATTAAATTTTTATTCAATAATATACTGAAAGATTTCTATTGATTTTTTTGTGGAATTTTTGTTTTATTATAAACAATGGAGCCTTGCGTATATCAGGGATATTATCCGCACTCCTTTGAATGCCTTCAAAAGTTTTGTTGACAGTATTGTGCCCTTTGTAGTTTTCTATATGACAGTACTTGTTACATAAAATAAACTGTAAAAATGTTTAATCCTGCATAACAACATTCAAGGTTGGCCTCACAATTTTGCATAAATTTCAAATGTTTTGCCTACAGTATAGAAATCACAAAATTTTATTAGGAAAACGTGTTGAATTTTTAATTTAATAAATAAATAGTTAAATTAGCAAATGTTATTTTTACCATAAAAATATTCATAATTATTATGTTAATATCATTACTGTAACAAACACAAATTAAATATATAATATGGATGATCAAATAAAAAAAGTTAAATGTGATGAGTTGCTTTAAGAAATTATCCATATTCTAAAATTATATAAAATTAACAACAAATATGTCTGAAAGGGATTTTTTGATTTATTTAATTTATTTGGACAAAAACTCATAATCATATTTTGATTTTTTTTATACATTATTTTTTTTTTTATTTAAAATTTTTTATTTTTGAGACATTTTTTCGTCGGACTTTATCTCAGCCTAGGAAAAATTACAGATGATAACAATGAAAAAATAAATCAAATAGAAAATAATATTGAATAAACATTGGGGGTAAAGCTGGTATATCTCGTGTAATTTGGGGCCTTACATGAATATCCCTAATGTTCTTAATCGCTTCTGCAGTTTAAATGCAATAGGAAAAAAAATGTGTTGTAAGACATTTCATTAAATTTAAGTTGTATTTTCATTTATTTTTAACTGTTTAAAAAATCCAAAGTTAAAACAATTGTTTTTTTCATTTGTTTTTACTTACAAGAATAACTTACCTGAACGTTAAATTAACTGTAATTACTCTTGTTTTTACTGCATGAATGATAAACAAATCATATAGAACTGTAAAATTTACTGTGATTTTGGTAAGTGTATTTGTAGTAATTTTGAAAATTAAAAATTTAGTTAAAAATCGTTAAAAAATCGTCAAAATGCCACAAAGTGTTTTTATTATTAAAAATGGTACAAAATTTACAAAATGTTTTTTGAAAAATTGTAAAAATTAATTAAAGAATTAAAAAAATTGCTGCAATATGAAATATTGCCAAAATTAGATTAAAGATTATATATAACAAAATCGCTATAATTAAAAAAAAAAAAAATTCCAAAATTGAAAAACCGGCAAAAGATTAAAAAATTACTGAAATTTAAAAAAAAAATCAACAAAATTAAAAAAGGATCACCAAAATTGTAAAGAAGAAAATCTTTAGAATTGAGAAGAAAATTCCCAAAAGTGATAAAAATCCTCAAAATTAAAAAGTGCTAAAATTATTATAAAAAATCGCTACAATTAAAATAAAATTAGAATTGAAAAAAATTAATTACTAAAATTTTATCTTAGCGTTTTTTTTGGCTAAGACTTCCTTGTAAAAAATGTACTGGGGGTGGGTGCAAAAATATATATATAATATTCTCCTAAAAAAATTTTAATCGTTCACAGTTCGCCAAAGGAGCTAGAGAGAAATTTTTGCAACAGTGGTGAAAACCTAGTTTCAATACCATAATATCGGTACCATATTTGGCTGAATTTTAAGATCGAGGGGATATTGTCTTTTATTTATAAAATCTTCGATATTTTGAAAATTAATGAAGATGAATGAAAGTATACAACGGCTTTGGCCAAAAAACATCTTAGTGAACCATTTGCGAAAAATACAAAAAGCGCTTAAACAAAATTTTAAGTTTAGAGTTTTTTTTGGAATGTTGCCGATATGTTGGCATTATGGCGATTTTTTATTTAAGCGATTAAAATATCAGCATTTAGAGATCTTTTTTCCATTTTTAGCTAATTTTTTTTTTCATTTCTATCTATTTCCTTCCTATCGTCTAACATAATATTTTTTCTAATTTTTAGCGATTTTCTTGTCAACAGATTTTTTCAATTTTCCCATTTTAGTGTCTTTTTTCAATTTGAATTTTTTTTTTGATTTCAGCGATTTTTTTCAATTTTGTAAACTTTTTTGCAATATTAGGGATTTTTGGCGTAAAAGTAAGGCTTTTTTAAATATTAGCGATTTTTTTTTGTTTTTCTTAATTTTGGCGATTTTTTTTTAATTTTTACGTTGTTTTGAAATTTCGACACTTTTTTAAATTAAATTTTGGCAATATTTTTAAGTTTCAGCTATATTGTTTGCAACTTTTTATTTCTGTGACTTTTTATTTTTGTATTATTTTAGCGATTATTTTTCACTTCTAGCTTTTTTATTTAAGCGATTTTTAAAATTTCAGCATTTAGAGATCTTTTTTTTCGACTTTTACCTAATTTTTTTTCCTAAAGTCTCACATAATTTTTTTTCTAATTTTTAGCGATTTTCTTTTCAACAGATTTTTTCAATTAGTAATTTTTTCCCATTTTAGTGTTTTTTTTTTAATTTCAGCAATGTTTTTTTCAATTTTGTAATTTTTTTTTCCAATATTAGGGATTTTTTGGCGTCAAAGTAAGGTGTTTTAAATATTAGCGATATTTTTTTGTTTTTCTCAATTTTGGCGATTTTTTTTTAATTTTAACATTGTTTTGAAATTTCGACACTTTTTTTAACCCTGGAAGGTCATTCTTCGTCGAATCGACGACGTATGCTCAAATTTTGCTATTTTTTTTCTGTATTTACGTATATTTTGTGCTAATTTTTCGTACAGTGGCAGTCGTTGACATGCTCTAGGTGTGTGCGCATGTTTAGCTTGCTACGCGTTGGGTAAGTTTGTTTTTTTTGTATGTGCGTCGTCGAAACGACGAAGTATGAACTTTGTGTAACTTTTAGAATTGTTGACTGCGTGTTTCAAGTGTTGCATTTTAGGTTGCTTTTGCAGTTGGTGGTTAGTATTTGATACTATAATATAAAATGAGCACTACAGCAGGTTTGACCGATGAAGAAATTGAAAAATTTCTTTCGATGTGTGACGACGAGTGCGAATTGGACGATGACATTGATGATAACGACATATCTGATATAGAGTTAGTAGAAGATGAAAGTTCATCAGAGGCTGCTAGTTCGTCAGAAGATTCAGCTGATATAGATGAAGACGATGTACCTCTAAATATTTTAAGAGACAAGTCTAATATTATTCCGTTCACTAAATCCATTTTGCGTGGAAAAAATAACCACAAGTGGTCTACAAAAAAAGGAAAATCTCATCGTAATGGGCTTAATATTGTGCACCAAGTAAGAGGACCAACGCGCCAATGTAAAAATATTACTGACCCCCTGCAATGCTTTCAAATGTTTATAACCATTGATATCATCGATGAAATAGTGCAGTGGACTAATGTTGAGATAGTCAATCGTAAATCAAACTTACTTTGCACAACAGATGAAACCCAAAGAAGAAAAACTTCATCGCAAGAAATAAAAGCCCTTATAGGAATATTAGTCTTGACCGCTGTGAAGAAGGACCAGCATCTATCCGCTGACGAATTGTTTGACCGATCCTATTCTTGAGCTCAATATATAGCAACAATGACAAAAGCCAGGTTCAAGTTCCTTTTATCCTGCCTTCGATTCGATGATAAAACTATGCGTATTCAACAAGTTGGTGACAAATTTGCTCCTATTAGAAAAGTGTGCGAGATATTCATTCAGAAATGCCGTGAAAATTATATTCCTGGACCATACCTAACGATTGACGAGCAACTACTGGCATTCAGAGGCAAGTGCAGTTTCCGAATGTACATACCCAATAAACCATCAAAATATGGATTGAAAATGGTGATGATGTGTGATAGCGGCACAAAATACATGGTTGATGCTTCACCATACTTGGGCAAAGGCTCAAACCAAACTAAACTGCCACTCGGTGAGTACTATGTGAAAGAATTAACAAAAACTGTCCATGGATCTAACAGAAACATTACAATGGACAATTGGTTCACATCAGTTCCACTTGCCAAATCACTTTTATGTGAACCATATAAGCTGACATTAGTTGGAACTCTGCGCTCAAATAAGAAAGAAATTCCTAAAGAATTCAAAAATGTTAAGGGTCGGAAGTGCAGCACATCTATGTTTTGTTATGACAACGAGTTAACGCTTCTCTCTTATAAGCCAAAACCAAACAAAATTGTTTACTTACTATCATCGTGTGATGAAGAGGGATCAGTTAACCAAATATCGAACAAACCATACATGATAGAATTCTATAACAAAACAAAAGGCGGTGTGGATACATTTGACCAAATGTGTAGTGTAATGAGCTGTTCCAGAAAAGCCAATAGATGGCCAATGTTCCAATTTTATGGCATATTGAATATGGCTTTCATAAACTGCTATGTTATTTACACACATAATATGTTTCAAATAAAACAAAAGCCTCTCAGTCGCCCCGAGTTCATGAAACAATTGCATCTTGCCCTTATCCAAAGTCAGCTGACTGATAGACTTGAAATACCAACATTGAGAACGTCGGTGCGAGCGAATATTGCAAATATTTTGCCGAATGATACTGAAAACAATGATGATGTGCCCCAAGAACCAAAAAACAAGAAGCGGAAGATATGCGCTCTCTGCCCTTCTTTTAAACGACGGGTGACAAAATCATCCTGCGCAAAATGTGATAAAAGCCTGTGTGGGGAGCACAAAATAGAGCTTTGTGCCTCTTGCATAAATTGAAGACTGATACTCATGAAAACGTGTACCTATTTTATTTAATATATTAATTTCAAGATGCAAACCCATTTAATGAATTATATCTTCTTAAGTTTTTTATTTTTATTATTTTTTAAAGTAATGTTTTGTAAAACAAGCCAAGTGAAGTAGTGCTGTGAAAACTTTATTTATAATTATATAATATAAAAAAAAAAAATTTTATTGTTTTATTTCGATAATATACAAAACGTATAATTAAAAAAACTCAACTTTAAACATTTTTCGTGCGTAAGTCAGCTTTAGTATCCTTTTAAATATCACCGTCGTCGATTCGACGAGGAATGACCTTTACGCAACAAAAATAAGAATGACTTTCTAGGGTTAAATTAAATTTAGGCAATATTTTTAAGTTTGAGCTATATTGTTTGCGACTTTTAATTTTTGCCAAATTTTTTAAATTTCACTGAATTTTTGATCCTTAACGATTTTTTTAACTGTAGTGTTTTTTTTACTTTTAAAGATTTTTTCACTTCTAGCGATCTTTTGGCTATTGTTTTTCCAATTTTAGCGATATTCTTTTAATTTTGTTGATGTTTTTTATTTTAGCGATTTTTTTGCAATATTTGAAAATTTTTCACTGTTAGCGATTTTTCCTAATTTTATTGATTTTATTTTCAATTATGTAATATTGTTTTATATTTTTGGCGATTTTTCAATTTAATTTTTTTGTTATAATTTTAGCGGCTTTTTTCATTTCAAGCAATTTTCTTTTTTTTCAATTCAACGATTCGTTCAGTTCTGGCGATTTTTTTTTAATTGTAGCGATTTTTTACTTTTAAAATTTTTGGCGCTTTTTTTTTAATTTTTGCCATTTTTGTAATTCTAGTGATTTTTTTTAATGTTGGCAATTGTTTCAATTGTAGAGCTTTTTGTAGCGATTTTTTACTTTTTTAATTTTTGCCATTACAGTAATTCTAGTATTTTTTTTTTTAATTTTGGCAATTGTTTCAATTGTAGCGCTTTTTTAAAACCTAGCGATTTTTAAAATTTAGTGATTTTGTTGCAATTTCGTCGATTTTTATCATTTTAGATATCTTTTGACCATTTTTCAATGCTACGATTTTAGCGACTTTCTGACATCTGGTAATTTTTTAATTTTTTTAACAAATGTCGATTCTTTGAACTGTCTTTGAATATTGTAGCGATTTAATTTAATTTCAGCTTTGTTTTATTTATATCCTTCAACAAAATCAAAGAAAGTCGTACTTCGAAGTTCAAATTCTTTGTTTTAAAACGTTATTTTGGTCAAATTTGATAAACGCCTTACTCCAATATTCTATGAGCGTTTTTTTCTAATTTTAGTTAACATCTTTCTTTATTAGAACTTACTATGATGGCACATGGGCGGGAATAAACTTACTAAAACAACTGCAAAACTGTAAATTTTACTGTTTTTGCAGGTCACTCTTACTATCATATTTGTACAAGGTGGCGCAAAAGTAATACTCCTATCAGAAAATGCTATACATTTTGCGATTGGCCCCTAATGTCAGTTCTGTTTTGACATTTGTGTAGTAAACACATGCGAAATACACGTTAATAAACAATGTTATGCTACACTGCTCCAGAACGCGGAATATTGGTGACTATTTATTTGAGCAATAGTGAAGATGATTTTTCATCAAAAATAATCATGAGTGATGAGGCCCATTTCCATCTTAGCGGGAACGTAAATAAGCAAAATTTACGCTTCTGGGGCACTGAAAATCTGCGTGTAACCCACGAAGAGCCATTACACCCGCTCAAAATCACTGTATGGTGTGCTGTTTTCGCTGGAGGAGTCATCGGACCTTTTTTCTTCGAAGTCGCAGGCCAAACGGTTACTGTGAATGGTGAGCGCTACAGAGCAATGATCAACGAGTTCTTTTTGCCGCAACTTGATGAATTGGGATTGGAAAACATGTGGTTCCAACAGGACGGTGCAACGCCACATACTGCACGTGCCACAACCGATATGCTGAAGGATGCATTTCCCGGGCGCCTAATCTCCCGTTTTGGCGATTTGCACTGGCCAGCAAGATCGCCTGATTTGACCGCTCCAGACTTCTTTTTGTGGGGCTTTTTGAAGTCGCGGGTTTATGTCAACAAGCCTCAGACTCTTGCAGCTCTTAAAGACAATATCCGTCAAGAATGTGAGGACCTATCGCCGGAAGTTTTGGCCAAAGTGATGGAAAATGCCATAAAAAGGGCTCAAATGACAATCAAATGTGGCGGCGGCCATTTACATGACATCATATTCTCGACTTGATGTAAAAAAATTAAAAGACCAAATAAAAATAATCCAAAAGAAGAATCAAATTTTTTCATTTTTTTTTTTAAATTACAGCCAAAAAACATCGGAAGGTTATTTTTGCGCCACCCTGTAGTAAAAACAAGTGCAAATTCAGTCAAATTTACTGTTTGGTAAGTAATTTTTTGTTTTGCCTTTACAAAAAAAACAAATGTAATATAAGCCAGTTTTGCTATTTGAAAAGTAAAAGTAAAAAAAAGTAAAAAAAGTAGTAAATACATACAGAATAAAGGTCAAAAGAAAATTAATAAAATATTTATTTGATTAATTTTTATTTTTTAGAACAGAGTAACTGTATAAAATGAATATATCAGATTGTCTGTAATTTTATGTCGTTCGATTTTTTAATGACTTACAAATCTATATAATTAAATATTACAACACGCACTAGTGATATGTATGTATATATTTTACAATACAAAATTTTAATTCCAAATTTAATTGAAAGGATTAAATTGATTATAAACACACATAAGTATCATCATTATTTTATTTACAAATAAATGTGTGTTTCACTTGATATGATAAAATTATTCAACTAATAAAATTTTAGTTACTACTACTGCTACTACTAGACACATGAGTAAATAAAATTTAAATCCTTTTGTATGCATCCACACTCACTCACACATGAACAAATTTTAAATTGTCATACTCATGCATGACAGGTTTCAAATGTTTAGTTATACTATTTGCACAAAGTATGTGTTTTTCTATTGTATGTTATTATAAATATTAAATTAACAAATCAACATTGTTATGCTTCGAGGGTGTTTGTATAATAATTTAAATGATAATTTTATTAAAATTCTCTTTTTTGGATTAGACAAATCAAAGTGGTCACTAATATGTTGCATTAAAATAGTACAAAAGTATTTACTTGCATATAATGTACAGAGTCATTGAAGTAAATCTCTAAACACAGTGTGGGGGCACCACGCGTGTTTGATTTTGAGTTTAAAATATGATTTTGTGGATTTATTGGTGGATGATTTTGTATTTAAATTAAACAAAAAAAAATTATTAATTTGACTTTACCGAATTTATTATTTTACTATCCACTAGGGATGATCAAATAGAATTTCAATTGGGTAACAAACATCATTTTATACACATAGAAAATAAATTTGTAGTAGCAACCGAATTGTTTGCCAACCGAATTTTTGTAGTTCCATCTACCATCACTTTTATAAATTTTTAATTCTATTGTAATTACCGAATTTTATTTACAAATTCACAATTTTTGTTATAATATTTGATTGCTTTTCTATTTATAGATTATAATATTCTAAAAATAGATATTCTACTATAAAAAAGCATTCCACAAAATTTATTTTGAAAATAAAAATTTTTTATGCTGCTACGTGGGCTAGAACCGACAACCTTCTGTTTGTCAGACCATTGCTTTTCCTCTAAGCAATTTTAAACATTAATATTTTAATATTAATATCATGTTTAAAATTTGAATTTTTTTATTCGAAAATAACATGGTAGCCACAAGAGAAAATAAATTGTGTCTTTTAATTTTATTCAATAAAAAAAATATTTAAAAAAAATTTGAAAAATTTCTTAGGGTTTGAACTCAGTACTCCTAGACTTACAGAATGTGTTTCTACCCACTGAACCACAGACACTTGCATCAACCCAGCAAAATAAGAGCTGAGGAAGAAATAGTTAAACACTACACCTACTGAGCCCGAAGATGTGAAAATTTCGGTGAATCATTAATGATTTTAACATTGGCGTGTCATTGGGAGGAAATAGTTTGTTTCGGTTCTATGAAAAATCGATTAGCAGATGGACTTTTTCTTTAGTTTACGGAAGTTGTTAAATATAGGGACTACAAAATAAATATAGGGAGTGGCTTTGTTTAAAGTTAAAAATGTGAATTTGAACACGCCATGAATTATTTTTTCGACCAGGACAAAGTGGATATCACTGGTATGCAAAATATGTTTTCAATAGTGCATTAAATGACTGCAGGAATTAACCATTTATGGACGAACTAAATAAATTTTTTTTATTATTATAATTATAGAGTGTTATTAAAAAATATTAAATTTAAAAAACTAATATGCTTTTCAATGGAATTGTTAGAAAAAATATTTTTCTTATGACTTCATAAGTAATATCAACATGTTGGAATTTGTTTAAAATTACTTCTTACAAATCGAAAAATTTGCACTAACTTCTTTGGATGCTCTGAAAAAGAGATTCGTAAAGAATAACATCCATTTTATTTTGTTGGGAAGTTGTTGTTTAATTTTAAATATAAATATGTAAATGAATAAAAAGTAAAAATATAATTTATTTCAAAATTTTGTTATAATAATAACAATTTTGTTTCTTAATCTTAATTTTTTATTTTATTTACATTGTTTCGGTTAATTTGATACATTTTCTGTTAATAATTAAATTTAACTATTCTGATAAATTAAAAAAAAAAACGATACAATTTTGGTAATTGAGATGGAATTCCAATTAATTTATTTTCTGTGTGTACTTTTTTAAAATTTGTTTTTAGACGTAAAAACAATTTTTGTGATGAGAAAGAATTTTTGAAGTTTAAAAAATAATTTTCGTGGTGAAAAATAACTTTGATGGTAAAAAAAAACTTTTAGACGCTGCTATGAAATTGTATGGAAAATTTAGAGGTTTCTTCACATTTTTATTTATATATAACTTTTTAAACAATTTTGTGATTTTGCTCAGAAGGATGCCAATTAATCTATTTCTGGTATCTAGTTTCTCTTTTCAATTAATCAATCAAACCTTTGAACAAAATTTAAAATCCTAATTTTCTGTGATTTCTTTTATATTGTAAATCTCCATTATATTTGATATAATTTAAGTTAAATTTAGTGATCAACTCATTTCTAATAAATTTATAAAATATTTTTCTTTACAGGTAAATTTTAAATGTTATAATTGGTCTGTAAAAAATGGTAAGATATAATAACACTAGTTTACACCGCTGAATTTGAAAATCAAGGTTAAATTTTTTTTATGGAACAGTTTTTGAGATATTGTGATTTTTTTAATTTTTCGACCTTTTTTCACTTGACGAATCATATCTCGAGCTAGAAATCCGATTGGGTCGTTCTTTGTACCCAAATGCAAGGTATTGAGATGACGAACAAATATGTATAATCGGATCTTTGATCAGTAAAGCCGTTCAAAATATATCGATAACATTAGGGCACATTTTCAAAAAAATCATATTTTACAGTAACACTTTTCCGACGGAAAATTACAAATCGTTGAAAAAAAACGTGTGGTTTCTCTTCATGTGCGTAAACCTGATACTTTTACGTAAGAACTAAGACAAACCAGAAGAAAATCGACCGAAAAATAACAAAGTTATTTTTTATTTATTTTTTTCGACAATATATTGGGTTCAATCACCAAACTACTGCTCAGTATAGACAAACCCTACGAAACTGTTCCCTTAGATCCCTGATATTTTGTTTCGACAGATTCTAACCCTGACATTTTGTTTTGACAGCTTCTAACGTTGACATTTTATTTTGACAGCTTCTATAAAACGTAGTGTCGGTTGTTTGTATATTATTCTCACAAATTTGATTGAAATTATATTTCATTGTGTTCATCAAAATGTATAAAAGAAAACGAGAATTTGAGTGCGTAAACAATCCAAATAATTTCTGTTACGTGTGTGGCAATTTTGTCCCCCAACCAAATAGACGTAGATTCACCGATTCGTTACAACAGAATTATCTGCAATATTTTGGAATAGCACCTGCAACTTTATATGAGCAATGGACACCAAATAATGTTTGTTTATCGTGCCACATAACTCTTGCCGCGTGGGCTTCTGGTTCATCACAGTAAGATTAAATTTATATATACAATAGAATTAATAATAAAGTGAATTTCTATTACAAATTAGACGATACATGAAATTCAGTGTACCGATGATATGGATAGAGCCGCTCTGCCATTCGGTTGATTGTTACTTTTGCCTAAGCAAATCCACTAGTTTTGGAAAGAGTGCCAAATGGGTTTATCCGACAGTAGCATCTGTTTCGCTTCCAGTTCCACATTCAAGTGAATATCCTATTCCTAAGTGCACCGGTTCAATGATTGAACCTTTCGAATCATCACAAGAGACAGACACAAGCAGTGATAATGAATTTCAACAGGAGTCGCAATTGCAAAAGTTTACGCAGCCTGAATTGAAAGATTTGGTGAGAGATCTCGAGCTGTCAAAGGAAAAAGCAGAGTTACTTGCATCTCGCCTGAAGCAACGGAACTGTTTGGCTCATGCCGTCAACACTAAAGAATCATACGCCATAATGGCCAGTTTGCTAAAATACATTAAATATGAGCATCATAACTGGAAAATATGTTCCGATCTCAAAGGGTGGATATACAAAATATTGCTGCTTTCTTTGCCTCTAGGATAGTCGTGCTCGTGAACATCATTATAGAAGAAAACAGTGGCCAGAAAGGGAGAACGTCACAGTGGGCAAAGACAATATTAAATACGTGCCTCTTGTCAAAAAAGAAAATATAATCCTTCCAGCGTTGCACATTAAACTTGGGTACGGAATGCCATTATTTTATTTCATTTCTGGTTGTTTTCTATTGTATTGTTTTTACCATTTTATTTATTTCTTACAGGTGTAAATATGTCTCTAAAAATCCATTTCTTGCATTCGCATTTGAATTTCTTTCCGGACAATCTTGGTGACGTAAGTGACGAACACGGCGAGATTTCACCAACAAATTAAGACCATTGAGCGGCGCTATCAAGGATTTTGGGATGACTATGTATGGTTTCTCACTAGAGAAACGGATCCCAACAGCAACCGGAGACAAAGCAAGGGCCTCAACTATTTATAACACACAAAAATGTCAAGAATGTATTGCAAGAGTTTAAATTTTAATTTCTAGCTCGAGATATGATTCGTAAAGTGAAAAAAGGTCGAAAAATTAAAAAAATCACAATATCTCAATAACTGTTCCATAAAAAAAATTTAACCTTGATTTTCGAATTCAGCGGGAGAAAATACATAAGGAAATCAATCTCTCATCAACTGTACATGAAAAAAATTTCATTTTGTAAACTAGTGTAATAGTTCTTTAACGGCACATTTTAATGAATTTATGAAAATTGTATGTAAAAGAAGAATACTAAAGATCTTAGAAATTACATCTGCTATTAATATTTCTAATTTTTGGCTCTATTATTATTTAAACGATTTTTAATTAATAAAATTAGTAGATTTACTTAGATTTTAAATAATAATTTTAATACAAATTTACTAACTTTTAATACAAAATGTTTTAAATTTTAGCAAATGTAAATATTCTAAGTCGAAAATTGCAGATATTTTTGTAAAACTACAAAAGCAGTATTTCGAGTGTTATTTTAAAAAGAGGTCTTATATGCAGATTAAATTTAAGGGCAATGAACATATTTACTACCTAGTATATTTAAATCGAATATAATACGTGATATCCTGAAAACTGATTCGTGCGAATACCAGAACTTGTGGCAAATCGAATGTTTGTGCTAAAGCAAATGAATATTTTTGGTTGCGACTACCGAAAAATAATACGTCAGTAAAAATAATCTATCAAACGTAATTCAGATCAACTTAAATAATGTTTCATATATTCTTTTTATTGAAACACTAACTTAAGCAAAGGTTTTACATTCATTATTGGTTATACCTTTGGTTACTCCATACAGGGAGGATTTCGGAAGAAAAACAATGGTTTTCCAGTACATGTTGTTTTTTTTTTTTTTGGTACGGTGGCCAATTACTGGCTGGATATTTGACTTAAAAGTAATAAAAGTAATTTGTTTTTTATTGTTAAAAAATAACTATACAAATGCAGTTAAAATAACTAACAATGTCATAAATGCAATTGAAAGTTTTTAATACAAATACATTTTGAAACAACTGACCAAAGTTGGTATTTTTAACAATTGATTTTTTGGTATTTGATTAAAAAAATCCACAATTATTTTATCTTGCTTAAAATTTGAAGTGAAAATTTCAAACCGTACTTCAGTTATTAAATTTTTATGCATTGGAAATACTATAAAATTATTTGATTTTTATTTGCAAACTAAAAATATTAATAATAAAAATTAAAACTTAAATTGAATTTTTAAAAACTAGACGAAATTTTTTATTTTTTAAATAACTAACAAAAATTAACTGTTACACTGATTTCGTAGTTTTTTTTTTATATTATAATATGAAAACTAATTGCTTTAAAATAATTATTACGAAATACAGTATTTTTCTACTACTGATTATTACACAAACAATTGTCAAGTATTAACTGTCAAAATTTTTTGAGTATAGAAAACTTTCAGATTCCTGTGAAAAAGTTTATTTAAAAACTCTTATACTATACCACTCATAGAAATTCTATTGAAAATAGAGTTTTTAAAAAAAAATAATCATATTGTGATGACTTTATTTCTATGAGGTGGGGCAATAGGTATCACCTCATTGGAAAATGCTGCCATTTTTACAAATGGCATCATATGTCAGAATAACTGCGAGTCGCTACACTATACGCCTCAAGAACGCGCGATAATTGTAACAATGTGAATGATTTTCCATCGAAATTTGTCATAACCGATGAGGCTCATTTTTATCTCAGCTGCCATGTCAATAAAAATAAACACTTGGTTCTTGAGGGACGGAAAATACATACATACACTTTGAATATTATGTAGTTTACTGTTTGTAGTTTAATAAAAATATTTTCAGTTCAGTTAAAAATATAGGAAATATTTAATTTAACTTTTTTATACATTTGTTTAAAATGATTTTCTGTCATTTATTTTTTTATTTTTTTATTTATGCACAAAACGAAAATTGGTGGTTTATTTTCTTCCGTTATCCTTACTACAAATTTGAATTTTGTTAGATGTCTGTGTCAAAAAAAAAAAAAAAAAAAAAATTCCAAAAATTCCAATTTTGTTTTAAATTTATATTGTTTGTTTATATACGAAATTAATTCAATTGGAATACTAGAACTTTATAAACACACAATTTTTACTTTTTGCAGATTAAAAAATAAACCAAAATTCCAAAAAAAAACCGAAACAATTTTAAATAAATGAAGAATCATTTATTTTTACGGAATTGGTAGGTAAAATTTTAACATATATTTTTAACTGATTAATTATTTGTTTTTCTTTAATTGATATGTCAGTTGTTTAAACACCATTTAAAAATAAATAACAAAAACCATTTGATTTAAATGAAAAGTAGGTAAACCGGGTTTTAAATGAAATATCATTTCTTTTAAATGGTATTATCTGTTATTTTAACTTACAAGCCATTTTAAGTGTAATTCATGAAGTACCATTACACACGCTCAAAGTTACCTTGTGGTGTGCAGTGAACTTGGAAAAGGTGATTGGACTAAGGTCCAAAGGAGCCAACGTTAACACTATTATGGTGAACGGCAGACGCTATAGAGCCATGATGAATTAATTTGTCTTACCGGAAATTGACGATCTGGATTTGGAGGACATGTGATTCAAACAGGAGGGGGACAATTGTCATACTGCATGCGACACTATGCATATCTTGTAGGATACCTTCCCAGCACGTGTAATCTCGCGCTTTGATTCACTTAATTTTACTTTGCCAGATCTTCCGATTTGACTATCCCGAAATCTTTCTATAGGGATATTTGAAGTAGCTGATGTATAAGCACAACTCCGCACCTTAAATATGTTAAAGAACAACATTTGAGCCGAAACTGACAACGTGGCACCACAAATACTGTGCAAAGTTATGCAAAATGTAATCAAATTTAATCAACATAGCCGAAATTTCTATCAACGCCAACGGCAGCCATTTGTCGGATATAATTTTCCACAATTAAATGAATCAAAATTTAGAAGTGTGAATAAATATAATTTGTTAAAAACCAAATGAGTTTTCACTTTAAAATAAAGTTATAGCAAAAGAAAATAAAATTATGGTTTTTGCCCTATCTTGTATTAAAAATCGCCAAAACTTCTGAAATTTAAACACAAGATCGACATTAAAAGTTTTTCAAACATTTTATTATTATTTTTTAGAAAATGTGCTTAGAAGACCTATAATATGAAAAAAGCGGGATTTTCTTTTGAAGCGGGATAAAAATTCAAAGTGGGATTAGCCTTTAAAAGCGACATAATCCTGCCAAAAATAAGATAGTGGGTCAGATAAGTTATACCGCAATAACCGTTGTTCAGGTCATTTATCAGAATTGTTTTTTAAAACAATTCATCAAAAATCGAGAAAATTCGTTTTTTAGTCCTTCAATCCGTATTTTGAATAAACTTCCCCATGGAGGTCTTTCCTGCCCTCTTTACTGCAGCCTTTAACCTAACTTCCTTTTGTCAGGCCAATGCACTGTTGTAGCAGGGAAATCCCCTGAGCGTTGGTTTCATATAAAAAAAATTTCGCTTTCATTACCATTGGTAATGTTTTTTTTTATAATTAAAAATATTTCATTACCATAGAATGTTAATAAAATATTTTTTCCATTTGCATTAGTTTCAATTAATGGTAATAAAATTTTAATGTTTTGATCTTTGAATAAAAATTAATTTTCCCTTACTAGCTATTGTGCGACACTGTATATTGAACACATTGGAACTGATTAATCTTTAACATATTTATCTGTACGTATGTGGGCGATTAAGTTGTTTTTGTTGAAAAATGCATGAGTAGGGAATTTTTTTCATCACTTTTTAATCCAATCTCACACTTAGTGAATGTGAATGTGATAATATAACAAATGATAAATACAAAAGGCAACTGTGACATTTGTCACATTGTATTGAGCAAGATTGATGGATTTGTAATGTTGCATCCCTTCAATAGCCAGCAGTAGTAGTACTTACAATAAAACTACACAGTGGTTTAGTATGCAGTGCTTAAGGATATATTGTAGAGGATAAGAAACTAATTAATAAGTATTTTATTAGGTGCGAAATCTCTCTTTTTTATGTTCAGTTCAAAGAAACTTTATACGTTTTATAAATTTTTGAAGACCTTTAATAAAAACATTAAATTTTTTGGTTTAAAGACGTCTGATTTTCGTTGTACAGGTTCGTTGAAAAGTTCCAAGTTCCAAGATATGGCACTGCTAGCTCTAAACTTTTTTTCCTCATGTTGGTATAACTGTCCTGAGAACACATGCAAAGTTGCAAGTCATTCTGTCAATTCTTTCTTTGTTTACAAGCAATTTGAACTTGACGTGTCATTGATATTTTTTAATATGGAAAAAATTGAATATCGTGCAGTCATGAGATTCTTTGTTTTGAAGGGTTTAAAAGCAAAGGACATTTATGAACAATTATTAGAAGTGTGGAAGGAGTCCTCACCTTCAAAACGCATCGTTGAATTTTGGGCTGGTGAATTTAAACGTGGTCGTACCAGCCTTGAAGACGATTCACGCGAAGGACGACCAAAAACTGCAACCACAGCAGAAATCATTGAGCAGGTACATAATATGGTTAGTGAAGATCCAAGTTTGACTAAGCGTGAAATTGCTAATGCCATAGACATCTCAGACGAACGAGTACTCCATATTTTACATGAAGAATTACGTATGAAAAACTGTTTGGAAAGTTAGTGCCGCACACATTAACAATTCAACAAAAACTGGATCGAAAACAAATTTCTCAGTGTAATTTGGAGCGTTTTAAGCCGAATAAAACCGACTTCTTGCGTCGTTTTATAACTATGGATGAGACTTGGATCTACCACCATGATCCTAAATTGAAACAAAACCGTTTACAGTGGACTGAAGCTGGTTGTTCAGCTCCAAAGCAGGTGAAGTCACAACGATCAGCAAAGAAGGTTATGGCATCAGTTTTTTGGGATGCAAAAGGAATTTTGTTAATTGATTATCTTCAGAAAGGTAAAACAATCAACTCTGAATATTATTGCAGCCTTTTGGATTAGCTGGATGAAAAAATTCCTGAGAAAAGACCTGGTTTAAAGAAGAAAAAAATCATTTTACATCAAGACAATGCACCTGCTCACAAAAGTGTTTTGACGATGGCTAAATTCAAAGAATTAAAGTACGAATTGCTTGAACATCCACCGTATTCACCAGATTTGGCTCCCAGTGACTACTATCTCTTCAGAAATCTCAAACACTTCCTTCGTGGAAGGCATTTTTCGTCGAACGAAGAGGCCATAGCAGCCGTAGACGGTTATTTTGCAGATCTTCCGGAAAACCATTATAAGGATGGGATAAAATTATTGGAGATTATTGGAACAAGTGTATTGAGCTTCTAGGAGATTCATTGAATAAAAAAATATATTTCGTAACAAAAACAGTATTCTTTCATTTCGAGCGCAGAAACTTTTCAACCAACCTGTAAACAAAAATATCTGATAAATGTTTGAGATGTTTCCCAACATCTTATTAGCAATAAAGAGAGCAGCATAAACACAAACTGATAACACTGGTCTGCAAATTTGGAAAAAAAATTGACTGCAGAAACGAAGCATAGTTTTTAACTAATCTGGGTGCGCTGAATTCGAATCTTGCATAACAATTGGGCTGTCACGTCTTGTTAATTTTTTATCGCATGTTGGCAATACTGTAAAACAGTCAATTTGACAGAAGCCCACATTCATTCTAAATTTTCATAATAGTAGCGTTTAAACATTTCAGGGAGATCGTGTGTTACAGATTCAATTTTTTTTTGTTTTGTATGTGTGGAATATTTGGTTAGAATGGTATGAGAATCATTAAAATATGCATTTTTACATAATTTTGGTTTTGCTGAAACTTGGACTAAATGTGGACACCGACAATGTTTTGCAATAGTTGCAGAACTGTTTTATACAAGCGGACAAATGTCAAGAAGATCTATTTCGATTTTTCAATCCCAGTACTTTGGAGAGAGTCAAGTAACCACCAAAGCGATTGTTATTTCTATTTAACAAAATTTGCTGGATTCAATATGAAAAATCGAAAAAATATTACTTACGCGAATGTCCCATCGGTTTTCAAAACATTTCAACGTCCATCAAATGATCCAGTCATTCGCATTGCTACGAGCAGTGAGTCCGAAACATCTTTTATCAGCAGTGTTAGTTTGTATGAGTCTGAAGATGTACGCCATTTAGTGGCTCAATCTGAGCTGAATGATCTAATTCGGGATTTACATTTAACGAAACAAGACGTGGAATTACTAGCTTCACGCATGCAGCGGTGGAAACATCTTGCAGTTGGGACAAAAGTAACAATCTATAGAGATAGAAGCTTGGAATTGCTTGCATATTTTGAAAAGAAACACTCTATTCTATACCGTACTGATGTTGATGTTTTTTTTCAAAAAATTAATCAGCCATATGACAAAACTGAATGGAGGTTTTCTATTAATGGCTCAAAGTACAGTTTAAAGGCTCTTCTTTTGCATAAAGGGAATGAAAAACCATCCATACCAATTGCAATTACGAATGAATGACTGAAATTTTGACCTAACTCAAATACAACGATAATATTTGGAAGATCTGTGGTGACCTTAAGGTGTGTGATTTAAATTTCTCTTTGTATACTCGTATATACAAGGTGGCGCAAAAGTAATCCTCCTATCAGAAAATGCTATAAATTTTGCGATTGGCCCCTAATGTCAGTTCTGTTTTGACATTTGTGTAGTAAACACATGCGAAATACACGTTAATAAACAATGTTACGCTACACTGCTCCAGAACGCGGAATATTGGTGACTATTTATTTGAGCAATAATGAAGATGATTTTTCATCAAAAAGAATCATGAGTGATGAGGCCCATTTCCATCTTAGCGGGTACGTAAATAAGAAAAATTTACGCTTCTGGGGCACTGAAAATCCGCGTGTAACCCACGAAGAGCCATTACACCCGCTCAAAGTCACTGTATGGTGTGCTGTTTTCGCTGGTGGAGTCATCGGACCTTTTTTCTTCGAAGACGTCGCAGGCCAAACGGTTACTGTGAATGGTGAGCGCTACAGAGCAATGATCAACGAGTTCTTTTTGCCGCAACTTGATGAATTGGGATTGGAAAACATGTGGTTCCAACAGGACGGTGCAACGCCACATACTGCACGTGCCACAACCGATATGCTGAAGGATGCATTTCCCGGGCGCCTAATCTCCCGTTTTGGCGATTTGCACTGGCCAGCAAGATCGCCTGATTTGACCGCTCCAGACTTCTTTTTGTGGGGCTTTTTGAAGTCACGGGTTTATGTCAACAAGCCTCAGACTCTTGCAGCTCTTAAAGACAATATCCGTCAAGAATGTGAGGACCTATCGCCGGAATTTTTGGCCAAAGTGATGGAAAATGCCATAAAAAGGGCTCAAATGACAATCAAATGTGGCGGCGGCCATTTACATGACATCATATTCTCGACTTGATGTAAAAAAAATTAAAAGACCAAATAAAAATAATCCACAAGAAGAATCAAAGTTTTTAATTTTTTTTTTTAATTACAGCCAAAAAACATCGGAAGGTTATTTGCGCCACCCTGTAGTATAGACCATAGTAAATAATTATAAATTAATATGTTTCAGTTCATTGCTCTGTTGACTGGTATGCAAGGAGGTTTTACAAAATATTGTTGTTTCCTTTGTCTATGAGATAGTCGAGCTACATGTCATCATTACGTCAGAACAGAGTGGCCAAAAAGAACAGAGTATTCATGAACATTAAAAAAAAAAACATTAATTGTTCCAAATGACGTTCTTCTTACGCCGCTAAACATAAAATTGGGCCTTTTAATGATCTTTGTTAAGGCTCTGCACAAAGATGGCGCAGTATTTAAATATTTGTTAGAGGTTTTTCCTAAAATTTCATATGCTAAAATCAAAGAAGGCATATTTGTTGGCCCTCAGACCAGGAAGCTATTGAATGACTACAATTTTTCACAATGTTTATTGGAAAAATTTATTTATTTATTTATTTTATTTATATTTATATTAATCATATAATTACAAATTATATTTTAATACCCTAACCGAGCACTAGCAACAAAGGCCATCGGCTCGTTGTAGCGAAAACAGACCGGAGCCTCTGGTGGGAATCGAACCCACGACCCTCGCACTGATAAGCTAGCACACGCAGAGAAAAAACATGGTTGCAATATGATCACTGCTACTATATTGTGCTTGCTGCAATCGGGTATTGTTGTCACAACCATATTATTGGTTGTCTAACCATCAACACGGTTGCTACCATCATTATTATAGTAAATATTTCACTATTTTATGATTGCCACCTTCTACTTTATAACATGATTGGCTGTAATCATACTGTGGTAACAAAAATTCTGGCTATGAAAAAAATATGATAATTATGCAACCATAAAATGCTGGCAACAATCAATGAATAATTATACATCAAATAAAACATGACTGACACTTACAGTCCATATTGTCTTGTTTTCATAAAAACTAAAATGTATTAAAAAAACAATCATATATTGTTTACTAAAACTGGACAAATACTTTTTATATGGCATTAACACATTTCATCAATTGACCTATTAAGATTCAGTTTATTTTTTTTTTCTAAACTTTAGAAAATTTTTTTTTGGATCATATTGTGATAATCCAGAAATCATAATATAGTTATGGGGACCATAATGTAATAACATTTTGATCATACTATGATTTATCATATTATGATAAATTCAACATCATAATATGGTTATTTAGAATCATAATATTGTAATTTTTGAATCAGAATATAACTGTAGGGTCAATATTATGGTAAAATTATGAATTTTTTATTATCATAATATGATAACCATGATACAGTACGACTATGGTTGGCACAATCATAAACCCAAAAATATTTGATGCTCTTCGAATATGATTCTCCCAACCATGTTTTTTCTTTGCGTGCACGCTACCATCTAGCCTACCGGGGCGCTCACCTATTGGAAAAAGAATATGCAGCCGGGAAATCTTTCAAGAGCATCGTGAACAGTTTTCTTGGAAACAATAAGAGTGAAAACTACAGACAAATTGTTGCTGAATTATTCAAAAATTATCACTAATTAGGTGCACGAATGTCACTCAAAATGTATTTTCTTCATTTGCATTTAGATTTTTTTCACAAAACCTAGGTGCGATGAGCGACGAACAAGGCGAGCGTGCAAACCAAGATTTAATGAAAATTGAAAGAAATTATAAAGGATTTTGAAACAAAAGCATGCTGGGAGACTATTGCTGGACCGAATACGTGAAACCGAACCAACAAAATACAAACGACATTCAAATAACGCTATTCACCTTCGAAAATTTATTGGTTTTTAAATAAACTAATGATCTTTTATGTAAAAAAAAAACGAATAAAAACATTTTTTTTTGTGTCTCGAAAACCTGACATGATAGAGATAAACCAATTACAGATTCGAATTCAGCCACCAAATTACCCTAGGAAAGATATTTGGCTGCTCCAGTCCAAAACCTTGTTGGCTAGTGTAATTAGTACTTGGTAGTACTTGGAAATGCATTAATTGGCAACTATTGGTTGTATGATAAGTTTTTCTTTTCCTATAGTAAGAATTAATTGTAAATTTCTATTTGAAATTTAAATAATACAAATAAAACGCTCATTGAAAATTTGGAAACAAACAGTTTCTATTAACTTTGATAACCATTTCAGACCCCAAAAATCAAATCGCGCAACTATGCTTCTTACCGATTGTTTATTACTTTTATTCCCATCTATAACATATTCAAATTTTATAAGGATTACACCACTGTGTGTGTGGCGTATTCTTGTTAGTAGCCATCAACTTTAATGTGTAATATAACAGAGTTGGGTCTTGGGGCGTTGTAAAGATTTGCATAAAGGCTTAAAACGATTCAATGTATTTGGTATTGTATTTGGTATTGTTAAACACATTGTAAAGGGTGTTCTTCAATACAAGTATATATTTAGAAATTTAATAAAATTTTCTTTTGATATATTATGGCTTTATTAGAAATAAAAAATATTCCCATTATTTATGGAACACGATTTAATTTATGTGGCTGCCTCAGCTGTCATCGCAGTATTTCATCTTGTCAGTTCAATTTTCCAAGACTTTGTTGACGGTTTTCAGTTCTATCTCATGAATTAGCTTTAAGAGAGTGAATCGTTTCTGGATTTTTTGTGTAAAAGGTGTCAAATCGCAGCTACAAATCGTCCTAATGACATCGCTAAGATGGCTGATAACATGATTACCGAACATATTGCACAAAAGATCAGTTATGCAATGAGCTGTGTGACATGGTGCGCCATCCTGCTGATTATCCGAGTTCATATTTTCCATTTCAGCCCATCTAGCGCTCTCCGTTAACTGAAATGGCGTTTCTAGTAGCATTTTCTAAAAAAATGAAGCCACTGATGCCATTTCCTCAAAATCTACACCAAATTGTCAGTTTCTGTGGATAATGAAGTGCGGATTTTCCGATCCCCAGATATGGCAATTTTGTTTGTTGACGTAGCCGCCGGAATGAAAATGTGCCTCGTCAAAGCAGATGATTTTTTCTGTCAAGTTCGATGTCAGATTGGATCTTCTGTAAGGCCCAAACTGAGAAGCCCTAATGAAGTGGATGGTCATTTGCCTTCAATTTCTGAGTTTATTGGGCCTTGTAAGCGAATAATCCCAGATTTTTGTGCAAGACTCTCATCATGTTTTCATCGGTTCATGAAATGCCGTGTATTTGCAATGAGTTTTTTCTGGCAACAGCAGCCACATTCTGATCGGTACGCACCGTACGACAAGGAGAACCATGAGTGTTGTCCACTAGCAAGCCAGTCTCACGAACTTATTGCACAAACTTTCGTACAGCACACGCGATGGGTGGCTTCATTTCGGCCAAAATTTATTTTCAACAAACACACAGTTTGGGCAACATGACACTCACTTCTTTCTTATTAATGTGTTGCTTTCTTTGGAAAGAGTATAGAGAAGAGATGAAAGGCGGTGGAAAATATTCATTTTCAAATATGGCAACACTGATAATTTTTAGAATAGATGTTACCCAACATCTGATGAAGAGTTGAAGGAATTGTGGAAGCTTTTTAGTTCAATGCCCTGTTATTTTATTTACTTCGGTGAGGTTAGGTGCTATGGCAACACCGAAGAAAAATGTTGCCTTATGTACACTTAAAATAGTTTGGAAGTTAAAAAAAAAAAACAGAAAATGCCATTTAAAAGAAATGATAATTTCATTTAAAAACCGGTCTACGTACTTTTCATTTAAATCAAATGGTTTTTGTTATTTATTTTTAAATGTTGTTTAAACAACTGACACATCAGTAAAAAAAATGATTAATCAGTTAAAAATAAATGTTTAAATTTTACCTACCAATTACGTAAACAAATAACTGATTTTTCATTTATTTGAATTTATTTGGGTTTTTTGTATTTTTGTTTGTTTTTAAATCTACAATATGTATACTCGCACAGTCTATAAACACATGTTGTGTGAATGGCCTATGTGTGTAAGTGTTTATGAAGTTCTTGTAATTTGAATTGAAGTAATTTTGTGTACAAAAAAAAAAAAAAAAAAAAAAAAACAATTTAAATTAACAACAAAATTGGATTTTTTTTTTTTTTGGAAATTTTTAATATATGTAACGGAAACAAATAAACCAAAAATTTCCGTTTTGTGGGTAAATCTTTATTAAATTTCAAACAAATCAACAAAATAAATGAAATTGCAAAAATTCGCTAAATGTCAGTAAATCATTTTGAACAAATGTATAAAAAAGTTAAAATAAATATATGTTCCTTTATTTTTAACTGAGAAGTTTTTTTTATTTAACTACAGACAGTAAAATATTTAATATTCTGCGTGTATGTAAAGTAAAAATTTATACATTTTTATTATTTTTCCAAATTGATGTTGCTGTCGCTGGGAATCGAACCTATGGAATAATATACTTCTTCAGTACCTGAAATAGTTGTGACTATTTTCCAATGGACGATTTTTTATCCAAATTTATCATATGTGCCGTGGACCATTTTCATCTGAACGGATACGTTAGCAAACAAAACTTGCACTCCTAGGGCACTGAAAATCATTCTATACATCCACTCAAATTCACTGACATTACGCCGGCGCAAATGACACACGCCGTGGGTTACATGGTTAGTGTGGCGAGTTTTTATTGCCGCAAATTGATGAATTGGCTTTGGAGGGCATGTGCTTTCAAGAAAACTGCACAACTGTGGATACAGTTCGCATGACAATGGACATATTGAAGCATGCCTTTCCGAGTCGCCGATTGTCTCGTTTTGGCAATTTGCAGTGCTCATTTTAATCTCTCCAGACTTTGCCATGGGGTTATTTGAACAAACCACATACTCTGCAGGCTCTCAAAGAGAATATTCGACAAGAGTGTGAGAACTTAACGCATGTAAGAGAGAACTTAACAATGAAGACGTTCACTTGACCGATATAATCTTTAAAAATTAATAGAAAAAAACTTAAAGGTCCAAATAAACCTTTTAAAAAAAAATTAAATTATGTAGATGTATAAAAACAACATCGGTTAAGTGTTTTTGGATAACCCTGTATACCACAGCAGGAATTCACTTAAGTTTAAACAACAAACAAACAACTCAACTACATCACTTATGGAAATCGGAAAATCTGTTGACGATGGAGGTGTTAACAATGATAATGGTGATGGTGATGATGATGACGACGATGATGTATCGATCTTGTTGTATTTTGAATAAAAAGCACCATATAAAGTAGATGTCTGATGTGATATCCTGCAGCGTTTAATACTATTTCATATGATGTTTTTTTTTTTGTGAGCTACTTTTGCACTTTAACATAATAACAGACACAAGTCAAAATAACAAATTAACATTTATCATCATGATGTTGTTATTGTTGTCCTAGATTATATCATTTTATTTTTAATGTTTAAATAACATGTATGTATGTGTAAATATTGATTGACTTTTAACAAATTAGTTTAAAACAAATACTACATATTTATGTAAAAATAACAACAAATTATACACTGTCATTGCCTCCTCCTCAACAATTGTCCTTTAAATGGACCATCCAAATCATCCTTTGGCATTGCTGCAGTTCTTATTTTTTTATTGGCCTATAAATATTCAATTTTCCAGTTGTTTTCTTATCAGTTTTACTACAACCGTATCCAGTTAAAGTTCAACAAAAAAGAAAGAAAAAAAAAAGTATTAAAAAAGTTATCTTCTCTCGACAACATAATATTAAGTTTATTTAGTGCAAAATTTTTAGTAAATAAAATTTAGTATTATTTTGTGTTACATCCAGCAAACTCTTCAACTATTTTAGTTTTGGATTTGTGTTAAAAAAAAAATTTGTTTGTGTTTAACTTTTTCCGGCTTCGAGTAGAGTTTAGTGTTTCGAACGGGGGAAAAACAAAAAAAGTTGAACAAGACTGACAGATTTCATTTGTTATCATGACTGGTTTAAGTTGTTTAACTTTTGTTTTAGTCGCATTTTGTTGTTATGCCATCAGCATGTCCAAACCCACCAGAAATGAGGTAAGTTGATGATGTTGAATTTAAGATAAATGATAAAGAAAATGTACATACATTTTGGATATGAGAAAAATACTCGTATGGAAAAATAAATATTTATATATTTTAGAAGAATATAAAAATTTATATATAAAAATTTTTATAAGGCGGACAATTTAACTATTTAATTTACTACATCAGTCTGACTAAAATCAAATTAGTGTTTGAGTCCGTATAATCGAAATAAATTTGGCTAAACACCAGTCCAAGGAATAGTACTAAATCTTACTTAAATTTATTGCGAAAAGCCCTTAAATGAATTGGCATCGCTGGGTCAACTTTAAACAATATACACACACAGAGAAAATTTTTGTTAGTTTCCACCTAAAATTCGGTTTCTACTTTCAGTTGTTGAAAAGGAAAAACTGCAGTGAATATTGGTTTCTACTGCAAATTTGGTTAACACAACTGAATATAAATTGAAACACCGAATTTATTGGTTGTCACATTGATATTTTAGTATATAATTTTTCTGTGTGTAGTTATAAATAGCACCACACACTTTTGGCTCCATTAAAATTTTCTTTCAAAACAAATACAGTATTTTTATAAAAGCCTAATTATTCTCTCTCCAGGGGGCCAATTCCGAATAAAGTTGCTTTGCGAAATGATAAATAATTTATCATTTTCACTTCATGTTTTCATGGGAATCGTTAACATTCTCTTACGAAAAAAAATTTGTTATGATGACTACCTGTCAATTTTATTTCATTGCACTCGTTTTGTAAGTTTTAAAGCAAACTTTTATTGAAAAATTTTAATTAATTATTTTTTCTAAATTAAAAAAATAAATATAAGTAATGTTTTTATAAATTCTCTAATTCTTTTGAAGATTAAAAATTTTGTAATCAAATTAAAAAAAGAATCTATATTAGAAAATGTTAAAAAATAATCAATTTAAATAGTTTTCGCAGCTTCACAGCTTCACATACTCAGAATTTTAATAATATGTTGTACTTAATTTTCTTTTTTATCCAATTTCTCTGAGTGTAAGCTGGGATTTGAAAATAAAACGCTGAAGCAGATACTCCAAGGTTTATTAGACGACATAAGATATATTCCATTGATACTTTGAAATAACGACCCCCCCCTCCCCCCCGAGTGAAATAACCCCCAAATTTAATATGAAAAACCCTAAATGAAGTAATACCCAAAACAAAAAGAAATAACTCCCAAATAACATCCAAATACAATGAAATAACCAACAAGGGAAAAAATAAATTATCCCCAACATTTTGGGCTTTATTTCACATTTTAAAAATATAATTTCATGATAAAAAAAAAACTTAAATGGTGTTATCGCGGAACGGCAGGCAATTAAAGCAGAGCCGCGAATAACGTTGTAAGCGACAAAATTGAAATTGTTGAGAAATCGAAAAAAAAAAACGTTTTACAACTTGTGGGTTTAATCCCACTGACTGACTTCTTTAGATTGCATTTTGATAACGAAATCCTGCATAATTTTGTCTAATTTCATTTTTAAGTCATAAAAGAGAGTTATTCTAACGGTGATCTGGAAAAAACAGGTTTTGTAAAAATTATCGCTTAAAACGTTATTCGCGGCTCCACTTCAATTGTTGAGTTTATTCAAGTTTTCAAAAATAAGAAGTGTTTTACTGTCTCTACGTTTTCCACCAATAATTTGAAATTCCATTTTTTAATTTAATTTGCATTTGATAATTTGCAAAAATCATAATCATAATTGCATAATTTTAGTTAATCGTAACGGTCTGTAGTTTTAGAAAAAATCTACTAAAACCGGTTTAAATGTAAAAGAATATTTGAAAAATTTAATATTTAAGGTAATAAAAGAAACCCCCCACAAAATCAATTTTAAGGAAATAACCCCCAAATATTATATTGGGGCTTTTTTTATATTAGGGATTTAAATAATGCAACATTTTCCAAATTAAAATTGAAATAACATCCAAAATAATTGAAATAATACTCAAATTATATTTTTTTTCAGTTTATGGGGAATATTTCATTTTTTAACTTGGGGTCATTTCATTTGGGGGTTATTTCAAAGTGTTGCTTCTACTTTAAGTGTGAAATTTGTAATAAAAAAAATTTTGGAAATTTTTTGACTGAATTATTTTCAAAATATTTTCATTCTACTTCACTGTGCGTTTTAATTATGCTCCAATTGTAAAGGAAAATCTAGAAGGTATTATTGTATATTGAAGTCAAGGTGCGTCCTTGCAATATTTCGCTTTTTTATATAAAGAAAATTTGCTATATTTTCTTAAGTATGAAAATTTTTTACAATAGACCAATTCGCCCCAAAGTAAAAATGAAATAACGCCCAATATTTTTTTTGTATAAATTTGGGCGCAATTTCATATGAAAAATGAAGAGATTTTAAATTGGACGATAATTCGCATTTTGGGGTTTAATTGCGGAAATTCAAATTGTGTTATTTTAGGTTATAAAAAATCACACAAAAATTAAATATGAAATATTTACCAATTTTCTAATTTTCTTAATTTTTATAGAAATAACAGCCGTTTCCAAGATTTTGTTTTAACTAATTTCATAGTATTCTGGTAGATTTACTTTGGGAAATTGAGATGGTTGTGTTGCAGGCTAAAAATAAAACAACAAAATCAAAGATGGATTCCATTTGTTTGATAAAATGTTTTTAAGCAACGTTTGATTATTCATGTTAATTTCTAAAAAGAAAATTGTAAATATTGTTGCAAAGATGGTTTTTGTGCGCGTTGTGGATTCGATCCCCAGCGATGGCAACATCATATAAAAAATAAATCTTTGTATGAGTTTTTCTTTTCTATCCTTCATACATATCTCAACCCCCTCCTTCGTTATTCTCATAGCACTTAATACCACCAAAGTAAAAACAAAAAACATAAGGTGGCTAACGCGAACTCTCCATCAGATGGCGCCCAACATATGTTTTAAGATTAATAATTTCCCACAATTACAGTGTGGCCATATTTTAAGCCCTTCATCTATCACCACCTTTCATCTCGCCTTTATCTCCTTGCCAAAGAAAGCAATACATTTATTAATAAGAAGAATATCGTGAGTGCTACTCCTCTTTAAAATATTTGATTTTCAGATTATGTGTATTTTTAAACAAAAATCAAGAGCCCGAATTTTGAAAAAAAAAAAAATATTAATAAGTTGCATTGAAATTATTTTGTTTTTAGGAAATATGTATGAAAATGTTTTTTTAGTCTGGTTCGAGATCATATAATTTTTTTTTCAAAATGAAAAAATTTTCTTTTTTTTTATTTAGTAATCATGGAGAAAACACTGAAAACGTTTTTAGACACAAGCTGAATGGAATGCATTTTCTGGTCCGCTACTACCTTCATCAACATTCTTCGTGCCCTTAAAAGTGCCAATTATAAATATCGCTATTTAACTCACAAATCAAAGGAAAGAGCTATTTATGATAACATACAGTTGATTTGTTATTGAGTTTGGATGAAATTTACTTACTATTTGTGTTTTTTACATTCTCCTTTTATTACCGTATGTCCAAATCAGCTATTAGCAAGTATTAAAGACATGTGTTTAAATTGTTTTTTACATTTGTTTAAACAATTATTTTTAACCGCACCAAGTTATATTTTAATAGTGAAATTTTTATTTTATAGTTCAAGGGCACGAAGAATGTTGATGAAGGTCGTAGCGGATCAGAAAATGCATTCCATTCAACTTGTGTCTAAAACTTTTTCGGTTTATTCTTTTTGATTACTAAATAAAAACAAGAAATGTTTTTTATTTAAAAAATACATTTTCATACATATAAGTTTTAAAAAGATCAACTATATAATAAAAACTTCACAATTTTTGTAGGAAAAATATCGGCTTTGGTTAATTTTTTCGTTTGTTGTTGGTAAAAAGTAGTTGTTTTTGGTATTTGTGTAATTTGTAATGTAATATTTCTCATCGAGCTAAAGATCTTTTATTTATAAAAAATTAATTATAAATACTTATTTATCCCAATATTTCTTTAGGGGAAATTGTTTTTTATAATTAATAAATGAATATTATAATTTATAATTTTTATAAATAAATATTTATAATTATTTTTTTATAAATAAAAGATCTTTAGCTCGATGAGAATTATTACACAAATCAAGAAGATCGAAGAAAACTAAAAGTGTAGTTTTTAATTTTATATTTGGAAAATTTTTTGTGTTTTTTTGCCTGAATTTTTGAATTTTGCTTTTTAAGGCAGTTTCATTTATTTGGGGAGATTTTTTGGTCCATTTTCCTTTGGTTGATTTTCTCTAAAGCCAGTTAAGTCTTTAAATAAAATATAAATAGAGGGAGATATGAAAGATTTTGCATAACCGAACAGAAATGCTTTTAACTGATTTTAATATAATTGCCTGTATTGTTATAAAAGATTTTCTTCAAAACTTATTATTTGTATTTGTATATATAAATTTGTATGATCATTAACTAATTAAAAATTTAATATAAAAAATAATCAAATTATTCCTTTTGCTTGCCAAACAAAATATAACTTTTCAAGCCAAAATAAAACTTAATAAAATATTTCTAGGAAATTTTTGTTCAATAATAAATTTTTTAATCATAAACAACATTTCAATAGCAGTTATCAAGAAAACTGCAATAGCATGGTTAGTTTCCAGCATGAATAATATCCAATCAATTATCATTTCTGAACTTTTCAAGTTCTTTAGAATCCCCAAAGTACAATGTAAATGTACAATGCAATAAAACTACAAAAGGAGAAATTCCAACTTGTTGCAAATAAGTAATAATAGCTTATGTAACTTTGATTACAATTACAAAGCTAGTTCCTCAAAACATTTAAACAAAAATACTAATAACTATCTCTATTAACTATTCAACAAACCACTTTATATGTACACTGATACAAATATAAATCTTTGTAAATGTGAGAACAGAATAATGAAATTTTAGTTGAAAACATAAATTGCTTCAAATTTTTTTAATGAAATAATTAAACAAGTTGATTAACTTGATATAGTCAAAGTTAACAAAAAAATATAAATGTTAAATTCTTCCAATTAATACAGGTTGGCTCACCAAGAGATGGCACTGCTAGCTCCAAACTTTTTTTTCTCAAGTTGGTATAACTGTCCTGAGAACACATGCAAAGTTGCAAGTCATTAGGTCAATTCTTTCTTTGTTTACAAGCCATTTGAAGTTGACGTGTCATTGATTTTTTTTTAATATGGAAAAAATTGAATATCGTGCAGTCATTAGATTCTTTGTTTTAAAGGAGTTAAAAGCAAAGGAAATTTATGAACAATTGTTAGAAGTGTATAAGGAGTCCTCACCTTCAAAACGCACCGTTGGGCTGGTGAATTTAAACGTGGTCGTACCAGTCTTAAAGACGATCCACGCGAAGGACGACCAAAAACTGCAACCACAGCAGAAATCATTGAGCAGGTACATAATATGGTTAGTGAAGATCCAAGTTTGACTAAGCGTGAAATTGCTAATGCCATAGGCATCTCAGACGAACGAGTACTCCATATTTTACATGAAGAATTACGTATGAAAAAACTGTTTGGAAAGTTAGTGCCGCACACATTAACAATTCAACAAAAACTGGATCGAAAACAAATTTCTTAACGTAATTTGGAGCGTTTTAAGCCGAATAAAACCGACTTCTTGCGTCGTTTTATAACTATGGATGAGACTTGAATCTGCCACCATGATTCTAAATTGAAACAAGAACGTTTACAGTGGACTGAAGCTGGTTGTTCAGCTCCAAAGCAGGTGAAGTCACAACGATCAGCAAAGAAGGTTATGGCATCAATTTTTTGGGATGCAAAAGGAATTTTGTTGATTGATTATCTTCAGAAAGGTAAAACAATAAACTCTGAATATTATTGCAGCCTTTTGGATCAGCTGGATGAAAAAATTCGTGAGAAAAGACCTGGTTTAAAGAAGAAAAATATAATTTTTCATCAAGACAATGCACCTGCTCACAAAGGTTTTTTGACGAAGGCTAAATTCAAAGAATTAAAGTACGAATTGCTTGAACATCCACATTCCTTCGTGGAAAGCATTTTTGGTCGAATGAAGAGGCCATAGCAGCCGTAGACGGTTATTTTGCAGAGCTTCAGGAAAACCATTATAAGGATGGGATAAAGTTATCGTTAGATCATTGGAACAAGTGTATTGAGCTTCTAGGGGATTATATTGAATAAAAAAATATATTTCGTAACAAAAAGAGTATTCTTTTATTTCGAGCGCAGGAACTTTTCAACCAACCTGTATATTTGTTAAATAAATAATTCTGTAATTGCTTTAATTAAAAAATTTTCAATATTGAAATTTTTTTAATAGTTTTTACGGATTATTTTTTTATTTAATCAATTACACAATTAATTGACTATGACTTTGTTAGTCAACAACATTTTTAATTGGATAAATTTAAGATATATTTTTTTGTTTGTGTATACAGAAGAAGATAAACAAAATAAGTCAAAATGATACTTTTGGCATTTTGGTTAAAAGTTTTATTTGCACTACATACATCTATACTGCAAGTAGTTAAATGAAAGTTTTCTTTTTCTCAATTTTTTGAAGCAGTAACTATAAAAAACAGGAAATCACGGTTAGATTCATGCACTGTCGCTTAAAATATGGTGTATTTTAGCAACATGGCGGCAAAAACAATTTGGTAATTTCTTCTTAATTTTCTTTTACAAGTTGTAACTGTGATTTTAGTTGTTTAAGAGTTATATTAAGGTGGCCAACTACTACTTTAAAATTACCACAAAAAAAAAAGTAATAATATAGTACCAAAGTTATCATCCCCGCCCTCCACAGAGCTTTGTTGTAAATAATATAAAAACAGTTATTTCATATTCAAACAAACAAATTTTTGATATAAAAAAAATTGTTTTGAGGTGAGCACTATTTTTGTGGGACAAACAAAATTTTAAGGTGAATAAATTTAAGGTGTATAAAAAATAGCATAGTTTAAAAAATATGTGAAACTATTTTATTCACCAGTTAGGGAAAAAGTTTCGTCATACACAAAAAAAAAAACTAAAATCGAGTTTCAATTAAAATATTTGTAAATACAATTAAAAATTTAATTAAATTTGGACCGGCAAAAGAGTTTGTTATATCAACTAATTTTTTGTTTTTGTTAAAATTAATTGAATCTTTTAATTATGTTTTAAATTAAATCAATTAAATTTTTAATCAAAATTCAATTAAAGTTTTAATTATATCAATTAAAACTTTAATTAAAGTTCTAAACAAAAATCAATACAAATTTTAATCAAATTTTTATTTTTAATTCCAGCAGCAAATCAATAAAGATTTTAATAAAATATTTGATTGAAATTCCAGATTCAAATCAATTTTCAAAATTAATCAAACTTTCAATATTTTTTTTTATTCAATAGCAGCACAAAAAATACTATGGTACAAACTTTTTTATAACTGGTGCATGCGTATCCGTAGTGTTGCCAAAAAGAAGTTTGTTCTCATGTTCCCATTTTCAAAGTTGAAATACCCAAAAATCCCTAACAAATTGCTAAATAAACCAATTTTACTTTTTTTCTAAAATGATTTTTCAAAGATTTTGTTTGCTAAAAATTAAAAATAAATATTTTAGAAAAAAGAATTGCATCATAAAAGAATTCAAATTTTAATATATTTTTTTTTTTTAATTTTAAAAAAAACCTTTATAAGCATGATTGAATTTTTAACGAATCGATTTAGAAAATTCTGTTCATTGTTTGAATAATTTTCTATTTTATTCAATTAATATCAAATTCAGAGAATTAATTTGATTTTTGTTGATTGTTTTCATAGAATCAATCAAATTGATTAAATTTTAACAAATCAAATAAACAAAAATCGTTCCCGAACCGAATCACAAAACAATATATTCAATCGAGTCAAAGTGATTATAATTTATTCATATATTCATCAAACTAATAATATGAAATAAAATAAATTATCAAGCTCTGCATTAAAATCACTACGTACGTCATTAATTTAACAGAAATAGCTTTCGATTATCGATCTGAAAAATCTATCAAAATTTAATTTTTTTTATCAATAAATTTTCAAATCTAAAGCCAAATCCCCTTATCCGGCAACACTGATGTGTACACATTCAGATGCATACAAACACTGCATAGACTATGTAGTTTTTGTAAATTTAAGCAATGAGTGCGGTCTTGTTCAAAAAAAAAAAAAAAATTAGTTATGACGCATTCATTAATATGCGTAATATTTAAAAAAAACATTTTCAATAAAAATTTTTTTGTTTTTTTTAGGGATTTGAGATGCAATTTTGCAATTTAAATAACTGTATGTTTCATATGTTGTCAATAGTATTTATTGTAAAATAAAATATTTTTTCACCAAGTTCATTATTAATAAAAAATTTAATAGATATAATTAAACTTTTTTTTCTGTGTATCGATGAAACTGTTTCTGTTTGACATCAATTCTTCATTATATTTATGAAGTTTTCATAACTATGATGAAATACTTCATGAAAATTTCTAACAAATGTTTCATAAATCTTCATATTCATATTTAAGAAAAAAAAAATCATACAAAAATTTAATAAAAAACTATTACAAATTATTTATTTGAGTTCCCAAAACACAGCTGTTTGTAATTCTCATAAAGTTTGCATAATTATTTACTTAAATAAAAAACAAAATAAAAAACAAATTGAAATTAAAAAAGCTTCATTATGTTAATGAAAATGTTTCATAAATTTGAGAAACTAAACTCAGAATATTATGTAGTTTACTGTTTGTAGTTTAATAAAAAAGTTTTCCGTTCCATTTAAAAATAAAGGAACATACATTTTTTTTTCAAAGAAATACAATATATATTTTAACTTTTTTCTACATTTATTCGAATTGATTTACTATCATTTTTCGATTTTTTTCAGTTTCATTTATTTTCTTCATTTGTTTGAAATTTAAGAAAAATTTACCCTTAAACCGGAAATTTGTGGATTATTTCTGTCCGTTACAGTTGTTTCAAATTTAATTTTTTTTGCTGTCTGTTTCAAAAAAAAAAAAAAAAAAATATTCAAAAAATTTCAATTAGGTTTTTATATAAATACAAAATTATTTAGATTTAAATAACAAGATCTTCATAAACACACATACATACAGAAACACATTCACAAAAAAGTGTTTGTAGATTAAAAAAAAACAAAAAATACAAAAACAGAAACAATTTCAAATAAATGATAAAATCATTTATTTTTTAAGGAATGGGTAGGTCAAATTTTAACATTTATTTTTACTGATTAATCATTTGTTTCTTACGCATGTGTCAGTTGTTTAACAATATTTAAAAATAAATTACAAAAGCCATTTGGTTTAAATGAAAAGTAAGTAGACCGGTTTTTAAATGAAATATAATTTCGGGTAAATGGCATTTTCTGTTATTTTAAATTACACACTATTTTAAGTGTAATTCATAAATATGATGAAACTTTTTCGTGGATATGAAAAAACTTGCTTATAGATATGAAGAAACTCTTTCATAAATATGAAGAATAATTTTTTTGATTTTACTTAATTTTTATAAAAAATTTTTCATTAAATTTTTGGAGAGGTTTCATAAATTTAAAAAAGAAACTTGTCATAAATTAGCATTTTTTTGAAACATATTTCATAGAATATTTTTGTTAATACAAATAAAAATTTTTTTTCTGTGTATACACAGAAAAAAGTATCATAATATTTTAAGTAATTAAAAATAATTGTTGAAATTCAAATTCGATTTCTAACAATTTTTTGTTTGAAATGTTTGTAAATTGTTACTTTTTATATAAAAATTCTTTGAAAATAAAAATTGAAGTTACAAAAAAATAACAAAAAGTTTTTTGTATTTACAAATTCCATTGTTGGTGACTTTTTAAAATTTTTTATTTACAAAAATGTTCTATGAACGATGTTCAATATTACAAACAGAATTTTGTAATTTTATTTTGTGTACTAAAATAAATTTGTATGAACAATTTAGAGGTATCTTCACATTTTCATTCATAGCATTTTTACGAACTATAAAAAATTAATGGGTTTAATTTTATATTCAAATTCATACAAATGTTTTTAAATTCTTAGTGTATGGGAGATAAGACACAGGTTTGAATCCCATCATTGGCCATTGTACAAAAGATTTTAAATATGTTCAATCAAACAATTAAATGGTATTTTTAGTTGAATAAAATATTATGTGGATATGAAGCAAAATACAAATATTATTTGAGCGCCTCAGTAGGTAAGTTGGTAGCGTGATAGCTTATCAGTGCGGGGGTCGTGGGTTCGATTCCCACCAGAGGCTCCGGTCTGTTTTCGCTACAACCAGCCGATGGCCTTTGTTGCTAGTGCTCGGTTAGGATATTAACATATAATTTGTAATTATATGATTAATATAAATATAAATAAATATATATATAAAAATATCCATCACACTGTTTTTATGGTAGCCATATTGGAGTCCTTTTTTTGAACTTTATGTATCTGAGTGCTGTTTTTTGATCAACGTTCCTAATTTAGTTATAAATGAAATTTACTAGCAGTCTTAAATTTTAAAATTTTGATTATGATCATAAATCATAAAACCTTTCATGTTGACCATTTCGAAATTTATATTTTTGATTTCTGATTCCTGATCAGCGTGTCCATTAAAAATGTGTTTTTTAGATCCAAAGTATTAAAATTTAAAAAATTTTTGATTTGTTATCAGAAGCCTCCGAAATCTCCTAGCAAATAATTTTTTTCATATAATCCTTTCCCGATTATACATAAATTTTTGTTCCTTGTTCCTGTATACCAGATCTTAAAGTCAAAGATACCAGATCTTAAAGTCTTAAGGCACATTTAGACGGTTAAGAAAACTGCTAGAGATAAAAAAAAAAATACAATTATCTTGTAATTGATCAGAGCTATTGAGATTAAATGGTTTTTCTACTATCTAAATATATAGGACCCCAGTGAATAAATCTACATATCTGGCCATCTTGTCTATTAAAAAAAAAAAACTACAAAAACTTTACTTTAAAGAGTCGTAGTAGGTAACATCAAGTTTTTAAAGTAAAACACATAAAACGTAGTTATACAAAACTTTTATTAAAAATTTTCTATACATATTTTTGTTATTTTTAATTTCTTATGACTTGTTCTGTTGTGGTTTGATTTTCTTTATGCAGATTCTTTAAATATACAATTCAAATTGTGTGTGGTAGTTTTTGAAAAAAAAAAACAATACTAGATGGTGTGAAAAGTCCAAAGCCTTGAGCGACCTGGAGACGATCAAATAAACACAACAATCGCATAGTTGTGTGCCTGCTGTCATTCTTCTTCGACTACACATACGCGTTGTGGGCAATGATTGATGAAAATAAAAAGTTGTAAATTTTTTATTTGACGGCTGATTATTTGATCATCTCCTGTTGTGCCTGACAAAAAAATTTAATTTGCTTTGTGTTTGCCGTCATGAAGAAGTGCACTGATGAAAAAAATATACATACATATTTTGTGTTTCAATATAATAAATCATCATCCAACGACGACATAATTTATTACGAACGCAACGAAGTCAAAATACAAATGGTTACTAACGTGTTTATTTGTACGTCTCCTTTAAAGCTACAATCATACGACACTCAATCATATGCTCTGATTGACGGGTTTATTTGATCGTCTCCAGTGCGCTTTGCAATTAAAAACAGTTTTTAGTTTGGATTTGAAAGTGGTTTTATTCATCATCATAATCTTCTTTAAGTGTAATGCAACGGTCATGTAACATTTCATTTAGAATAGTTTGATTTGCCAAACTTTTCCAAATAGGCTTCCTTTACCGCTTTTGTATACAATATTTTTCCTTCAAACCATCTTTTTAAATTTAATTTTTTTTTAATATTATTAAGTTTTTTCTAATCAACGAAATGTCATGTAGTTACTAGGAAAGGCAAAAATCCAAATCCCCCATAAGTATATGAGGCCAAGAACTTTTCGCACCATGTAGTACAAAGAAAGTTTTGAGTTCTAAGCAATTACCACATATTCTCCTGTATACTTTTGCTTTTCTATTTCTCTGTTATAGTTTAATTGTGTTTGGTTTAAGTTGGAAAATATCGTATGTACCAACAATGAAATAAGTCAAGTTAGTTTTCCTTTTGTATTTAATTTTGTCAATTAAATGGTTTATTGTGGTTATTGTTGCAAATATATATATACAACTTTACTCTGGCAGATGTTGCACTATAATGAGTTTTCAATTTCTGTGGAAAATCTAATAGAAATTTTTGTTATAATCTTAATATTTCAATACTCAATTTGTGGTAAATCATTTAATTTACTCAATATAATAAATTAGATTTTAACCATTAATTGGATCATTAAATTTAAAAATGATCAAATGTATTTATATTAAGGTGGTAACGAAATAAAGTGTATAATTTTTTTTGGAATTTTTAAGGAACTCGAGCAGATTATTGTGCTACTTAATTTAAGACACATCTTATGATAATTTAGGCTAAATCGTATAATTGTAAGCACTCTTTTAAGCTTCTAAGTGCACCTTTGTGCTTAAAGTTTCGGAATTTTCGAACAAATCTAAAAATAAATATTTTAATTATGATTTGCGACGCATCGTTTCTAATCAAATTTGATATGCTGAAAACAAATATTAAAATATTTTTTTTAATCGGCCCACAAGTTTTCGAGATATTGTAAAAATTTTGCTAAGAATCGAGATTTCCTCTGAAAAATTTATCAAAATAATCTCAATATCTCGAAATAGCTTCGAACGATTTCAAAAATGTTTTATATTCTTGTTAAGCATACTACATTAGCAACTTTTCAATTTAAGCCCCCAAGTACTTTGTATGGTGCTTCAGAGCTGGGACTACCATATCTGGGTATAGATCTATGAACATTTTTTTAAAAGTTCTTGATTTATATATTCGTTTAAAATGAGTTTAATGATAATAAATTTTTTAATAAAAAAAAAGAAGCAAAGCTCATTTTAAACGAATATAAGTTCTAAGATCTATTTTTGTCAGTAAGGAGTATCATGGTCGTCTTCTCAGGATTAGAATCTATTTCACATGTAATTCATAGCTCCTGTTCTCACCACACTATCTAATATTGCCTGGTATTGAAAGTGCCAGCAATACAATACCGAGCTTTCGTGATCTGTAAGGGCCCTTGATATAAATGTGTTGATTAGCACGGAGGAAAGTCAGCTCCATGCTGCCATTGGTATTGTAATCCAAGATTCTCTCTAGTATCTTTAGGAGGAATGAAATGAGGCTGGTCGGTGAGGATGGTTTCTACTACATTTCAGTAAAAATATAACCTTTGTTGTCCTTCAAGGTGTAGGCATATAATTTAGTCACAGGAAGCCCCTAAAGATCTTTACATGCACTCAGAAAAAAAAGTTAGTAAAAAATATTGTAAACGGTGTTCAATCCCACTTAACTATTTTTGTACTGACTTTTAGTAAAAAAATTATTATTTTGCAAATCTGTTTGCTATTTACATTTTACAAATTACAGAATTTTTACAGAATATTTACAAATTTTTGTTGCTAATTTCAGAAATTTTTTTACAAAATGTTGAAAGCCAATTTGCTAAAATTAGCTAAAAAATTTACTAATTTTGAAAAAGTGGATATTAAAGGAAATGTTATTTCTAATTAAAACTTACACCTACAATTTTTAATTACCTTAAAATGTTACATATATTAAAAAAAGGGATCGGAAGTGAAGATACCAGCTCATGTCTACAAATAGGACATCCACTTAAAAAACCACTAAAAAATTTTATTAGCTCTTAAAATCAGTTCCAAAAACAATTAAAATTTTCCCTTAAAAGTAAAAAAAAAAATGACTAAAATATTTTTCAAAACCAAAATTAAATAATAAAATTAAGATTTTTAAGCCTTTAATTTTTTTTTTAATTTTGTATAAAATATTTAAAAAAAAAATATAATAAAAAAATTTTCTTGATAAAAAAATAAATTTAAAATTTTGTACAAATATTAATAATATTTTAAAATTTCTTTTGCTGATTTTACCAAACAGATTTTAAATTCCACTTTACGGCTACTAATTTTTCTACTAATTTCATTGTACTACATACACGTCAGCAGACATGTATTGCTATGATTAGCAAAAAATAATGCTGGCTCAAATTACCAAAATTTCTCGTGATAACAGCAACATTTTCGGTTGTCATTACAAACTTTTTTTTGGTGAGTGTACTAAAGTTGAGCCGGAAATATTTATCCGGTCTCGGTGACTTGTATGGTTGAAATGAGTCTACTCTCTCATAGGAGATTTCGTCTCCATAATTATTACACGCATAATCAACCGTTTCCCGCAGAGTGGACATATCAGTGCAGGTGGAAAGTGAGCATAAATTATTACCTACGTTTTTTGTAATTCCAATCCAATCTAGCACAGAGCGTCTGTCCTTTAAACGAACACGGCGCGAGGATGAAAGTGCGGTTGCTTGCTTTTACCCGGATTTATTGTTATCCTTTCCAGTAGTTTAGTATTGCAAATGACAATATCCGTCCAGCGGTATAAAAATTATGAGCAAAAATGTAAAGGTACCTTTAGATTTTCAATACAAATATTTTATACAATTTTATATTTTTTGAGTCTGGCGGATAAAACATTTTATCGAATTTTTTCACCAGACGCCTGGTGGTGAATAATATTTTATATTAACCTCAGAAATTTTTTTTTGTTTCTGGCGGATAAGAGATTTTATCGAAGTTTTTCATCAGACGCCTGGTGGAGAATAATATTTTACATTCACCTCAGAAATTGTTTTTTACCACAAAAATATTTTTCACCTTAAAATGTTTTCCACCTCAAAATTTTTTTCACCTCCAAATTTTTTTCACTTGAAAAAATTTTTTCACCTCCAAATTTTTTTCATCTGAAAAAATGTTTTCACCTCCAAATTTTTTTCACCAAATTTTTTTCATCTGAAATAATTTTTTCACCTCCAAATTTTTTTTATCTGAAAAATTTTTTTCACCAAATTTTTTTCATCTAAAAAATTTTTTTTACCTTAAATTATTTTTCATCTGAAAAAATTTTTTTACCACCAAAAATTTTTTACACCAAGAAAATTTTTTCACCACCAACCTTTTTTTTTCACCTCAACAATGTTTTCTCAAATTTATTTTTTTTTTTATTTTCCTGTTACGAAAATATTGTGAAAGGTTTAAAAAATTCTTAAAATCCAAATTTAATACTTTTGCTTGTTTTTTTTTTTTTTTTTTACTTTGTGCTATTTTTGTACATTAATTTTTGAAAGACTATGTGATATTAATAGAAAATTTTATAAATTTGTATGTACATTTCGTTTTTGTCAACAACTTAACTCTTTAGATACACAACGAATGGATTAAATTTATTTCATATTTTCATTTAGGCTCCTAAAAAATTAGAACAATCCCAAGATCAACAACGGCATCAGCATCAATTACCCAGTGAAGCAACATATGAAACAAGACGTAAACGTTCACAGCTTGACATTGGCAACGATAATGGTGTTGCTAATATAGGCGACTATAAGGATTTTAATGGGTTCATAGAAGAATTAGGCGATAATACCATAGCCCCAATGCCACAGGATATAGAATTAGAAAATATGTCACCTTTATTATATTTCATGTTGCTACAAAAGCTAAAGCAGTGTAAGAATTTAAATCAAAGTTTTTTTTGTTTTCTTTGAAAATTTATTTGCATATTTAATACATATAATTAAAATTTTGTATATTCTTCCACTTTTCCACTTTTCTGATTTTATTTATTTTGTTTTTGCACACGAACAACACAACTCTTGCAGTGCAAAATAATGAACGACAATTACCCACAAGACGTACACCACGACTTGGGCGCAGCATTGATTATCAATTGTATGATGGCGTTGCAGTCAACCCTAATAGGCATGACTTTGATGGTAGTTTAAATATGGCCAATGATTATGCAGTCTCACGACAATATTTACCTCGTGTCATGAAGAAATCAGTGCAATTTAAGCCACGTTTAGGTAAAAGAACACAAGTTTGTGATTAAAATTACCAGCAACAACAACATCTGTACCACCATTACGATACTACTACCACCACAACTATTATTACCACCATCACTAACACACAAAGGATTACTAACCAGAAAACGACATGATATTTAAAACTTAATAATATATTTATAACTAAATTATATAAAATTTTAAAATTAACATGAATATTAGTTAACTTAGTTGTAAAAAAAATATATATTAAATATACGAAAAAAATAAAAAAAAAATTAAATAATATAATAAAATTTGGCATTAATGTTTATAAATCAATATAATTATTGAGTTTAAATAAAAGCATAATTATATATTGAATATATATATTTTTTTTTTATTTTTTGAGAGGAAATAAATTTTTTTATTTAATTGTAAATTGCAAAAACAAATATTAATATAAAAATAAATTAATTACAAATTGTTGTTATAGAAAGAAAAGTATAAATATTTCACCAATAAAGCAAAATATTCTCAACAAAGATGAATTAACAATTATAAAAGTTTTTAATTCTTTTAATTAAACTTATCACTATAAGGCCCGTTAACTTATGTAAAAGTAAGATAAACTTTAAACTTTTGGAAAATATAGCAATGTAAATTTTACTCTTGCCTAAGGTAGCTTAGGTGGTTCTTAACCATGAGTTAATTTTAATGGGAAAAAGCTTAGATAAGTTAGCCGACCTTAAAGGAATTTTTCACAATATTTGTACAGGTTGGTTGAAAAGTTCCTGCGCTCACCAAGAGATGGCACTGCTAGCTGCAAACTTTTTTCTCAAATGGGTATAACTGTCCAGAGAACACATGCAAAGTTGCAAGTCATTCTGTCAATTCTTTCTTTGTTTACAAGCCATTTGAAGTTGACGTGTCATTGATTTTTTTTAATATGGAAAAAATTGAATATCGTGCAGTCATTAGATTCTTTGTTTTGAAGGATTTAAAAGCAAAAGAAATTTATGACACAATTGTTAGAAGTGTATAAGGAGTCCTCACCTTCAAAACGCACCGTTGAATTTTGGGCTGGTGAATTTAAACGTGGTCGTACCAGCCTTGAAGACGATCCACGCGAAGGACGACCAAAAACTGCAACCACAGCAGAAATCATTGAGCAGGTACATAATATGGTAAGTGAAGATCCAAGTTTGACTAAGCGTGAAATTGCTAATGCCATAGGCATCTCAGACGAACGAGTACTCCATATTTTGCATGAAGAATAACGTATGAAAAAACTGTTTGGAAAGTTAGTGCCGCACACATTAACAATTCAACAAAAACGGGATCGATTACAAATTTCTCAGCGTAATTTGGAGCGTTTTAAGCCGAATAAAACCGACTTCTTACGTCGTTTTATAACTATGGATGAGACTTGGATCTATCACCATAATCCTAAATTGAAACAAGAACGTTTACAGTGGACTGAAGCTGGTTGTTCAGCTCCAAAGCAGGTGAAGTCACAACGATCAGCAAAGAAGGTTATGGCATCAATTTTTTTGGGATGCAAAAGAAATTTTGTTGATTGATTATCTTCAGAAAGGTAAAATAATCAACTCTGAATATTATTGCAGCCTTTTGGATTAGCTGGATGAAAAAATCCGTGAGAAAAGACCTGGTTTAAAGAAGAAAAAAATCATTTTTCATCAAGACAATGCACCTGCTCACAAAAGTGTTTTGACGATGGCTAAATTCAAAGAAAGTACGAATTGCTTGAACATCCACCGTATTCACCAGATTTGGCTCCTAGTGACTACTATCTCTTCAGAAATCTCAAACAATTCCTTCGTGGAAGGCATTTTTCGTCGAATGAAGAGGCCATAGCAGCCGTAGACGGTTATTTTGCAGAGCTTCCGGAAAACCATTATAAGGATGGGATAAAATTATTGGAAGATCATTGGAACAAGTGTATTGAGCTTCAAGGAGATTATATTGAATAAAAAAATATATTTCGTAATAAATACAGTATTCTTTCATTTCGAGCGCAGGAACTTTTTAACCAACCTGTATTTTTAAGTTTTTGTGTATTTTAAAATTTGTTAAATCATTGTTTTAAAATGTTTGGTGTTTAAAGAATTTTCAAGTGTTTTTTAGTCAAAAACTTGGAAGGGTTTTATCACTTAGGCCTTCATTGACGATATTAGTGCAGTTACATGATTTTTTTCGATTTAGCTCTTCTGTTAAATGTTATTTAAGAGAATATTAATAACACAGTATAACACGAAAAAAAAATCACGGGGTTCTAATAATGGATTGTGGTAGAGGAGACAAAAAAAAAAAAAAAATACGTGTGTCGGCGTTTTGAAAGATCACTATGGAATGTCTTAATCGGTATATGGGTAATTCCACGTAAAACGGCCCTACACAGGAAAAAATGAAATTACTAGTTTTAAATAAAAATCGGTTAATTGTTGTCTACAAGAGAATGATAATTATGGACATATGAAAAAAAATTACAAAATTTTTTTTTTTTATCAATTTGGCAACATTTTAAAATGTGCATATAGACGACGTAGTGCAGCAAAGTTCTTTTTTAAACAAAAAAAAAAAAGTTATTTTTTTAAAAAATTCATAACTTTAAAAGAGCAGATGCAGTCTCTGTGTATGTTTGTACTACAAATTTATCTGAATTTAAAAAAAATTACTTAAAAACATACTCGCCTGCAGTATTGTGCTGTCTTTGGTAGTACAGATAGTCTTTATAATAATATAGTATCCCATGTATCCCAAGACATGGGCCTGTATATGATCATACATGGGCATATATGGTCATATACGTCCATACACTGTTCAATATATGACCATACATGATCTCATATATGATCATATATCTTCGGATCTGAAATTTGAGGGTATATGGACGTATATGATCATATACGAGCATGCATGAATAATATATGAGCATGTATGATAATATATGCACATATATCACCATATACCCTCAAATTTCGGATCCGAAGATATATGGTCATATATGAGATCATGTATGGACGTATATGACCATGTATGCCCATGTATGATCATATACAAGCCCATGTATGATCATGTATGTTCATATATATTTCGATTTTTACATGGGATGTGTTATTATTTTCTTATGTGTTTATCTTTAAACTGCTTATGTAATTGAAATCAATAAAAAGTTTTATTTCTCCAAACTTTTGGAGTTTTTATACTATGTCACACCCGTCACATAAATATGTCGCACCCGTCACATATTCTTAAAAATTTTTTTTTAAGAAAAAATTCTTTTTTTTGCAGACAGTAAGTATCTAATACAATCAAAAACACTCTAAAAATAGCTACATCAAAATAATTAAGCGCGTTCTTCGGAAAATTTTACATAATATTACCTAAAAGGAATAATTCTTTAAGAGCCACAAAATTGTAAGGTCACACCCGTCACAGTCTGCTAATGGTCATTCTGAGCAGAAAGCATGGAATTTCAGTATCAAGCTGTTATAAAACGTTATTAAGATTAACATCCTTGGGAATCGCAGCTTTTTTTTAAATTTTAAATTTTATATTCTTGAATTATAATCAAAAATGTGAGTATCATGGTCACACCCGTCACAATGGAATTACCCATATGAAACTATATGTTCTTTACATCTAAGGTGTAGGGTATGTTCAGCAACTTTGTAGGAAATATTAACACAAATATTTGTGTGGAACATATTAACCGTCTATCTCCCTCACATAACTAGAAATTTTTGGTTCTATTCTAACAAGTCGTAAAAACTACTCCTAAAAAGTGGAAGGACGGGAATGAAATGTTATACAAAAATGTTGGCCATAGAATTTTACTATAAAGGGTGGTTCAATTTTAAGGGCCGATGTTGATTTTGAATAAAACACAAATTTTTTAGGAAATTATTGTCATTTCTTTTTATTATCATAATATGGAATGGTTCAATTATGTATGGAACAAAATATCGGCCAAATGGCCGCCGCGGCCTCGGCGGCACACCTCCATCCAATGGTCCAAACTTTCAAAGACGCTGAGGCATAATTGAGGTTCTATGCCGTTAATGTGCCAAATTATCTCATCCTTAAGCTTTTGAATTGTTGCTGGCTTATCGTCGTACACCCTTTCATTCAAATAACCCCAAAGAAAGAAGTCCAACGGTGTCAAATCACATGATCTTGGCGGCCAATTTACATCGCCACCACGTGAGATAACACGGCCATTGAATTTGTCGCGCAATAGAGCCATTGTTTCATTAGCTGTGTAGCAATTGGAACCGTCCTGTTGAAACCACATATCGTCCATGGTCATATCCTCAATTCCTGGCCACAATAAGTTCGCTATCATCTCGCGATAGCGAACACCATTCACAGTAAATGCTTGGCCGACCTCATGACACACTATCGCGAACAACAGCAATGTTTTCCGCAGAACGAACTGGGCGAGCATGCACAGGTGTTTTCACAGACCCGGTTTGCTGAAATTTGCCCACAATTCTCCCGATTGTGGACACATTTGGTCGATTATGCTGACCACGAAGTGCACGAAATGCATTTTGATTTGAAGGCCATTTTCATAATAAGCTTGAATAACCTTAACGCGGTGCTCGATGGTTCAAATTGAGTTAGTCTGAAATTGAGAAATGACAAATGAAATGCAGAAATAAAACTTGACGTTTAGGTGTGGTTCACATTCAACATTGGCCCTTAAAATTTAACCACCATTTATATGTCCAAACACACCAAAGCCCAAAACTTAACACAAACACAGATTTCTAGTCCGATTTTGTGATGACCAACATACTATGAGTAAGATTTTGGGATTGGTGTGTTCTGACGGGGGGAAACACCCTTATTTGTTTGTCTCCTCTACCAGAATCCATTGTCAGAGCCCCATAATTTTGGAAAAAGTTCGAAATTGTTGTACAGTGTAATATGTATAAAGTTAGAAAACAAAAAAAAAAATATTTCTTTAAGCTATCAAAATTTGATTGACATTTAATATATTTAAAATTTTTTTTAATACTTTTAATTCTTAGAATAAACGTTTGGTTTATTTTTTGCTGTCTACAAGATGACAGCATCATATCAATGTTATACCATCATTATGTAATCTGCTATTATGAATATAATCATCTTTATAAAAAGGTGTCTAAGATGATGTGGGTTGTTTGAAACACTTAACCTTGAAAGGGAAATATGTACAACAACTACCCAGCAAAAACAGGGTTTCATACTTCCAGCTATCAGCCTATTTATTCGCTTAATTACACTTACAAAAAAATACAAAGTAATGGGTGGTCATTACCCCCTTGCTCACAAACAGTCAAAAAATAATAAGAACCCATTACTTTTTGTACATCGCGAACAAAAGTAATTAAGCGAGATCGGATCAATAAGTCCGTGACTTTTCGAACTTCCCTCGTAGTTATATGAAAAGCAACACTGATCCCATCAAGTACCACCTGTTAATAGACTACTGTCAAATTTTAAGCAATTTCCATCATTTACTTTGCGTTTAACAGCTGTTCAAAACATACCACCTCGTGGATTTTTTTAAAAATGTAAAAAAGTGAATTTCGAGTGCTCATTAAACATTATTTTTTGCGAAACAAAACCGTCAATCAAACCCAGGAAAAGCTTGATAAATACTATGGGGACTCTGCACCATCGATTTCAATGGTAAAAAAGTGGTTTTGTGACGTGAGATTGTTGATGCCATAGGCATTTCATATGGCATTGTGGTTTCGATTTGAAATGATCGGCAGTGTGGTTTCGATTTAAATGTCTGCAAGATGGGTGCCGCGTTTGCTCACAATTGACGTGTGTAGTCTCAATGGCGAAATTCCATGAATTGAGTTATGAATTGGTATCTCATCCGCCATATTCTGCGGATTAAGCCCCCATTGACTATTTTGTATTTCCAAACCTAAAGAAATTGCTTAGTGGAAAGAGATTTAGCTTTAACTTTGAAATTATTGCTCAAACAAATGCCTATTTTATGGACCTCGAAAAATCTTATTTTTTTGGAAGGGATACAAAAATTGGAGAAACATTGGATCAAGTGAAGATTATGTTGAAAAATATTTTTTTTTTGCAAAAAAAACTGTGTTTTATTCAAAAAGTCACGAACTTATTGATCTGCCCTCGTAGGATACCATGTTTTTGCTGGGTAATATTTTTATAAACTAATAAATTATTTTATATTCAAGATTTTATAGAATTATGGTTGAGTTTTTATATTCTTATTAATTCGAATTTTATTGTTGCCCTATTGCAGGTACCCTAGAGCAAATTTGTATTAACTAACAAGGATCTAGTTCCTTCGAAGTACATGTTATCGTGTATAATTGCGGGGCCTGTTAAAAAATGGTTTTGTAGCATGTCTCATCAGCGAAATTGCCCCCTTCATGAAAAGGGACCGGTTCCGTAAAATGTATTAAGACCTAAATCATTTAATATATACCTAAGCTGCCTGCTCTTAAACGTAAAAAACAGGCGTCAATCTGACAACATTTTAGAAAAAAAACAGACACAGAGGAGATAAGAAGCAACGCAAAAATCTAAAAATATAATGGTTGTTTGTGTGCCTGTGTCTGAATTTATCACTTTAATGCGAAGAAAAGAAAAACAGAAAGCTGGAAAGGACAGAAACTACGAATTAGTTTCATTGCATTCAAGCCCTTGCTTAGATGAGATCTAGGTGTTCGCTCCATAGTATAGTTATGTTTGTATTGTGAGAGAAGACGTAGGTCCGAATCCTATAATAGGAAGGGTTGTCAAAACATTGGTAGTCTGGCAATTATAACACACAAACAATTAATACAATTTAATGGAAATCCTGTCCAGAGAAAGAGGGAGAAATTATTCTAGTCTGATTTGAAATTTAATAGTGTCTATTATTGGTTGTAAAAATGCAGGATTTTTGACGTTGATTGTGAAACATTGGTACAATACAAATTTACTCAAAGTATTGGCCAATCGTTAGCTAAAACCTTTTTCCATATTTTTGACAACATATTGATTTAGCGCCAAAAGAACTTCCTATTTTTTTTTAGAACAAATCAATCCAATTTCGGATACCCTATTCTTAAATGAAGTGTTTTCTAGTGAGAGCATTTTGCTTCAATCAATATAAATCGTAGTCAGACGGGGCAAGGTCTGGACTCTAAGGCGGGTGTGGCAAAACTTCCCAACCACTATTTTCTAAATAGTTTTTAACCAGCCTTGCAACATGTATCCGAGCGTTGTCATGATGGAAGATTCATGTCTGGTCATATATTCCGGAAGTTTTTAGGCCAACGCTCGCTTCAAACTAATCAATTGTGGTTGATACAGTTCCTCTATGATCGTCTGGACCGATTTTAGCAGCTGATAATAGATGGAACTCTTCTGGTCCCACCAAATACAGAGCATTACCTTGACGCCATGGATATTCCGCTTTGTCGTTGATTTGGATGGATGGCCGACTTCACATACGATTTCTTGCGCTTCAAGTTGCCGTAATGGTTCCATTTGTTTTCGCCAGTAATAATTCGATATGGCGTTCAAGCAGCATTTCGAATATGCAAAATCGTCTTTCATCATCTCTTGGCTTCAACTCGTGCTACTTGCAAATGTTTAGTAAAGCTGCTTGAGTGACTCTCAATTATTTTGCAAGTTCTTCTTCGAACTTTTTTGACTGACCTGGACGATCTTTGTCTTCCATGTAAAAATCACCACTTCTGAACCGCTGAAATCGATGTATAGGCTTCGGTGAGCAATCGGTAAATTAGCCTATAACTGAATTAATCTATAGGCTCGGGAAAATGTATTTTAAATTTCTGATTTCTAGCAGAATGGGTTTGGGCATGAATTTTATTGAGACACTATTCCCCAATTTTCTCCTATATGTAAAAATTTGCAAAACCTCCAGCCCTATAGATTTTTACACCGGAATAGCAGTCTACAAATTTTAAAATCCTGAAACCAATAATTTGGGATTTAAGGCGCTGTTTTTTCCTAATTTTACTTTATTTTTCCCCCGTTTTTGTTGGAAATTCCAAGAAGTATCTCTTTAGTGATTTAGCTTAAGAGATTTGGCAAGGACATTAAAGAAAAATCTTTTTCATTTTGGCCCATCCCTCTAAAAATTTCTTAAAATCCCGTATTGATGGTTGTCTCAGCCGGAGTAGAAACCTTAACTCAGAATTTCAAATCCATGGTTCCAGCAAGTTGAGCAGCGTGATTGTAGAAATACATTTCCCTTTTTTAATCCAATTTTTACCACCTTATTTTTGGATTATGCAAAGAGTATATCTTCAGTAATTTAGCACACACTCCAAGGAATATATATTTTAAATTTCTAACCAAAGTTGTTTGGTCAGGCCAGACTTTTTCCTTTTGGAGCCGTAATCTTACCGCGTTTCTGATTAATATCCGAAAAAGAACCTTATTAGTGAATTAGAACATACTTCAGAGAACACATATTTTAAATTTTTGGGTTCTAGCCAAAGCGGTTTGGGCAGGCCGTAAAGGACGGCATATTTCCTCAATTTTGAACCTCTGTTTTTACAAAATTTCTGACAGAAATCCTAAAAAGAACTTAAGAGAATTAGTCCATACTTTAAGAAACACATTTTAAATTTCTGGGTTCTAGCCAAAGCGGTTTTGGTAGGGGAGCACTTTTCCTTTATTTTGAACCCCTTAGTGCATACTCCAGGGAACACTTGTTTCATATTTCAAGCTTCTAAACAAATATGTTTGGTTAGGCTGTTAAGGGGGAGACCTTTAACCATTATTATCACGGTTCTAGCAACAATTCCTTAAGTACCTTAAAAATGGTATTTTAAAGGTACTTTTTAAGGTACTTTTAAGCTACAAACTGCCAAAGCGGCTTGTCCACGTTCAGGGGAATACTTTTTTCCTTTTGTATACCAACGTTGAAGGTTACAGACGAAAATTCCAAAATGTACCTTATCAGAGGGTTCTAGTCAAAACGGTTTGGGCATGCCGTTAAGTGTGGCACATTTGCTCAATTTTGAACCTCTTTTCTACCACATTTCTGACAGAAATCCCAAAAAGAACTTTAGCGAATTAGTCCATACTTAAAGAAATATATTTTAAAATTCTGGGTTCTAGCCAAAGCGGTTTTGGTAAGGGAGCACTTTTCCTTTATTTTGAACCCCTTAGTCGTTACTCCAGCGAAAACTTGTTTTGTATTTCAAGCTTCTAACCAAAGAAGTTTGGGTATTCTGTCAAGGGGGAAACCTTACCATTTTAAATCCCCATTACTATCATGTTTCTGGCAACAATTTCAAAGAGTTCCTTAAAAATGGTATTTAAAAAATACTTTTTAAGGTACAAACTGTGAAAGCAGTTTGGAGAAGCCGTTCAGTGGAATACTTTTACCCTTTTGAATACCATCGTTGAAGGTTACTGACGAAAACTCCAAAATGTACCTTATCAGAGGGAAAACTAGGTAGAGGAGGAACCTTTATGGCAATATTCAACTTCCTTGATCCACCGGGTTGGGCTGGCACCACTTATGTTAGTTATTCAGTCAGTCAGTCACATTATTCTGTTATATATATTTAAATAACTGTTGGGAAAAAGAACATAGAAAATATTTACAAGTCATTCAAATAAAAAAAAAAAAAGGAAAAAAAGGGATGTGACATAAGAAATTTCGCTAATTAATTTTAATTTATATTTTATATCTCATAAATAATTGATGGTAAAAAAATGTTGCCATAGTAATAAAAGGGTTCGATGGTCATAAGTTGACTTCTAGCTAATGAGAATTTTTACAATAACAACATGAGTTTTAAACAGTCAGAAGCCATTTGCCATCATTTTTTCAAATTGCAGAAACAATTTCAGTTAGAAGGTATCAACTTATGATCATCGGGTTATATACATGTTAATGAATCTTTCATGAAATGATAATATAAATAGAATTTAATTGGTTGATTTGTTAAAAGAATTTTAAATTAATGATTTAAATAAAAATGTATTACTCATTAGGGAGTAATATTAAGGGTGGGTGCGAAGTGTCTAAATAAAATCTAAACTAAATTGAGGCTTACAAATTTCTATGAAATTTGAAATTTTTTGCAAATATTTGTCAAAATAATTTTAAACCCCTTTATTTAGTTTAGAATTTGTTCAGCTATCTCGCCCTAAATATATAATTGCTTTAGCTTAAAAACACGGTTGTATTTTTTTTATCTAAATTATGGAAATCTTAAAGTATTTAGATTATTATATTTTGATTGTTATATTTTTAAAGAATTTCCTAAAATTTTATTTAACATCTTAACAAGTATTATTGATATATATTTAAAATCCATTTAGTTGATAAATTTCCTTACAAAACATTCAATGTATCTAAATTCTTTAACATTTACCTTTTTGCCAAAGTACTTGTATCAAAAAATTATGTACTTAATTTGATGGTAAAATAAATTTATATATTAAGTGTACGCACACACATGCACCCATCAAATAACAACAATAAAGTGTTAAAAAATCTTACAAAATTCTGTAATAAATCAAATAAAAAAAAAAAAAACTTCTAGAAACACACAATAAAATTTCCTCAATAAAAATGTCAAATTGAGTGAAGTGCTTTAAAGGCACGTATTTACATAAAGTTTGTATAAAAAAAGGAAACAATTTTCTTTATATTTTCTTCTCTTTTTTTTTTTCTTGTAAGATTAAAATGAAAAGTTTTGACTTTGGTTACATTGACATATAACTGATGAAAATGGATGAAAATGAATGGAAAAATATTATGTAAATTTTGTTTAAGGAATTTGTAAATTTATTATATTCTATGTACGAGTACTTTGATTTTTGTTTTTTAGGGTAGCAGTGGGATCATTCGGCACATTTGTTTTTATAGTGTTATCCGCCCAATTGCGGATTACAAGTCAAGCAATGACTTGTTATCTGCTTATGGGAAGCATTGCTTAGTTCTACCCGACGCTTCACAGGTTGCTCTAATTAGACTTGCTCTGTTGGGATAATATCTATCAGATTACGTACTAGGTTGAGGAACGCCACCTGTATTCCATGATATACACCAACAGATATGGCTGAGTTAAATAATAATAAACCAATTTCCAGTATGTTAGAGGAGTGCAAACAGAGTTGATATACTTATAGTGATGGGAGTATTACTATCAGTAGTGACGGTAAAGCTGCGCTTAACGTACAAGGTGGCGCAAAAGTAATCCTCCTATCAGAAAATGCTATAAATTTTGCGATTGGCCCCTAATGTCAGTTCTGTTTTGACATTTGTGTAGTAAACACATGCGAAATACACGTTAATAAACAATGTTACGCTACACTGCTCCAGAACGCGGAATATTGGTGACTATTTATTTGAGCAATAATGAAGATGATTTTTCATCAAAAATAATCATGAGTGATGAGGCCCATTTCCATCTTAACGGGTACGTAAATAAGCAAAAATTACGCTTCTGGGGCACTGAAAATCCGCGTGTAACCCACGTAGAGCCATTACACCCGCTCAAAGTCACTGTATGGTGTGCTGTTTTCGCTGGAGGAGTCATCGGACCTTTTTTCTTCGAAGACATCGCGGGCCAAACGGTTACTGTGAATGGTGAGCGCTACAGAGCAATGATTAACGAGTTCTTTTTGCCGCAACTTGATGAATTGGGATTGGAAAACATGTGGTTCCAACAGGACGGTGCAACGCCACACACTGAACGTGCCACAACCGATATGCTGAAGGATGCATTTTCCGGGCGCCTAATCTCCCGTTTTGGCGATTTGCACTGACCAGCAAGATCGCCTGATTTGACCGCTCCAGACTTCTTTTTGTGGGGCTTTTTGAAGTCGCGGGTTTATGTCAACAAGCCTTAGACTCTTGCAGCTCTTAAAGACAATATCCGTCAAGAATGTGAGGATCTATCGCCGGAAGTTTTGGCCAAAGTGATAGAAAATGCTATAAAAAGGGCTCAAATGACAATCAACTGTGGCGGCGGCCATTTACATGACATCATATTCTCGACTTGATTTAAAAAAAATTAAAAGACCAAATAAAAATAATCCACAAGAAGAATCAAAGTTTTTCATTTTTTTTTTTAATTACAGCTAAAAAACATCGGAAGGTTATTTTTGCGCCACCCTGTACACTCAAAAAAAGACATGAACCAAAATGCAATCAAAAATGTCCTTCAAAATAATTTATAAATTGTCCTCAATTTAAGTAAAATTTTATTAAAATTTAGAAAAATTTCTTAAAAAGAATTAAAATTCCTAAATTTGAGGAAAAACGAAATAGTTTATATACTTAGAAATAGTTCATATATTTCGTAAGTAATATTTCTTGATTTTAGGAAAAAAAAAAACAAATCAATTTAATAAAAATTTATTAATTTTAAGAAAAAACATCTTAGTTTTAAGAAATTTGCATAATCAAATGTAATAAAATTAAATCTAGTTAAAAAATAAAATTTAGGACATAATTTACTCCCATTTAGTTCAAAAAATGTGTCTAACTTAAATCGAGAAAGTACTTGAACTTAATGTGTGTTCATTTTTTTGTTCACGAGTAGTAAAATTAACTAAATTTTAGAAAAACATTTTCAAATTCAGTTTTTAAGTATACCACTTTCTAATTGTTCAGACAATTAAAAACAAAAAGTAATACATTTTTTTCTGTGTAATAATAAAAAATTTACTTGATTTTAGAAACTGATGAACTATTTCTAAGGAAAATTTTCATGCAATTTAGTTCAGATAAATTTTAAAAATTTTAATAAATTATTCTATTTTTCAAGTAAAAGTTTTCTAATTTTTAAAAAATATTAAAATTTGGTATAGAATTTTTTTGTGTTGGAAAACGTTTAAGTTATTTTTAATATTCTATTCCGAAAAAAACAATTAAATAAAAACAAACCAGTTAGTTTTCCTAATTTTCAGGAAAAATATTATTAAATAACAGAAAAAAATGTAACCATTTAAAAAAAACTATCGTGCATGATTGTAATTTTTGGGTCGTGATCGTGCGTGAGTGTGAGTCAAAAATCTCTCACGTGCCCATCTCTAATCTATACAGTCTTAATTATTAAACTTAAAGTAACTTAAAATATATTTTAAAATATTGTTAGCAAAGGGTAAAAAATTTCGAATTTGCGCTTTTCTGTAATAAATTTGTTTGTTGACTACAATACAAAATATCGCAAGCACATTTTATACATTACGGCAAAATTGCTTTCCTATAATTAACGTAGCGCTTATTAAACTTTATATTTATCGAACGATTTTTTTCACTTAATAATAAAAAAGTTTTAATTTGTATATGTCAAATAAAGTTTAAGCTAAAAATCCCATAAAATAAACTTATGACATTTTTACCTTTTCCAATAATAACAAGAAATGTAACTGTGATATTTTGTATTTTTGCAACAATTTCCTTAAATTAGTTAATTTAAGAAGACAAAGGACCCCCAGTGTTCCTTAGCCATAAATGCCGTATGTCACTTAGGGCGTCCCTTTTTGTAGTTCTCTCAAGCAGAACCGTTAATTAACTACGAAAAGGATCTGACTTTGTCACAATTTATTACATTTCAGGATATCCTGCAGTACAGTTTTTTAATTTGTTTACCTTTTTGCTAATGAAATTTAATTTATATTTTAAATACATAAATTTAGTATAATTCAATTTAATTTTAAGGAAAAATTGTATAGCAAAAAGCTTGTTAAGAGCAGTGTCCTCACAAAGCGGAAGTCCTCCGAAAGTGGGAAAATACTTACACAATGAGTCTAAAGTACTTGAAAATAAATGGTAAAATATATTATGTACCTTTACCATAAAAGCAGGCTAAGGATAATTTTCACTTAAAAGAAGTGCTATTTAACTTGTTGTTAGAACATATTTTCTTATTTTTAGGGAGTTAAGTCCTAGTTTTTAGTAAAAAAAATTATCTAATGAACTTAAATAAAATAAAATTTTTCTTAAAAACAAGGAAACATTTCCTATCTAACAGTACAATTTTAGATGATGTATGAACTAATTAGAAAAAAATTTACTTCACAATAGTAAAATTTTTCCATAATTTAGAAATTTTGAGCAAATTTTAAGTAAATTTTGTTTCTTAATTTTAAGGAAAACTTTATTAAATAATGGTAAAAAGTGTCTTTGGCGCCTTTTTCATTTCAATTTTTCCTCTAAATAAGTTATTCTAAATTCTAGTTCGTTTTTTTTTTGAATCTGCGACCAAGATAGTTTAGGAGTGCAGGCGCAGCAAAACGAGGTTTATCTGCGAAACAGGGTCTGTTATATATGCGTGCCGAGTACTATGGGTATTCCGAGCAATGAAATGGCCGACTCATAGTCAAACATTGCATCGGTTTTGACTTATATATGAAATTTGTTTTTATTGAGAGATGGTAAGTAAAACTACTTGTAGTGCTGCGAAGTGCTTTGTTACAAGGTATCTACTCGCTTTAACTATAGTTGACTGCCGTAGATTTACTGGTGTGATTTGAAGTTGGAACGCTTGTGCTCGTCATATGGCGAGAATGGGCATTTTCATTGACCCAATGTGTGTGTTACATCTGGGTGATGAGGGCACGACAGAAAATTTTGTCTGTTACTGTGCAGATTTTTCAAGACCACACTTAGTATTTTGATTAGTGACTCCTTACTTATGGATTCCGTTCTTAAAATATCCCCGTCTTATTTTCTTAGGCAGGGAAATTCTAGACTGGGACTCCCCTCTTCTTCTTATATAATTTCGATTCCATTTTTGCCATAGTCTTCCTTTCTTTTTTCGCCTTTATTTTTCATCGTATATTAAAAGAAACGATTTTTAGTCTGGGTGCCATGGGCTGGCCTCTGAGCTTGTTGAAGTGGGTTTTAACTCAAAACCTTGGAAAGGATTATACCTGCCCTAAAATTATTAAATTCGTCCCTATCATTGTTGCTCTGCTTTTTAAGCTCATGATTGAAGACTTCTGGAACCTCAAGCAAATGCTAAACGAGCGTCATAAATGAACTTCACAGAAGGTATTTTTTAAATTTGTAAAAATTGAAAAGGGATAACAGGGTTGAGTGTTTTTTTGTTTAATGGAAAGAGGATTCAACGCCATCAACATATTTGGAAGTCACGAAATTGTAGAGGTGTCCTAGAGAAGTTAAGATGAAGCTAGTTGACGTGTTTTGCATGATTTTAAAATGGATTAAGAATATACCCATAAAGTTTGTCATCAAACTGCCTTAAAAATTGTTTACCATTTATAATCCCCTGCCCAATTTACTCCCAAAACATGAGATTGGGCCGAAAAGAAAAATTCTTCTTTATTTCATGTCTAAATTTCAGCGAAATTCAGCATTATTACTAGGAATAATTTCCCTGTTAGTTTTTTCTAGTAAAAAAAAAACACAAATTAATTAAAGATTGCACTAACTTAAATTGAAAAAAATAATGAACAAATATGATGTCAATTTCTATTAAATCTGCCTAAAAGTTTTCGTGATTTAAGCATTATGTATGAATTTTTTTCATTTATTTAAAATATAAATCAAAAATTTTAGCTCTCAAAAAATGTCTGTAGGTTATTTAAATAATTCTATGGTTGAGTAAAAGGGGTGGGTTAAATGTGATGTTATTGTAAAGTGGAAAGTTGTTCAAATAAATGGAACAAATGTATTTTTTGTTGTTGTTGTTGTTATATTTTTTCGTATTTCAATCCCTCGCGTTATGGCGACGAAAAAGCAATGTGGGTTCATAAAATATTTCAAATACCTTTAGGCAGCCATTCTAATACAAAATAAAAAAAAATAAATTGCATACATAACCAGAGTTGGAAGTAATTAATTATTTTATAATGATTATGCCAGTTAATCCAAAATTTAATTTCAAATTTATAATAAATTTAAAATAAATATTTTTTTTTTATAATTTTCATTAAATTTAAGTAATGGCAATGAAAAGTTCTTTTTATTTCTATTAAAAAAATCAGACATATTTGGTGAAATGAAATGAATTTATGGTATTTGGATTCCTCATTTCAAGTCAAAATTACCAATAAGTTCAAATTTTGAGGTATGAAGCTATGTAATGCCCTATAGGTATATACTTCTCAGCCATATTTTTTTCATACGAAAATTAAAAACTTTGTAAATAAATTCATGGCTTTTGATAAAGTAAAAAAGTAATATGTATGAAAATGTATTTTTAAAAAAGTAATGTTTTTTTTTCCATTGCAATGAAAATAATGTAATGAAATTTTTTTTATTAAATTACAAAAAGAACTGGAAATGCAAATTAAATTTTTGTAAAATTACATAAGTTATATTGACAATGAAAATGTAATGATATTGGTCCAACTCTGTACATAACTTGTTATTTTTGTCAAATATACATCCAATACATACATTTAACCCTTTGACGACTAATGTCACATTTTTATTTTTTGCCATATTTGACACATTTACTAACTAATTTTTCCTAATATGATTGCATTGACAGATGATAGCTGTGGCTTTCACATGATGTGAAGCACTTGGATCACAATATGGCATCAAAGCCAAATAAAAAAAATACTTTTTTTTTTTAATTTTTGCTGGATATTTTCTCTAATGCTATTGGCCAAAAGAAGTCAAAATTTTGGTAAGACATAGTTCAGTCAAGTTTATCCCATTTAGTTCAAGTTTATCCCATTTACTAAATGATGTTGGTTGGTAGTTTTAAGTGGCACCTCACGCCTATATAAGCATTATGTAGAGTCAAAAAGAGACTCCACACCACCCGTAAGGAGCTGATATTCGTCCGATATCAGCAACAAGTCGTACCGTATATGATCAGCCAAAGTTAAATGTTAGATGACCTGCAGTGCCAGGCAATTATAAAGGAGATGACCTACCGTTTCCTCCTCAACCAGTATGCCACACCTACGTCATTGTACACCTCGCTCTGTTGTAGTGTCTGCCTATCAGCCAGTGAGCAGTTAGATCGGCCGACAGTCTCCAAATATCTCTTCTACTCTTATAGTATTCGAGACAAGTGAGCCTCGCGATCTTACAAGTGTGCAGTAAACGCCATCTGCCCCTAGCCTTCCGGAGGTAATGCTTGAAGATCCCACCCATATGCCAGTAATTTCAAGCAGTAGATACCTACCAGTACTTAGATGTCTTTTGGTTTTTGTTCGTCTACACGGTAGGTATCGAAGCTCTGGTAGGTTTCAATTGCTTGAAATTACGGGCATTAATTGTTTCCAGCTGTGTAGCGTTTCAAATCGCTGTGAAGACATTTACGGCATACCTTTCCCGGGGATCCATACCCTGTGACTGCCCTGCGGGAAAACAGGCGTCAGTAGGAAATCGGGACTTATCCCGAGATAGGTAAAAAGAGGACTGGTTCCCAAAGTACCTACCATTTGACCGGTATAAAAGTCATGATACATTCTTTTGCATTGGTTCTGTGATATGTTCTTTGGGGTTAGTAGTGTGACATGTTCTTTTAGACGAGTCCTGTGACATGCTACAGAGGGCAGAGGGAGGGGGTCACTTCTGTTAAAATGACCGGTCCTTTTCATATAAAAAACCGGTCCCGTGACGGGCCCCTATCACAATGTACCGGTCATGGGACGTGACCAATGTAATCAGGCAGTGGAAACGTAGCCTAGACAGTTCTTCCTTACACTGATCGACGAGAATATAAGATGTTATATATAAGTTGAGGGACAAAAGCGCCGCCTGGCTATCGGCGAAAATACCCACGGTTACCCGAGCTGCACAAAATTCCGCAGTCTTCCTTGATAGCCAGAAGGTCCGCTTAAAATGCGCTAGCATGATCAAGAACCTGAAGGAGTCTTGTATGTTGCATTTACCAAAGAAGACCCCAAAGTCTACCACACAACTCATCTATAAGCCGTAGATGCCTGAGAAGTCTAGCATGTCCATAGGTTCTGGTCTTCGAAGAAGCCGTAGCAGCATATCGTGCCGCACTGCTAGCAGAAGCCGCCATCAGATATAAATTAATGGGAATAATATGAAGCATATAATTGACAGCTTTGTAGAGGCAAGTCCTTATCACATCAGTAATTTCAATACAATCTGAGTGCTGATCCCTGTACAGTGACATTGTAACCACCTGGTGGGTTGTAGACCTCCACCAAACATTACAGCCATAAGTTAATATTGGCCTTTTAATGGTCATGTGCATCCAAAACACCATTTTTGGACACAAGTTCCATCTTAAACCAAACATCGTCTTACAGGAGTAGAAAGTAACCGTCGCTTCCTAACCCCTTGATCGGTGTTAAGATTCCTCGATAGATTAATACCAAGATATTAAGCATATTGGGAAAAGGTGAGTTCGCGTGACGCTGAAACCATGTAGGAAATGTATATCGATTGCTTAATATAGATAAGGCGTATCTCGATTTTACGTTACTTAACAGGACAAGGAAAAAACTGAATAAAATTAATAAACTTATGATATAAAAACTTAAATTAAAATTAAAAAAAAATTTAATTCGATTTAATTTTTTTAAAGTGATTTATTTTTTTTTAGATTTTTATCTCCTAATTCCAAATTTCCTCTACAGGTTTCTCTATCCCTTGTAATATTTTCGTATTCGTGTTCAGCGATTCATATATCCACAGGTTTTAAATAAGGTCGTTAAAGGGTTAAATTATGATGTGAAAAATAATAATATTACTTATGTTATATGTAGGTGGATTGTATATTTAATAAAAAAAAGTATGTGTAATAAACTCATACTATTTTGAACGGTTTTGTAATATATCTTAAAAGTATATGACCGACCTATTATAATTCACAAACATACGCCCTGACATTATTACATTTTTTGAACTCAAAACAATTTTGTAGTTTCTACAAGTCAGTTTACTTATATTGGACACACTGTTCCATATCCATCGTAGTTATTTTAAATCAATATATTCTTTTTATTGGATATCCATTTAAAACTCATAAAAGGTGTCAACATCTTAACAACAATGCAAAATGCAAAAAAGAGTAAAAAGTTGTTATCCAAAGTTGCCAAATATTTGTCTGAAAAAGGCAATTTTTTCCCTTTTTGATGGGACATTTTTCAAAAATTATTTTAAATATAAAAAAGACTAAACTATCATATTTTTAATTGATATGTTATTGAGAAAATAAGAAATTTCTGTGGTGTGACGGTTGCCATATGACAATTTTAAAAAATGGTCAAAACCCATAAATCACATTACAATTAAAAATCGTAATGAAGAAAGATTTCTCCATAAAAAAAAGCAAATATCGCTACCTGTTCAGAACTCATACCCTGTTAACGTATCAATTTTCCAGTAGAGGACAATATTTCCACTAAAGCATGTTATATCAGAAAAATCTGGTAAAAAAAATGAGTTAATGTTGTAGTAATTCGAAATTATTACATTTGACTGGAAATTATAATTGTTTTGATATGAAAAATATAAAAAATGAATTAAAATAATTATTTTTGAAACATCATACGAAAAACTACCGACCCTATACTACTTAGTTAATATAGGGTCCGCCATCTAACGTTTTTTTTTTCAACTAGTGCTTATTTCGTGAATGGTAACACTTAGCTCATGTCTGATTTGACAGATAATTAGTTTTATCCTTCCGCTGAAAGAATATGGTTCTGTATACGCTTGAACAACGCTGGGAAATATTGCGACATTATGTACTTTGAAAATCATGGTAATGTTGCAGAATGTAATCTTTTCAATATCATCTTTTCAGATGAAGATCATTTTGATCTTGGCGGGTATGTAAACAAGCAAAATTGTGGCATTTGGAGCACAGAAAACCCGCACGCATACATTGAAAAGCCGATGCACCCAAAACGAGTCACTGTTTGGTGCGGATTTTGATTCAGAGGTATAATTGGGCCATTTTTCTTCGAAAATGAGCAACGAGTGGCCGTTACAGTCAATGGCGATCGTTATCGGGCCATGTTGAACGAATTTTTGTTCACAAAAATTGAAGAGGAGGATATTGGCCGTCAAAGATAAGTGTTACGCCGACAAGCCAGAGACAATTGACGCTTTAAAGGACAATATTCGTGAAGCCATTAGTGAAATACAGCTGCACACAATCGATAATGTGCTTAAAAATTGGACCGATCGTGTAGGCTACTGCATGGCCAGCCGAGACAGCCATTTGAATGAAATTATTTTCCATTATTAACTGGAAGGATTGTACTTTCAAATAAAAAAAGAAATTTGAGAAAATATTCAGTAGTTTTTTTTTATAGCCTTTTCAAAAAAAAAAGTTATTTGGCGGACCCTATACATCAGTTATATTAACTGCAATTTTTAGCAAATTTTACTAACATTATTTTTAGAGTTTACGTTTGAAACTGCTACCGTAAAATGGTAATAAATTTTTAGCTCTATTTAGAAAAATAATTTAATGCTATTTCCTACAATATTTTTTATATACGTTTAAATTATACTTTCAGGCTATACTTTGTGATGTTGGTAATACATATAACATTTTTACAACACACATATGAGGCAATTTATATCAACGGGAGGAACGCTGTTTATCAAACAAACTTTTTTAATGACTTTAAAATTTAAAAGTAACGTATCCTAAGGAGCCTATATGGCAGCCAGCGCCATTAGATATAAGATTTTAAAAATGCAAGATACAATGTAGCGTATGATTTTTAAAAGCTTTGCTGAATTCGAATTTGATATTCGAGTTTTTGGAAATTCTAATTATCTATTCCAATATGGTGTATAATTTTGTTAAAAAGTAATCGGATTTGTATTAAATTCTTTAGAGATTGAGTTTTGGTGTTTTACTGAATACGAATCAGATTTCTAAATGGCGTATAATTTTTTTTAAGTGATCGGTTTCGTTGTAAATTATTTATCACTGCTTGAAATGAGTCTGTCAACAGGGTTTTTAAATTGTGGGTTTTTGTTTGACATTATTAACCTGGGAATTTTTGGGATTTACTGAACACGAATCTGACATCAAATATTTTATACCTAAAATGGCGGATTCCATGATGAGCTTCTAAAAAAAAAAGATGAATTCTTGGGAGGCGCTGAATCAAATTCAAATTTGATATGAATTGCTTTATATATTTATATGTATACTTAGGAGTAACGTTACTAACAGGAGTTTGAAGTTAAGGTTCATCCGCCCCCTTGACAGCCTGTCAAAACTCCTTTGGGTAGAAAATTAAAATTTAATATATGTGTTCACTGGCAAACGTAAATGTTCACTGATAATATATTTTATGAATTTTCCCCTGGAATGTGCTAAAAATGGGATTATAAAATTAAAAATCGGTCCGGTTAAGCGCCATCCCAAAATCGTTGTAACTAGAAACGTGAAATTTAGCATAAGGATTCCATTATTTTTACGCAAAATTTTACAAGGCGGGTTGAAGGAAAAAAATTTTTTCCTTGACGTTTTTTCTAAATTCTTTCAAAAAAATATTTGAAATTTAAAATAAGAGTTCAATGGAATATAAGATAATACATTTAAGAGAATGATTCTGAAATTTCCTTAAGGACGTGGGTTTAAATGGAGGTTAAAAGTGCCCTCTTCATTAACACGTCCAAACAGCTGGGTCTAGGAACTTGAAATTTGGCATCTTTGATGTTACTCCGACATCTAGTACGACGGAGATTTTAAAATGTTTACACGGAAGGGCAATGAGGAGAATACGATTCCCCTTTTTATTCTGCCTAAACCCTTTCTGCAAGAAATACGTGTAAATAAGTGTTTCTTCAAATACGCTGATATGGTACATTTTAAAATATCATACAAGATCGTGGTACAAATGGGAAGATTAACTAATAATACACTTTTTACAATTTTCGTTAGGAATGTGTCAAAAATTTGGATGTAAATGAAAGAAAATTCTTCCTTTTAGAAGCCTCCTCAAACACCTTTGGCTGGAAGTCGGAAATTCAAAATATATGTTCCTTGGGGAGTGATCTAATTTACAGAAGATACGAGTATACTTTTTGAATTTTCCAATATGAATGTGATACAAATGGGTTCAAATGGGAAAAACTACTTTTCTAATCATCCAGCTTAAACCGCTACACTTAGGAACATAAACCCTGGAGCATATTTCTCTAAATAGGATTTTTAATAGAGTGAATCCAGAAGGGGAAAATTCTTTCCCTTAACATTCTAACGAAACTCCTTCGACTAGAAAACATAAATTTAAAGTATGTGTCCCTTGAAGTACTAAGAATGTGTTACAAAAGGTGGAAAAGAAAAAAAGGACCCATTGATCAAACACGAGGTCAAACCGATAAAAGTCAAACGGATGAAGTTACAAACTTGAAATTGACATGTAGGATATTCCTTCGGAATAGTTTTTGGGATTTTTGGTCGATTTTAATGCATGTAAAACCCAATGTTGTATGTTGACCCATAGGGCTGGTCAATGTCATCAGTAAATATGGGGGTGTCAATATCGAGGAATCAGATATTTTTGATGTTTTGAGAGTGAGAATTTAGTGCACCCAGAGAAAAGATTGGTTGCAATTCGATCAAAACCATTAACATATTTTTGTGAGGATTCAATTTTATTTGGAATAACCTAAAATCCATTAATAAAGCAAAAATGTTGTATTGGGAATAAAAAAAGGGGGAAAAAAACAAAAATTAATCCTACTATTCAATTATTGGTATTTCCAATCATCTTTAAAAATAAAATTCGTTTAGTATTTGTGTGCGATGGAAGCAACCATTTGCTTAATGAATATATTAGTTATTTGGTACAATCTATCAAATTTATTAAAAAATTGTTAATATTCATAAGTGGTAACTACAAGTACGTTTATTCTGATTTAATATATCATTTAATAAGGGTTTCAGTAGCAGCAAGCGAATTGTGGATTATATTGATATTGATAAAAAAATTTTATACTAACATTTCTTTTCCTAACAAGTTGTTTAAATATAAAATTAGACATAAAAATTCATAAGTACTCAGAATTTGCGAGTTGAAATCCCGGAAAAGGCAAACATTTAAAAAATATTTTTTTTTAAATTAAAATAAAACATTCAAATGTTTAAATAGCAAATATATCAAAGAAAATAAAAGTTAGTTGTGATGCATTAAGCAAGAGTGTGAACTATAAATCTGATTGCCCCAGGTTCGATACCGGAAAAAATTAAAAATATTTTTTTTTTTTAAATAAAATTAAATATTAAATTTTACAACCGAATACTGGTTTTCACAACTAAAAATATAAATTAATATGAAAACAGTTGTCGTAACCGCTAGAATTAGATTGCCAACAAATTCGATGAACACTACTGATACTGTTTTCTGGTTTTGTGATGTCCGTTGGTATAAGCACGTATTTGAAGGGTCAAAATATGCATTCAAGTGTCTTTGTTTCTTAAAACGGAGTAAAAAATATTTCATTTCATTCGATCTCCTTACTATTTTTACCACATATATACGACCAAAGATGGAATACAAATTCCTTATATAAGCAGGAGCTCCAAAGACTCTTTTCGAGCTTTTGGACTCTGTACAAAGGAGGACGTCGGCTGTCATTAATGATAATAGGATATCCAGCTATATTGACACAGTGGAGCATCGTCGGAATGTGGATTGTGTGGCACTGTTCTATCGATATTATCATGGCAATTGTTTTGCCGAGATAAGTGAACTGATTTTTTAGAGTTTGGGTTTATATCTGGAATACTCACATATCTAGTAAATTTCATCTGTTTGAGGTAGACTGTCCAATGAATCGCATAACGTATAAGCTCCCCACACAGGTCTTTCCTGTAGGGAAATTTAGGTCAAATGTCCGCAAACACTACTCCCTCTTTTCTCCTTCCCGTAACATATTTTTCTAATTCTAGGGCATCGCCTGAGTTTTGGTATATTGCATAAATATCATTTGTATGTAGTGGTTTAGAATAAGGCTGACGACAAACTTAATGCTTAGGTCGAATGTGTGGCCCTTCCTCTAGCCCTGATACTCAACAATTTGTTTTATCTTCTCTTACATTTATGAATTAGCGTTTTCTATTTCATACAATCATTTAGTTATGATCTCGATCCTTACAAATTCTAAATATAATTAAAACTTAGAGAAAAAACTTATGGGTATCAACATTTTTGTTTCCTCGAGTACTGTTACGCTTTGCATAAAAATCTTAATTTCATAAATGTTTCCATAAAAAACCTGATTGATTGTTGATCCAACTTACTAATCCCTAAACGGATTCGGGAGAATCATTTGAGATACCTTCCGTGTAAGCTAGAAATTTAAAAATTAAAATTGAAACAGCCACTACAAGAAACTTAAACAAATTTATTAACAGACAAAAATTTAAAAAAAAAGAATTAAATTTTCTGCTAAATGTCGAAGACCGTTCCAAAATTAGCCGACCTAACAAAAAACAAAAAAAAAAAAAAAATAAATTTGGGAAAAATTTTCTTTATTTCTCAAAATAAACTTTTTTTAGGTCGATATACTTTTCCCAGCGATACTCAATGGCTTCTACACTCACCAAAAAAGTCTGTAATGGCAACTGAAAATTTAGCTCTTATTACAGGAATTTTTTTTTGAGCCCAGCGCTATTTTTTTTTTTTTTTTTTGCTAATCTTGAAATTTGAAGCATCAACATTTTTTTATTTTATTTATTTTTTTCAAAAAATAATGTACACAAAATTAAAAATCAAAGGCTTAAAAACTGTAAAAAGATAAACGAATTTATCATTTTGTTTTAATTTGGTAATTTCCTATTATTTTAGTATTTTTTTTTACTTTTAAAGACAAATTTTTAAGTGCTACTTTAAGTGAATATCCTATTGTTAGACATGAGTCTATGTAACATTTTAAGGCAATTTAAGTTGGTAGATGTTAGTTTTAATTAACATTTCCTTTTTTAAACTGAGTATTTTCTTTGCTTAATTAAGCAAATCGGTTTTTAAAAATTTGTAAAATAATTTCTGAAATTACCAACAAAAATTTGTAAATATTTTATACAAATTTTATAATTTGTAAAATGTAAATAACAAAAATATTTGCTAAGTAATAATTTTTTTTTACTAAAAAAATAGAAAAGTGATATTGAAAACCGTTTGCAAATTTTTCTACTAACTATTTTTTCTGAGTGTATACCTTATTTATAATAAGAACTGTGTACCTCCCTATAATAGCCATTAACCGCAAATTTTTTTTACCACCGAACCACTTCTTTTGAGTTTGAAAATGGAAAATAATCCGAGGGAGCTAAGTCTGGCGAATAAGATGCATGATGAAGCAATTCGAACTTTGATTCAAATTTTTTCCGTTTTTACAAATTCACTGAGATCGTTTATTTTTGATGGCTCAACAAAAAAAAACTACTAAACAACGTGGTGCCTTGAAACTTTAAACCTATATTTTATAAGGTTGCCACTTTTCATCAAAGTATTTTATTTTTTTTTTTTCAAACTACTGCCGCCATCTGTACGTGAGGTATTGTATTTCAATATTTTAATTTACCGCTAACGAAGTATCGCGCTTTTAAGCTAATGTTTTTATATAAAGATATATGTTGCCAACATTTCATTTGACTGATTAAATATCTCACATCTATAGTCGTATTAGGGTGGTACTTAAATATTTAAACCAAGAAGTTTGATTGTTGATACTCCAATACATCTGTGATTATTTTTAGGTTTTTTACAAAGGAACAATAAATAATGGTGTCGCTTGTGCGAATTTTTGAATTTTAAAAAATAGCTTATAAATATTTGACAACAAAATTTATACGGCTTATCTTGTTGGTGCAGAATTATGTTCATTTTCGTTTTAAAAATTTTTAATATAAAGTAATAAATGCTATTCTAATTTTCGTTTGATTATGGCATTGCCATAGTATTTATTATTTATGTATATGAAAATATAAATGCCTTTTTTTAGTCCATTTATCCAAAAAACATTTTTATGTAAGCACATATGTGTGAAAAAGGTCTATTGCTGTAATATTCTGTAATATATTTATATACTCTTTTTAGCGCAAAATTTATGTATAAAATTAGCTTAAAGTGTATTACTGAAAAAAATGCCAACCATAATGTTGGCATATAAATATATTTTACTTAACAGCAATTTTTTCCCATTTAAGTACATCTAATTTAGAAAAAAAAATTGTATGATTTGTGTGTTAAGATTATAAGTATAGGGTCCGCCAAATAACTTTTTTTTTTTTTGAAAATGCTATTAAAAAAAAACTCAAATTTCTTTTTTTATTTGAAAGTACAATCCTTCCGGTTAATAATGGAAAATAATTTCATTTAAATGGCTGCCTCAGCTGGCCATGCAGTAGCCTACACTATCGGTCCAATTTTTAAGCACATTATCGATTGTGTGCAGCTGTATTTCACAATGGCTTCACGAATATTGTGCTTTAAAGCGTTAATTGTCTCTGGCTTGTCGGCGTAACACTTATCTTCGACGGCACCCCACAAATAATAGTCAAACGGTGTCAAATCGCAGCTCCGAGGTGGCCAAACGACAAACGACATCAGCTTCGGCTGTGTGACACGTAGCGCCGTCCTGTTGAAACCAAATGTTGCCAATATCCTCCTCTTCAATTTTTGTGGACACAAATCCGTTCAACATGGCCGGATAACGATCGCCATTGACTGTAACGGCCACTTCTTGCTCATTTTCGAAGAAAAATGGCCCTATTATGCCTCTGGACCAAAATCCGCACCAAACAGTGACTCGTTTTGGGTGCATCGGCTTTTCAATGTATGCGTGCAGGTTTTCAGTGCCCCAAATGCTACAATGTTGCTTGTTTACATACCCGCCAAAATGAGCTTAATCTGAAAAGATGACATTGAAAAGATGACATTCTGCAACATTACCATGATTTTCAAAGTAATGTCGCAATATTTCCCAGCGTTGTTCAAGCATATACAGGGTGGCGCAAAAATAACCTTCCGATGTTTTTTGGCTGTAATTTAAAAAAAAATGAAAAACTTTGATTCTTCTTGTGGATTATTTTTATTTGGTCTTTTAATTTTTTTTGCATCAAGTCGGGAATATGATGTCATGTAAATGGCCGCCGCCACAGTTGATTGTCATTTGAGCCCTTTTTATGGCATTTTCCATCACTTTGGCCAAAACTTCCGGCGATAGGTCCTCACATTCTTGACGGATATTGTCTTTAAGAGCTGCAAGACTCTGAGGCTTGTTGACATAAACCCGCGACTTTAAAAAGCCCCACAAAAAGAAGTCTGGAGCGGTCAAATCAGGCGATCTTGCTGGCCAGTGCAAATCGCCAAAACGGGAGATAAGGCGCCCGGGAAATGCATCCTTCAGCATATCGGTTGTGCACGTGCAGTGTGTGGCGTTGCACCGTCCTGTTGGAACCACATGTTTTCCAATCCCAATTCATCAAGTTGCGGCAAAAAGAATTCGTTGATCATTGCTCTGTAGCGCTCACCATTCACAGTAACCGTTTGGCCCGCGACGTCTTCGAAGAAAAAAGGTCCGATGACTCCTCCAGCGAAAACAGCACACCATACAGTGACTTTGAGCGGGTGTAATGGCTCTTCGTGGGTTACACGCGAATTTTCAGTGCCCCAGAAGCGTAAATTTTTCTTATTTACGTACCCGCTAAGATGGGAATGGGCCTCATCACTCATGATTATTTTTGATGAAAAATCATCTTCATTATTGCTCAAATAAATAGTCACCAATATTCCGCGTTCTGGAGCAGTGTAGCGTAACATTGTTTATTAACGTGTATTTCGCATGTGTTTACTACACAAATGTCAAAACAGAACTGACATTAGGGGCCAATCGCAAAATTTATAGCATTTTCTGATAGGAGGATTACGTTTGCGCCACCTGTTACACAACCATATTCGTTTAGCGGAAGGATAAAACTAATTATCTGTCAAATCAGACATGAGCTAAGTGTTACCATTCACGTAATAAGCACTAGTTGAAAAAAAAAACGTTAGATGGCGGACCCTATATAAGAGCATATTTTGGTTGATTTTACAATGATATTATTTTTCGTTCTGTACGAATTTTAATGTGAGTATATTTATTTTTTTTTTTTGCAGATTTTTGTAATTTCAATTTATTTAACAAATAACTTTTACTTGGATTAAAAAATAATTCTATTGAAAAAAAACTTTTAAGTTTTCTTATGTCAAAAAGAAAATCCTAACTATGAATTTTCTTCAAATTATATATTTCAGTTTAAATCCCTTTTATGCTACCATGTTATGTATTTGGAATTTAATTTAAAAGAAAATAAATTGAAATTGAAACTTTAAGGTTTCTTTGGGTCCATTTTTTTCTAAATTTAATTTAACTTTCTTTAAATAACTATTGTGCAATTATATTTCATATTAATTTGGAATTTATTGAAAATCTTCCTTTGGCAAATTTGGAAATAATCTTAATAGAAAAAATATAAACTATTATTATGTTTATTTAGTCAGCTGTATAGAACTTATATTTTGAAATATATTCTTCTATGCAAACATTTCATACATGTTAAATAAATAAAAAGAAATCTAAATTTTATTGCAAACTGCAATATTATAAGGAAAATAAAGAATAAATGAAATGAAATATAAAAATAACTATTATTATTATACTAACCATTACTAAATAAAACCCACAAGACACATGTTCCCCAGATGCAACAATATAAAACATTTGCGACCCATTTAATGCTGCGTTTAGACTGAAGAGTTAAGGCCCAACTACAAAAAAAAAAATTACTAGAATTTAGAAAAATTAATTTATTTGGAGGAAAAATTGAAATGAAATTAAGAAACAAATTTTACTTATAGTTCAAAATTTCTAAATTTTAGAAAAATTTTACTATTGAGAAATAAATTTTTATTAGTTGATATATGAACTAATAAAAATTTATTAGTTAGCAAGGAAATCTTTCCTTGGTTTTAAGAAAAATTTTATTTTATTCAAGTTCATTAGATAATTTTTTTTTTACTAAAAACTAGCACTTAACTTTCTAAAAATAAGAAAATATTTTCTAACATCAAGTTAAATAGCACTTCTCTTAGGTGAAAATTATCCTTAAATTTGATAAAAAGTTTCTAATAAATATAAAACTGGACGCCCTAAGTGACACATGGCATCTATAGCTAAGGAACACTAGGGGTCCTTTGTCTTCTTAAAGTCACTAAGTTAATGAAATTGTTGGAAAAATACAAAATATCGCAGTTATATTCCTTGTTATTTTCGGAAAATGGAAAAATGTCACAACCCATGTAAAAATCGAAATATATATGAACATACATGATCATACATGGGCTGCCATAAAATAAACTTCCCATGTAAAAATCGAAATATATATGAGCATACATGATCATACATGGGCCTTTATATGATCATACATGGGCATACATGGTCATATACGTCCATACATTGTTCAATATATGACCATACATGATCTCATATATGATCATATATCTTCGGATCCGAAATTTGAGGGTATATGGTGATATATGTGCATATATTATCATACATACTCATATATTATTCATGTATGCTCGTATATGATCATATATGTCCATATACCCTCAAATTTCAGATCCGAAGATATATGATCATATATGAGATCATGTATGGTCATATATTGAACAATGTATGGACGTATATGACCATGTATGCCCATTTATGATCATATAAAGGCCCATGTATGATCATGTATGCTCATATATATTTCGATTTTTACACGGGAAGTTTATTTTATGGCAGTTTTAGCTTTAACTTTATTTAACATATACAAATTTTATTTTTTTTTTTTATTATTAAATAAAAAAAAAAGTTTTAGCGCCTTCGATAAATATAAAGTTTAATAGGAAAAAATTAAAAAAATGTATAAAAATTAATTAAACAAAATTATTACATAAAAGCTCAAATTCCAATTTTTTTACCTTAACAAATAAGTGATTTTTGACTCACGCTCACGCACGATCACGAACCAAAAATTACAATCATGCACGATTATTTTTTTTAATGAATACTTTAATTTGTTTCCTTTATAATATTTTTTCTTTAAAATTGGAAAAATTAACTAGTGTGTTTTTAATTTATGTATTTTTTTTATCAAAAAAATATTGAAAATAATTTAAACGTTTTCCAACAAAATAAAAATCCTATACCTAAGGTTTTTATTTCTCAAAAATAAGATAACTTTTACTTGAAAAAAAAATAATATTTTATTAAAATTTTTAAATTATATCTTAACTAAGTTGTATGAAAATTTTCCCTGGAAATAGTTCATCAGTTTCTAAAATAAAATAATTTTTATTATTTTTTTACATTTTGTTTTTAATTGCCTGAACTAATTTTTATAAAACAATTCTTAAAAATTAGAAAGTGGTAGACTTAAAAACTGAATTTAGAAATAGCTTTCTTAAATTTAGTTCAGTTTACTACTCACATTAACACACATTAAGTTCACGTACTTTCTTATTTTAAGTTAGACATATTTTTTACTCCCAAATTATGTTCTAAATTTATATTTTGAACTAAACTTAGTTTTATTATATTTTAGTATGCAAATTTCCTAAAACCAAGATGTTTTTCTTAAATATTGATAAATTTTTTTTAATATACTTGTTTGTTTTTTCTTAAATAAAGAAATATTACTTAAGAAAAGTATAAACTATTTCTGAGTATATAAACTTTTTCCTTTTTACTCAAACATACATTTTAAGAAAATTTTTTTAAGTTTTAATAAAATTTGACTTAAATTGAGGAAAATTTTTAAATTATTTTAAAGGAAAGAAGACGCTGGAGCACTTTCTCTGCCACTGTAAGGCATTTGCAGAATTAAGATCCATGCACCTCGGGAGCGATGTTATGTCGGACCTAGAATCCCTGAGGAACGTCAACTGGAAAACTTTGAGGAGTTACGTCCGGGAAACCAGGTTTCTGAATACCGGACGTTAACAATGAATCTCCATGTTCTTAAGGAGCGCACAACAGGCCCAGCAGAGGCCTAGGTGCATATCGTAACGATATGAAGTTGCATTTCGATGCTTCATCCTCCTTTCGACCTAACCTAACCTAACCTTAAAGGAAATTTTGGATTAATTTTTAGTGTATGTCTTTTTTTGAGTGTATATTAAGCGAACTTGAATTATTCACACCAGATGGTAAGTTTTTACAGATGGTTTGTGTCTTTAATAACTTATATGGCATTTTGAATGGTTAACATCTATCATTTATTTTCATTTAATTATTGAACGTTAAAGTGTAAACAAAAAAAAATTTTTTTTTTGTTTCGAAAATGAATTTTGTACCACCAAAGCATCATTTGCGAGAAGTTTTGTTTTACTTCTTTAAAAACCAGCTGAAGTACATCGATTGCTGACCGAAGCTTATCCTGAATATGTTCCATTGATTTTAACCTGGAAGAGATGGTTTGTGCAACTTAGAAGTGATAATTTAGACACGGAAGACAAAGACCTGGTCCGTCAAAAAAGTTCGAAGATGATGAATTAGAGGCATTACTCGATGTATATTGTTGTCAAACTCAAGAAGATATTGTAAAACTTTGGGGGACACTGAAGTAAGTCACTTCAAAACAGTTTGCAAGCAGCAGGATTCATCCAAAAGAGAATTGGGTACCACACGAATTTAAGCCGAAAGGCGTTGAAAGACGATTTTGCATGTTCGAAATGCTGCTTTCATGCCATAAAAAGAAGAAATTGTTGCATTGAATCAAATTATGACAGCCCGAAGCTCAGGAAATCGTAGGTGGAGCCCGGCAAACCAGCCATATCAACGCCAAAGTAATGCTCTATATGTGGTGGGGTCAGAAGGGTCCCATCTATTATAAGCTACTGAAATCGGGCCAGACTATCACATGGGACCTGTGCCAAATACAATTGATTCGTTAAAAAAAAAAACATTGGCCAAGAAATGCCCGGAATATGCGACCAAACATGGAGCCGTAATTTTCCATCACGGCAATGGTCGGTCACATATTGCAAGACCAGTTGAAAACTATTTTGAAAAAAGTAGGTGGAAAGTTTTGCCTTACCCGCCTTATAGTCCAGACCTTGCCCCGTCCGACTACTTTTTGTTTTGATCGATGTAGAACGCTCTCACTGGAGTATGCTTTACTTTAGAAGAGGTTACCCAAAATTGGCTACATACGTTCTTGGCCTTAAAAACTGAACAGTGCTTTTGGCGCGGAATCCATATGGTGCCAGAAAGATGGGAAAAGGTCATAGCTAACGATGGACAATACCTTCACTAAATTTTTTTATCACAATCAATGCCCAAAATTTATCAAAAATCCCGCATTTACAATTTCAGTACAACCATTTATTTATTCGATCTAAACGCAGTATAATCCATAAAAGAATAATAAAAATATGGAATAAGAATGAGGCGGAAGAACAACAATTCCAATCGAAAACAATCCTAAAACTTATACTACATTTGTATGGGTGAACACAATTGCAACAGCACATAACATACGGCTAACGAGTAAAATATTCCTATATAGTATTTTTATATACTTAACAAGAAACGAAAATTACATGCAGAGAAAAAAATGGTTAAAACTACTATATTCAAGGAGCATCACATTTTTAGATCAACAGTCAGGGGATGCCCCCACTAATGCAAAGCTTTGTGTTGAAATAAGGAAAATAGGTTATGGGAAGTTAGAGACAGAGGATGGGGGCAGTAGTGTTTGTGAACATTCTACTTGAATTTCTCTATATTGTGAATAATAAGAAAGACCTTTGTGAGAAGTTTATTCCCCATACGACTTGTACGAATAATAAACGTATTTTCCCTGTAATGTGTTGTGCGATTAATTGAAAAGTTGACTACAAAAGAATGTACTCTGCTAGATAAGCGAGTATTGCAAATATAAATCTGGACTCTAGGAATCAGTTCACTTATCTCGGCAAAACAATTCTTATCGTAATATCGGTACAACAATGATAGGCAACCCAAATTCCGACGATGCTCCAATGAATCAATAGAACTGGATAAGCGTTGACGCCCTCCTTTGTACACGGTGCAAAATTGACTTTGAAGCTTCTGCACTCAGAAAAAAAAAAGTTAATGGAAAAATTTTGTAAACGGTTTTCAATCCCACTTTACTATTTTTGTATTGATTTTTAGTACAAAAATTATTATTTAGCAAATCTTTTTGCTATTTACATTTTACAAATAACAGAATTTTTACAGAATATTTACAAATTTTTGGTGCTAATTTCAGAAATCATTTTACGAATTTTTGAAAAGCGATTTGCTAAAATTAGCAAAAAAAAAAAAAAATACTGATTTTAAAAAAGTGGATATTGAAGGAAATGTTATTTATAATTAAAAATTACAACTTCAAACTGCCCTAAAATGTTACATAAATTAAAAAAGTGATTGGAAGTGAATATATCGACTCATGTCTAAGTTTTCTTGTTTTTAAAAATCAGCCCATAAAACAATAGAAATTTGACCTTAAAAGTAAAAAGAATTGACTAAAATATTTTTCTACACAGAAATTACCAAATTAAAACAAAATGATAAATTCTTTTATGTTTTTAAATTTTTAAGCCTTTGATTTTTTTGTCTAAAATATTTTTTGAAAAAAATAAAATAAAAAAATTTGTATGCTCGATAAAAAAAAAAATAAATAAATTGGAAATTTAGCAAACAGATTTTAAATTTCAGTTTACAATAAGTTTACTAAAATTTAGTAGCGGGTAATAACTTTTCTACTAATTTCATTTTACTACACGTCAGCAGACATGTGTTGCTAAGATTAGCAAAAATACCGCTGGGCTCAAATTAGTAAAATTTCCCGTAATAACAGCAAAATTTTCAGTTGCCTTCACAGACTTTTTTTTTGGTGAGTGTATGTTTGAATTAAATTACTAAGTATTTTATAATATATTTTCAGGCAAACATTGTAATATTTGTATTTTTCCACCTAAATAAACATATTTTTGTAATGGTAATTTTATCATTATTATATTTGTGGGATGCAAACATATCAGAGAACTGCATTTGCTGATTGCAAAACGTTCATACGCAATCAACACAAGAATAAATATGTGTTTGCGTTCAAACGCTGAATATACTCCAACACACATATTTGTTGATTTTAAATCAATCAAACGACGTGCAAATTGTTTTGTCACTGATTTATAATCATAAGTCGATGTTAAACCATTGATTTTATATTGTTCATTCGAGCCAACAATAATTATTTTGATGTAGAATAAATCAGAAAAAACAACAAACAACTTGTGTGTGTAATCATATTAAAACAAAATAGTTTCTTATCTATAAAAAGGGGGTGGTTTTGTAGAAAAACATTTCTTATATGTTATATGTATATTAGGGTGGGTCTAAAATACGTTTTTTTAGAATTTTTATTAGGAATACCAAAAATATTGTTCTTTGTGAAATTTTTTTTTCCACCCTAATGTGAACAATATCATTTATGAAATGTGTTTCTATTTTGTTTTAATTATGAATACACTCATACGCCTTGTTTGTTGTTTTTTCTGATTTATTCAACGCTGACTTTTTGTTGAGTGATTAAATTTGCAGTAAACATAATCGACATATGATTCAAACTGATCCAAATTACGCGTTCAGTAACATGATGCTGATTTTATTCTACAGTGAATTTTGTTGAATTATTAAATGTGAACAAGAATTTTTGTATATGATGAAATCAAGAAAAAAGTTGATTTTGCAGTTCTCTGAAACATATATATGATATATAGGATGAATTTTAAAGTATTCAAACATATATATGTTTACAAGCGAACTTATTATATTTGCAGGCAACCATTGTATTATACATGTAAGAGCGGCAAATATAACTTATAGCGTTTCCAAATACATATATGTATATAACCATCAGCACTATATGTGTTTCCAGCACAGCGTTTTTTTCAGCTTATAGCTTCAATCAAACCATTCGGTTGGTAAACAAATTCGGCCATCTCTTTGCAACAGAGATAATGTTGCAACTATATTCTTTCTCTGAGTGTATAAAATGAATAAAGGAATGACAGAAAAGAAAAACTATTACATTTTGTTCAAGCAATAATGCAGCAGTTTGTTGAAAATTTCAAGGCTGTTCTTATATCTACATGTAAGAAGAAATACATTCATAGCAAGCAGTTTGCATATATATTGGTACATAAGTATCTTACACTTAAGGATGGTATGGGTACATCCGCTGTTGTGAAATAAAAGTGGTGACAGTTGTTAGCTTTAATTATATAATGTCTTCTACTTCGTTAGCGAATATTTAACTCTTTCCGCGCCGGTGGTATAACAATCATACCACTATTCAAAATATTTTTTATAAATTCTGAGCGTATGGTACAAATACCGTTTTAACATGTAATTTAAAGCTAATATTTTATAAAAAAAAAAATATTTCAAGTGCGAAAAAGAAAAAGAAATTTATTTAAGTACAAAAATGAACATCGGGAAGTGCCAAAAGTAAGCAAAATTCTATAGGTCAGATAACATCATTTTCTGAGTCGAAACAGGGATCTACTTCAATAATCGACCTCGACTTGAATGAGCCTCTTTGTCCAAGCAAAACTAAATCATGCTTTAGTGATTTTCATAAATAAATCATTAATTTTATGGGCGGTGGTATATACAGGTTTGTTAAAAAGTTCCTGTGCTCACCAAAAGATGGCATTGCTAGCTCCAAACTTTTTTTTCTGAAGTTGGTATAACTGTCCTGAGAACACATTCAAAGTTGCAAGTCATTATGTCAATTCTTTCTTTGTTTACAAGCCATTTGAACTTGACGTGTCATTGATTTTTTTTAATATGGAAAAAATTGAATATCGTGCAGTCATTAGATTCTTTATTTTGAAGGGTTTAAAAGCAAAGGAAATTTATGAACAATTGTTAGATGTGTATAAGGAGTTCTCACCTTCAAAACGCACTGTTGAATTTTGGGCTGGTAAATTTAAACGTGGTCGTACCAACCTTAAAGACGATCCACGCGAAGGACGACCAAAACTGCAACCACAGCAGAAATCATTGAGCAGGTACATAATATGGTTAGTGAAGATCCAAGTTTGACTAATCGTGAAATTGCTAATGCCATAGGCATCTCAGACGAATGAGTACTCCATATTTTACATGAAGAATTACGTATGAAAAAACTGTTTGGAAAGTTAGTGCCGCACACATTAACAATTCAACAAAAACTGGATCGAAAACCAATTTCTCAGCGTAATTTGGAGCGTTTAAGCCGAATAAAACCGACTTCTTGCCTCGTTTTATAACTATGGATGAGACTTGGATCTACCACCATGATCCTAAATTGAAACAAGAAAGTTTACAGTGGACTGAAGCTGGTTGTTCAGCTCCAAAGCAGGTTAAGTCACAACGATCAGCAAAGAAGGTTATGACATCAGTTCTTTGGGATGCAAAAGGAATTTTGTTGATTGATTATCTTCAGAAAGGTAAAACAATCAACTCTAAATATTATTGCAGCCTTTTGGATCAGCTGGATGAAACAATTCGTGAGAAAAGACCTGGTTTAAAGAAGAAAAAAATCATTTTTCATCAAGACAATGCACCTGCTGACAAAAGTGTTTTGACATTGGCTAACTTCAAAGAATTAAAGTACGAATTGCTTGAACATCCACCGTATTCACTAGATTTGGCTCCCAGTGACTACTATCTCATCAGAAATCTCAAACAATTCCTTCGTGGAAAGCATTTTTCGTCGAATGAAGAGGTCATAGCAGCCGTAGACGGTTATTTTGCAGAGCTTCCGGATGGGATAAAATTATTGGAAGATCTTTGGAACAAGTATATTGAGCTTCTAGGAGATAATATTGAATAAAAAATATATTTCGTAACAAAAACAGTATTCTTTCATTTCGAGCGCAGGAACTGTATGTAATACTATGGCCTTGCTCAGAATCCTACAAGAATAAAAATTTTTTTAATTCATATTTTTCAATAAAACTCGACAATAATAGACAGCAAATTAAAATTTTGCTTAATTTTCACTGATATCTTATAGTGCCCCGGAAAGAGCTAAAATGATAAACAAATTTTACATACAAACGAGGGCAAATCACAAAGACCTAAAACCAAAAAAATAAGGAAAACTCATTATTTTTATTTTTTAACCTATTCTTCTTTTACAATTCATCCAGCGATTTTCCAACTTTTTTAAGTAAGATTCGGAAGATCCTTAAGAAAATCTTCCCATATCTTAAAATTTGCTTATAGGAAAAAAATAGCTGGAAGCCAAATCTGGAGAATAAAGCGGATGCGGCAATAATTCGAACCCCAACTCGTGTATTTTTTCCATCAAAACTGCACAAGCGTGTACCCGAGCATTATATTGATGAAAGATAACTTGTTTTTTTTTTTTTTTTGGAAAAAGGGGGCCTTTTTTTCTCAACTTCTTCGCTTAAATGGCCAATATTGATGAGTATTAATATTATCCATTTATTGTATTTCCCTTTTCCAAGTAGTAAATGTAGATAATTGCATGCATATTAAAAAAAAAAAAAAAAAAAACGATTGGCACATTTCACTTACTTTCGATAGCTTTTTTATACCCAATTTTTCGTACAAAATTGAAATCACTGAACCAGGTGATGTGTGCGTGGTCTCATATATTTCACTTACGGATTGTATCGATAATTTTCGAAATAACTTCCGCAACTGGATGTACTGAACAAGGTTCATTATTTGAAAATTTTTCTTTTCTGATTTTGTATCATTTCTGAAAAGTTGTGAAAAAAATATTTCAATTCGTGAATATTCCAAATGTGAAATATTGCCCTAATTCCTTTTTGGTTGAATAATATTCCAAGTATTTTTTTAGAGTATATAAATATTTAACACATTACCACAAAATCATACTACACTCATACCCATACAGATGTAAACACGCATACAAGTAAAAATGCAACTCCTACATAAAAATCGAAATGCATTTAAATGTTCGCTGCCAAAAACTAACAAAAGTAAGTGAAAGTTGTAAAGATGAAAGTTACCATCATCTAAACTGTATACAAGTTGTTTTGGCATCTGTTCCATTTTTTTCAAGTGTAATATTGTAACGATTTTTGTTCAAAAATAGTTTTTTTTGAGAGACGTTTTTTATTGTTGTAAATAACATAAACTTGTAAGAGGATGAAAAAAAAAAAAAAATGAAAAATAAAAAGAAACCATTCAACCATTTAACAAAGCCGAATCTGTAGTTAGAAACGTACAATTTAAACAAACTGAACACATACACCACGGTTCGCAAGAATACGAAATGTTTTTCTTGATTATATGTTTGGAATGTTTTAGAACAATTTTGCGTTAAAAATCAAAATCTTCTTTTTGCAAAACTCTTTCCTGAATTCCCATGTAAAAATCGAAATATATATAAACATACATGATCATACATGGGCTTGTATATGATCATACATGGGCATACATGGTCATATACATCCATACATGATCTCATATATGACAATATATCTTTGGATACGAAATTTGAGGGTATATGGTGATATATGTGCATATATTATCATACATGCTCATATATTATTCATGTATGCTCGTATATGATCATATACGTCCATATACCCTCAAATATCAGATCCAAAGATATATGATCATATATGAGATCATGTATGGTCCTATATTGAACAATGTATGGGCGTATATGACCATGTATGCCCATGTATGATCATATACAGGCCCATGTATGATCATGTATGCTCATATATATTTTGATTTTTACATGGGTTGCAAATATTTGCAAGACCCAAATTATTCTGCAGGAAAAATATAATTGATATGAATGAAAGGTTGTCAATATCGAATATATTAGATATAATGGCACAAAATTGTGCCTCCGCTAAAATATCCGCTAACAACCACGCCACTTTTAAAGTGAGCGGCTCTTCAAAGTTGAAAAGGTTTTCAGCGATTATGTTAAAAAGTACGTCTAGGATCTAGATAAAATGGACATTCTTGGAAAGCTTGTTTAAATATCTTCTATAATTATTCTATATATGATGTTATCAAAGGTTTTGCAATGGGTACTTGACAACTTTGAATATAATTTGTAAACGCACTATTTCACTGATAATTTCCTTTTTTTCAGTAAACTCAACATTTTCATGATGGTAAAGTACACGAACGAACAACGTACGCAAATTATAAAAATGTACTACCGAAATTCGGAGTCGGTGACCTCAACTTTAAGAGCGTTAACTCCAATTTTCGGTCGTTATTCTTGCTCTAGTAGACAAGCAACAACAAGTTAAGTGCAAAAAATTGAGTCTACATATTCATTGTGTGATGCTGCCGTGGCAGTGAGACAACGAGTTGGTCGAACTGACGGAAATATCGCTACCGTTCAGGCGTCCGTAGCAAACGATCCAAATCAGGCGATTCCGCGGCGTTCTCAAGAACTGGGCATCGCCAATACACAAAATATGCGTTATTGGTTTGGTGAAAATCCACATGTGCTTCATGAACAAAAAATATTTCATCCACAAAAAATATTTGTTTGGTGCGGTTTGCATGCCGGCGGCGTCATTGGGCCGTATTTTTTCGCCGACAATAACGATCGTCACTTTACTATGAATAGCGATCGTTATCACCGATTATTTTTGGCCCGAAATGGAAAACATAGACTTGGAAGACATGTGGTTTCAACAGGACGGTGCCACAAGCCACACAACACTCGTTACAATCGATTTATTGAAGAGTAAGTTTGGCCGCCTCGTTCGTGCGACTTAACGCCTCTACACTTTTTTCTTTGGGGATACGTCAAATCATAGGTCTATGTCAACAAGCCGACGACGTTCGAAGAACTTAGAGCCAACATTGAACGCGAAATGGAGGCCGTTACGGCCGAAATGTGTGACCGAGTCATCGAAAATTGGGTCCAACGAATCGACCGCTGCCGACGTGCCTGCGGTGGCCATACGAAACAAGTCGAGTTCCATTCATAAATGTTTTCATTGTATTTCAAGTCGATCTAAGGTTTTGGAAATATCTCAAATGGTTTGCGTTTTATTTAAAAAAAAAACTTGTCAAGTCCTTATTGGAAACCCCGATATTATATCCAGAGATGGGATTAGGGCAAAAAATTATTTTGTATTTTAACTAGGCAATATTTTAAAAAAATCTTGATTTTATTCATTTTTTTTTATCGATCAAAGCGTATATATTTTTTTCTTCGTATGAAAAATTTTGTTTTATGTATTTGATTTTATAAAAATGTTGGTTTCTCATAAGATAATGGGAATATATCGTACATCATTGGCTCAATGCTTAATTTTTGACCCCAAGTGTATAAAAGGGTTAATTTAATTTTTTTATACGTTTTAAGAAAAATAATAAACAAGAATAAACAAATTTAGATATAATCATATGTGGCCTTATATAATAATATATTTTTACATATGTCAGTATGCATTACCATATATAATTATATATTACCTATTTTTAAATTACCCTTATATTATGCCATATATAACCATATCTAGTTATATATTGATCTTTATAAAATTGGATATGATTTGTATGATAAGATATGATATATATTATATCATATAAAATTATATATAACACTATATATAATTTAATATGGCTTATATCTTATATGCTATTTATATATAAGTTTGTCATTCCGTTTGTAATTTCTACAATATTGATTAAAGTATATATATTATGGGTCCTTATGAAGAGCGAAGTTGATTTAACGATGTCCGTCTGTCTGTTACATGTGATCCATTTCTGTTTGCTATTGAAAATCAGACAGATCGGTTAATAAATGGCTGAGATATTAGCAAAAAAACCAGGACTACCTCTAATTTTTTCCGTAAAATCCCTTTGTTTAATTTGTATGTAGAATTTTACGCTTAACAAACACATCCATTTGTTGAAATTTTTTTCTTTCATCTGAACCTTTTATACACAAACAACAAACATATACAAAGATTTGTCATTTAAACACACCATGACGATGTCTCTCACGTCGTAAAAAACGTTCTCTTAGTTTTGTATGTGCAGATTTCAAAGGTTCAGCATCTTTTTAAATTGGATTTTTTGCGATTCCAATTGAATTTCTTTGCAAATCCAATTAGTTTTTAGCAGCTTTCCCAATTGAATTTGGACAAAAGGTTTAAAAACAGGGAAATTTACTCAAATTTTTGCAGAAATCAGGGAAATTTGCTCAATTTTCCCGATTTCTCAAAGTTTCCGAACCTTTGTTTTCTGAATAAAATTTTATTTGGCTGCTGACGGCGTTGCATCCTCTATACTATTCTTCCTCTATGATTTAAATAAAAACCAAACAAAATCTAATGAACGAAGACTTTTTATATATGTACCTCTATTAACGATGATTTTGTGTGAGCTTCAATAGCTCAGTTGTCTAGACGCCATGTTACAAATACTTTTTTTTCTCTAAGGCCGCGGGTTCGAATCCCGGTCAATTCACTTTTTTTTGGTACATTTTTTTTTTTATTTTCTTAAGACTTTTTTTTTTTTTGTTTATTTTTTGTTTTTTTTAACATTTAATAATTAATATATATAAAATTTTATATTAATAATTAAATAATCCATAAATAGACTAAAAACATCAAAATTTTTATAAAAACCTTTTGATACAAACAAAATACAAACGTTTTTATTTCTATTTTTTGCTCCGATTTAAAAGAATTTATAAAAAGATTTTTAAACCAATTTATTTCTCATATATTAAGAAAATTTTATACATAATTTCCCTTTGAGTGCAATTTTTTTAGGTCATAATTTATAATAATTTATAAAAAAAAAAAAAAAAATTATAAACTATTTTCCTTGAAATTTTTAAAATTAAGCTAAAGAAATTAAAAATATTTTTTAATAAAAAAACAAAATAAAATCCCGAATGCAAATTTGCCAGCTAAATCAAACGTTTTTGTAGAAATAAAACACATGCAGTTCTAGTGATTTCTTTTAACGATTTGTTGAAATTCTTTTCTTTCACCTCCACCAGCTATGTAGAGCTATAATATGACCTATGGATACGTATTATATAGCAAAAACTCGGAAATATCGGTTCAGATACAAAGAAAGTTATGCCCAAAACATAAATTTTTTTTAAATACCTATTTTCTGGAACTATAAATCATCCCTAGTCCAAGTTTTATCACCAAACTAAATGGTTAATTTCCTCTTAAAGGCGTCCGTATATAAATCTGTCCATTCCATATATGTCCATATATAAACTTCAGTTTTTTCGGCATAGCCGAATTTAGCCGCTCTTACTTGTTAATATTTAAGATATTATAATATATGCTTCATTATCAAATATATTTTTCAATATGGTATGAGTTATAATTGTATATTATTCAATATATGGTCCAATATAAGAAATATTTTTGATTGGGTATTAGATATAATTATATATTGTACAATATTTGCAATCAAATTTGAGATATTGTTATATGTATGTAGATCTGATATAATTTAATATTAGATATAATTATATGTGGTTCCATAACAATGGTTTCAAATCCCAGCCAGAGAAATAAATTTTTTTTGTGTTTTTTAATTTTTTTTTTATATTAATATTTTTTACCAAACCTTTCAAATTTTAACCCATTTCAGAACAACAAGGCCTTAAAATTTTTGATAGGATATAAGATATAATTAGTTTATAATAATCTAGGTACATAAAAAATTAAATATGATCTTTATTCCAAAAGTCCTGTAAGTGTTGAACATTTATATATAAGAATAGAACCAATTTAGTCTTATTAATTCAGCTGTGATATGTGTAAATTTTTACCATTTTTCTCAAATTTCTGAAAATATAAGTTTATATAAGGCCCAAAGATATAACTATATAACACAATTATACGAAACATGTATTCTAAATGCTTAACTCACTGCAATTCTGACATATTATTTTTTTAATTTAAAATTTAGATTCCGTATTAATAATTTGATACAATGCGATCTGCCATTTTTGCTGGATTTTTCGGTTTAATTTATATCAGCTAGATATTACAGCAGATATTAAAGAATATTAAATTGGATAAAACTAAATATTGTTCCAGATAAATTTTTCTTTACTGTGGTATTTATACATTTCGAAAGATAGCTTTAGTTACAAATTTTTCTAAAACAAACTAAAAAAGTGATTTTTTCCCTTGTATTCTCTACTCAAAATTTTCAATCAATTTCCGCCTCGACTTTTCTTTATCCAATTGGCACCAAACTTTATAGTTTACTTTAGAATTCATTTTAATTTTTTTTAAGCCTCTAATGAACATACAGGTTGGTTGAAAAGTTCCTGCGCTCGAAATGAAGGAATACTGTTTTTGCTACGAAATATATTATTTTATTCAATATAATCTCCTAGAAGCTCAATACACTTGTTCCAATGATCTTCCAATAATTTTATCCCTTATAATAGTTTTCCGGAAGCTCTGCAAAATAACCGTCTACGGCTGCTATGGCCTCTTCATTCGACGAAAAATGCTTTCCACGAAGGAATTGTTTGAGATTTCTGAAGAGATATTAGTTACTGGAAGCAAAATCTGTTGAATACGGTGGATGTTCAAGCAATTCGTACTTTAATTCTTTGAATTTAGACATCGTCAAAACACTTTTGTGAGCAGGTGCATTGTCTTGATGAAAAACAAATTTTTTCTTCTTTAAACCAGGCCTTTTCTCACGAATTTTTTTATCCAGCTGATCCTAAAGGCTGCAATAATTTTCAGAGTTGATTGTATTACCTTTCTGAAGATAATCAATCAACAAAATTCCTTTTGCATCCCAAAGAACTGATGTCATAACCTTCTTTGCTGATCGTTGTGACTTCACCTGCTTTGGAGCTGAACAACCAGCTTCAGTCCACTGTAAACGTTCTTGTTTCAATTTAGGATTATGGTGGTAGATCCAAGTCTCATCAATAGTTATAAAACGACGCAAGAAGTCGGTTTCATCCGACTTGAAACGCTCCAAATTACGCTGAGAAATTTTTTTTCGATCCAGTTTTTGTTAAATTGTTAATGTGTGCGGCACTAACTTTCCAAACAGTTTTTTCATACGTAATTCTTCATGTAAAATATGGAGTACTTGTTCGTCTGAGATGCCTATGGCATTAGCAATTTCACGCTTAGTCAAACATGGATCTTCACTAACCATATTATGTACCTGCTCAATGATTTCTGCTGTGGTTGCAGTTTTTGGTCGTCCTTCAAAACAAACAATCTAATGACTGCACGATATTCAATTTTTTCCACATGAAAAAAAAAATCAATGACACGTCAACTTCAACTGGCTTGTAAACAAAGAAAGAATTGACAGAATGACTTGCATGTGTTCTCAGGATAGTTATACCAACATGAGAAAAAAAAAGTTTGGAGCTAACAGTGCCATCTATTGGTGAGCGCAGGAACTTTTCAACCAACCTATATATAAATCATCATATATGATAATACAGATTCGAAATTTGAGGGTATTTGGTGGTATATGATTAAATATGTTTGTATATGAAATATATATGATCATAGACGACCATATATCGATCAAATTTCGGATCCGAAGGTATATGAAAATATATTAAATTATGTATGGTTAAATATTGAAAAATGCATGGACTTATATGATCATGTATGGCCATGTATATTCATATGTATTAATTCAATTTTCACATGGCATGCTAAAAATAAATATACATAATAAAGAAAAATATATTTGGTCTTCTTACTTCTTTGCTTTAAAGCATATTCCCACGAACCGTGACACGTGTAGTTTTTCTTTTAACATACAGTCATATAAACCCATATTATATAGAATAATATGAAATTTATAGTATATCTGCTTATATGTATTTATGTATGTATGTGTGCTGGTGTATATGGGGTATCTGGGATATGGCAAAATGCCAAATTAAAAAAGAAATGAAACAGAAACTAGTATAGCATAATGCAGCCTAGCTTGTAGTACATGCTGCATTTGTATTAGTGAATTGAATGAATAAGTGACTAAAATTTTATATATATGTGTGCTGATTATACCCCTGTGTGTGAGTAGAGTTAAGTGTATATGTATTGTTAAGTTTATGTTTACTTTTTCATGAACAAATGTGACTCACACATACTCACTGACTCACTCACACAAACTTACTCTGACTCATATACACATAGATAAATAAAATTTTTTTCTACATTCAGTACACAATGAAAAGTTGTAGACAATTTTTTTTTTCATTTTTTTTACAACGCTTGCATTTTATATAACTAAAAGAGAGAAAAGTAAAAATTGTAGAAAATTAAACTAAAAATTGTTACAATAGCTGATTTGTGAGATTACACAAATGTGATTGAAAAATAATTGAAATGCTAAAAAGGAACAAAAAAGAAGAATTTCAAATTGAAATCATTGGCAAATTCGAAATACCAACCCGTATCTATGTATATTGAAAACTAGTGACATCTCATAATCTTTTGTTAAAGTTGAAATTACCTTTTACAGAAGCAGCTGAAATGAAAAAAAAAAAAAAAAAGATAAAGTTGGATTAGGAAAATGTTTTAAATTTTTAATGTATGTAGATATAGGATTTAAAAAAAAAATTGTTTAAAGTAAAACAAAGTGGTTTGTTAAATAATCAAATATTCTGGCTGCCAAATATGTGGGCTGCCCTTTCATGACGATGGCACAACACTTGTCTCCTAAATTTATTTACAATTCGGAATTTGCTTTAAATTGGAGATCTGAATTTGGAAATTGACAGCCGATTTCCAAAATCCAAAATAGTGGATCTAATATGTCTAAATAGTTAAGAGATCGGGATCTTATGAAAGAAATTAAGATTCAGAAGTAAAAGTCTGTGGATAGAAGAAGTCGATTTTTTGAATAGTGTGATTTACAACGAATCCTTACGGTTTTCATCAGCCATTTTAAATTTTGAAAATCTATACGAAATTCGTATTTAGGGATCACAAACACCGGCGAGTAACAAGTTATAAGTGAATCCTTGTTTTGTGCCGCCATTGTGAATTTTAAATAACGGCATTCTTCTGTTCATGCTGGAAAAAGCCTGTTTGTAAAAAAGTAGTCCAGCGTATATTAAAAAACGATGGTGTTTTTAATTTTAAACCTTTGACGACCGAACTTAAACTGTTTGGAAAATTTAAAATTTTTTCTTGCGAATACGTGCATTTCAATCAAATGTTTCGTAAGAAATTCTTGTAAAAAATATTTTTGTATGAAAATTTATTTTTAGTATGTTTCGGGATCATAGAAAATTTTTTTCTTATTATGGAGAATACACAGAAAAAGTTATTAAACCCTAGCTGAATGGAATGAATTTTCTGGTCATCGACGACCTTCATTAACATTCTTCGTGCCCTTAAAAATGCTAATTGTAAAATTTTTGCATTTAGAAACAAATTTTCTATGATCTCCAACCAGACTTTAAATACATTTTCATACTTATTGTATGAGTATTAAAATGATCAATTATAAAATAAAAACTTCACTAAAAATATTTTTGTTTAGCTGCTTCCCTTGTTAAAAATTTGAAGACCAGATTTGGCATCAAAAGAAAGAAGAATAAATTTGAATAAAAATTGCTTAAATTCTTGTTCGAACCAAAAATACTCTAAAGTGAACAAAACCCTGCTATTTTTTACATTTGACGTCCAATTATATACAAATGTCCCATATTAAATCATATTAACTGGAATGAACTTATCATAATGTTTCTGAATACTGGAAGACTTGGACCTTGCCCTACCAAAATCTTAATTCGATCAAAATTTTTGACTTTTGGTTAATTCTATTCAGATCAATGTGGTACCAACTGAAAGCTAAAATTATCCTCTGCCAATAAAAACCTAATACCTCCCATTAGTTTTCAAAGGATTAAGAACGAGTTTTGACAGCTTTTTCATCTTAAATGCAATCTTAAATAAATTTATTTAAAATTTTTATTCATTGTGCGTATGAATAATTTTTATTTAAGTTATCACAATAATTATACGCTTTGTTACATTTTTACTATGCAGAAAATTATAACATGGAATATCGTAACTAGTAGTAGCATAAGAAATAAAGTACTTATTATAAAACTAAATTGTTCAATATGTCAGACTATAATTTTGTAGCTTGTTACAGTTTTTTTTTCTTTCTTTTTTACTATAAAAGTTGCAATCTGCTTCAGTGGAATTATATAAAGATCTGCACAAAGTTTTTTTTCCACAGTAAAACATTAAATAAAAAAAATATAAAGATTCTTAACAACATGTCAACAGTTTTATTTTTACTTAAGTTCTACTCAAAACAATATTGATTTTTAAAATAAAGTGCTTGAAAGATTATAGTATGAGAAAAAAGGCTTTTTATACAATATACAATATAAAATATAAAAATGTTGAAAATTTACACAAAAAAACTTTAGCAGGGTAATATCAAAAAATCTAAATGAGATAGAAAAATACTATAAATTTCATTCCTTCGGAATACTAATACAGACTAGATAAAGATTAGGTCTTTATTATTTTTAATTTAATTTTAACACTAAACGTATTTGACAAAAATATGCCTATTTATTCAATGGGTGGGGTCATAACTACGGTATTATTTTACTCACATACATTTTAGATTTTGATACAACCATGCACGTCGAGATGAATTATAGACAGAAGGGGTTCTCCCGTTTACACGAAATCCCTCATGTATATAAATTCATATTAAAAAAGCTCAAATGCCCTACCGTTACCAGTAATTTTAAGTACCCATGTAAAAATCGAAATATATATGAACATACATGATCATACATGGGCATACATGGTCATATACGTCCAAACATGATCGCATATATGACCAAAATTTGAGGGTATATGGTGATATATGTGCATATATTATCATACATGCTCATATATTATTCATGTATGCTCGTATATGATCATATACGTCCATATACCCTCAAATTTCGGATCCGAAGATATATGATCATATATGAGATCATGTATGGTCATATATTGAACAATGTATGGACGTATATGACCATGTATGCCCATGTATGATCATATACAGGCCCATGTATGATCATTTATGCTCATATATATTTCGATTTTTAGATATATTAGGAAAATTAAATTATTTTTTCTAAGAATTTTCCTGTTAAACTAAATTTGTGTTATCTTTTTGTACTGTATTCACTTTCAAGTTTCATAATTTTATTTTTAAGTATTTGCACAGATAACAGGTCAAAGGGTTACCTTTCATCTTTTAAACCCTATACTTATCACACTTTAATTAAATATTTTAAAAAGTATCTCTTTAGAGAAAAAGTCAGTACCACACCTTTTTTAAACTACAGATTTCTAGTCGAAGGTTTTTGGGTAGAACACTAACCATGTAAAAATCGAAATATATATTTACATATATGGGCATATATGGTTTCATATATGATCGTATATGCTCGGATCCGATGTTTTACGGTATATGGCCGTATATGATCATATCTGCACATATATAATTCATGTATGCTCATATATGATCATATACGGCCATATATCCCCAAATTTCAAATCCAAAGATATATGATCATATATGAGATCATGAGTGGTCATATATTGCACCATGAATGGACGGGTATGACCATGTATGCTCATATATGTTCTTATAATATATATCGATTTTGACATGGATAATTGAAGATTTTTCCCTTTTTTTGCTCTTACCCACAAACGTTTTGAAAAATCCTATCTCAATGGGTGTCTACGCTGGAGAAGGAGTAGCGGTTGTTCTAGGTGATAAAGGCGTCACTTTTTCTTATTTATCGTCATTTTTACCACGTTTTTATTTTATATTCCAAAATGTACATTATCAGTATATTAGCCCATACCTCCGAGAGATAATTAAATAAAAATTTCATATTTATGGCAAACAGGGTTTGGTGGCACGTTAAGGGGTAGACATATACCGGAATAGCAGCCTAAAAATCCTAGTAACAGAGGTTGGAGAAAGGCGATTAAGGGAGCAGATTTTCTCTTTTTAACACCATTTGCTACGTTTTTAAAAGATGGATTGTTGTGCGTTCTCATGTACAGGGTGGCGCAAAATAACCTTCCGATGTTTTTTGGCTGTAATTTAAAAAAAAAAAAATGAAAAACTTTGATTCTTCTTGTGGATTATTTTTATTTGGTCTTTTTATTTGTTTAACATCAAGTCGAGAATATGATGTCATGTAAATGGCCGCCGCCACAGTTGATTGTCATTTGAGCCCTTTTTATGGCATTTTCCATCACTTTGGCCAAAACTTCCGGCGATAGGTCCTCACATTCTTGACGGATATTGTCTTTAAGAGCTGCAAGAGTCTGAGGCTTGTTGACATAAACCCGCGACTTCAAAAAGATCCACAAAAAGAAGTCTGGAGCGGTCAAATCAGGCGATCTTGCTGGCCAGTGCAAATCGCCAAAACGGGAGATTAGGCGCCCGGGAAATGCATCCTTCAGCATATCGGTTGTGGCACGTGCAGTGTGTGGCGTTGCACCGTCCTGTTGGAACCACATGTTTTCCAATCCCAATTCATCAAGTTGCGGCAAAAAGAACTCGTTGATCATTGCTCTGTAGCGCTCACCATTCACAGTAACCGTTTAGCCTGCGACGTCTTCGAAGAAAAACAGCGAAAACAGCACACCATACAGTTACTTTGAGCGGGTGTAATGGCTCTTCGTGGGTTACACGCGGATTTTCAGTGCCCCAGAAGCGTAAATTTTGCTTATTTACGTACCCGCTAAGATGGAAATGGGCCTCATCACTCATGATTATTTTTGATGAAAAATCATCTTCATTATTGCTCAAATAAATAGTCACCAATATTCCGCGTTCTGGAGCAGTGTAGCGTAACATTGTTTATTAACGTGTATTTCGCATGTGTTTACTACACAAATGTCAAAACAGAACTGACATTAGGGGCCAATCGCAAAATTTATAGCATTTTCTGATAGGAGGATTACTTTTGCGCCACCTTGTTGGTTCCTCAAACACTCGCCACTATTCGCTGGCTTGCGAAGTCAAGTGTCAAACGAGGCTGGTATTTCCACGTTTTTATTGGAAGTTTTTAAAAGTATTTCTTTATCGACTTAGCCCATATGCTTACAAGGAAAGAGTCTCAACGTAGACAGTCCTATTGTGATGCAATGTGGATATGTAATAGAAAAAAGATCTTAAAATTCCGACACCTCGGAATTTTAAGGGGTTAATTCCATTTGATTTTCATTACACTTGTTACTCTTTTCGTTCCATTTCCTAGAGTTTCAATATCACTCGTTCCCCGTACCAATCCATTTAATTTTCCATATCTTCCGTTTCAATTCCACTCGTTTCCCGTTCCATGTCATTTCTCTCCTTTTGTACAATTTTTAAAGTCTGATCGTCCCATGCTCCATAACATTTCGTCTCCTTGTCTAGTGTTTTAATTCCACTCTTTCCTCTTTCCATTCCAATAAATTCCGTTTGCTTAGGTTTCAATTTCATTCGTTCCCTTTTCCACTCCACTTCGGTACCCCAGCCTAACATTTTAATTCCTCTAATTCCCCTTGTCTAGTTATTCAATTCCACTCGTTCCCAGTTCCATTACATTTCGATTCAATTCCGTTCCTTTAAATTTCAGGTTTCTAGTCAGAATGGTTTGAGCAGGCCCTCGAGAGCGTCACTTTTCCCTATTTAAATCTCTATTTTACAATATTTCTGGGGGAAGTCTCAAAAAGTATCCTATCAATGATACAGGAAAAACTTATTTCAAACGTCAGGTTCAAGCCAAAGTAGTGTGGGCACGCCGTTAAGGAGAAGACTTTTCCTGCTTTTTTATCCGTATTTTTTATCACGTTCCTGGCGCAAATTTCACAAAGTACCTTATTAATGAATTAGCGTGTACTCAAAAGAATAAATATTTTTAATTTCAGATTTTTGGTCAAATCAGTTAGGGTAAGCCATTAAGAATGAGGATATTCCTGCTTTAAAGTCCCAGTTTTTACCAAATTCCATAAGCTAACACTTCAAGGAATCAGGGTATACTCCGATTTCGCTACAAAGGGGATTGAGATCGCCATTGAGAGGCATAATTTTTGTTTTTTTGAAGCCCTATTGTTACTGCGAGCCTGGCGAAAATTTTAAAAAGTTTTTCATCCGTGAATTGGCCTCCCGTATTCTAATAAACGCATCTTTTAGATTTCAAGTTTCTAGCCAAAGCGGTTCGGATCTTCTTTTGAAACATACTCCAGGGAACAAATTCAATTTTTTAGCTAGAAATGTTTGGGCAGGCCATTTAGGCGGATACTTACACCCTTTCACGTACAATTCTCGTGTTGGCGGAATTCATAAATATAATGAAGCTGCTTCACAAATATTAATGAAAATTCTTCATAAATATGAAAAAACTTCTTCGCAAATATTAAGAAACTTTTTCATAAATATTAATAAAAATTCTGCATAAATATGAAGAAACTTATTAATAAATTTGAATAAGTATTTTATTAATCTTACTTAATTTTGTTCATAAAAATTCTTCATCCTATTTAAGAAAGTTTGCATTAATATAAAGAAACATGTCATCAATTTACCATTTTATAAAACAACTTTATCATATTTATGAAGTGTTACATTGAAAGAAAATCTTTGAAGCTTTTCAAAAATCTGATTAAGCTTTTCCCTGAGTGTAGCTCTAGCGGTATAGTGTGTGTAGTAGAAAAAAAAAGTTCACCGTACACCCTCAAATATAAAGTATTTTAAGAAGAAAATTTCGAAAACGTTTTTTTTGTTTGGCCGAACGTAGGGGTCGCCATTTTGTAGCAACTGAGATCTGGTGGGTTAATACTAGAACGGGTTACTTGAGGCCAATAGCTCCTTCGAGGAAAACATCGGTCTCCGCGAGACAAAAAACATTGATATACAACACTTTAAGATCCGACGGTAAATGGCGAAGATATAACGAAAAATATAAAATGGCGACCCCTACGTTCGGCCAAAAAAAAAAAAACATTTTCGAAATTTTCTTGTTAAAATACTTTATATTTGAGGGTGTACGGTGAACTTTTTTTTTGAGGTACGGTCTAGTGTGTAGATTACTATCCTTCAAAAGTTGGTTATAATAACTGTATCGGCCCTGCGGGAAAAGGACCTATCCCAGGACACGTCACATGGCCGGTTTATTGTGTTAGGGACCGGTCACGGGAGCGATCACTTTAACATGGGTTTGTTCTAGGAGGGGGTCAATTTGCCCTCTGTGACATGTTACAGGACTGGTATAAAAGGACATGTCGTAACTTAGGAACCGATGCTCTTTTCACCTATCTCGTGATATGTTTTTTCGAAACCTGTTCAGTTTTCACCTATTCCGGGACAGGTCCCAATTCCCAACTGACCCTTTTTTTTCCCGCAGGGGGGTAAGACCATTTTGCAAAAGGTCATAACTTCCATTTCTGTTTAAAGAGTCCATTCGAAAAATGTTTGGTCAGGATTTCTTTTTTTTTTATTTTAAGCTAATCTAACCGATTCTAAAGTTTTATCTTAAACATAGTAAATTGTTTTTGCCCTGAAAAAATTTCACTCTAAATTTTATGTCCTCAAATTGAAATTGTAAAAATTAATAACTTTTTTTATAAGAAAATATTAAATTTTCAGGTAAAATTCTGTATGGTGAAATATATATATATATATTTTTTTTCACTTGAAACCTAAACAACTTACTATGCTTTTATTGCAACATTCGCTGCAGATTAAAATTATTTATTTTTAAAACAAAATTTTTTAAGGCAAAATATTAACAAATTTTAACCACAAATACCACAAAACTGTTTTATACAAATTTTTGACCAGCATGAGGTTAATAGAAAAAAAAAAACTTTTTATATTCTGTTAAAAAGCCAACAGAGGTTGTGAGTACGTATGTATGCATTAAATCAAGGACGGTTATTGTAACTATTATGTAAATTTTTCTGTAATTTTATTTTTCAAATATCAGCATGATAAATATACATACAAATATTTTTTATTTAAATATATTTTCATAATACCAAAAAAAAAAAAACAACAATTCTTTTGTTTTACTTATGGTAAATATATTTGTATGCCTCTATAAGTGTAATGCCATCATAAACAATATCATTGTCAAAGTCACACTTTTTTTGTTGTTAACAAAAAAAGCAAAAGGACATGGACACAAAATATAAGCTAAATAATAATAATAATAAAAAAAAAAGAAAATCAAAAAGCAAACAATATAAACCAACATTAGTATAGACTGACTATGTATATGACAATGTTGAACAGAGGACAGCAAACAACAGGACAGCAAAAAAAAAAACTGAACTCAAACAATATTTCAAGCTCAAGGCTTTTTTGTTGTAAAATCTCAAGGTAATAAACCAACACTCTACCATGAATACATTTAGAAAAAAGATTTGTTTATACACACGAATTTTGTTTCAACTGAATCGTAAGATTGTTGAACATAACACCATTTCTGCTGTCCCAACTGAAATAGAATTAGAACCACTGAATTGAGGTTGTAATAATTAAAAATTTTCAACTAAAACAAAAATTTTTTTTGCAAGGTGTACACATTTAATTATATTTAAAATAAAAAAGAATAACACCAAAAAATAATGGATAAATTTTTTAGATTTTATTTTTATAGTTCGTTGACGTGTCCTAGAATAGGTCACAGAAATGTATACTAAAGAAAAATCTGCGCTGACATGTCCTAGTTTAGTTATGTGTTATGGTCACGTTTTACTTAAGTGAAAGTATGTTAAATTTGCTATGGTGAGTTGAAAAACTTTCCCGTAGAGTGATAATTGCTTATAAAACTGTTGATAATAATGTAACAACATTTAAAAAAAATTATGAATCATACACCCCATAGTGCATAGCTTTAAATACAAGTACCTTTTTGTAAGTGAATATATGTTTAACATTAAATTAAACATTATAGCGTATATTGTATGTATTTTGTTATCCAATCAACAATTCTATTCATTCACAATTTCTTCTTCTTTTTTTTTCTTGACACTCACTTTTGTGCTACAAAAGCAGCCAAAGAGCCATTAAGGACAATGTACAAAAAAAAAAAAAGAAAAAAAAAATAGGAAAAAAAACAATAACTAAGTACTATTGAAAAATTTTGTGGGTGGTTTAGAAATTGTTGTGTTAACATTTTTATTATAACCACACAATGTAATGTTTATATAAAAAGACACAACTAACCAACAGAGAGAGTATCAATGAACACCAAATAAAGAATCTTGAACGTATTTTACTAAAATATTAAGGATTGTGGTTATAGGAGATCCTTTTGAAAATTGCTATAACAATATTTAATTCAACAATTTTATTGATTGTGACATAATAATATACTTTGCCATTTTTTTTTTTCGATTAAAAAATTGCCTACTCACACACACACACACTTGATAAAAGTTTAGAAAACAAAAAAGATTTTAAATTTTTATTGTCATAATTGTTTATTGTCAACCACTTTGAAGTACTAATGATGATGTTGATCATCATCATTAGTATCGCTGTTGTCCAGTCTTTTACTTTAAAATTTTTTTGCTGTGTTGTTTTTATTTACGCCTTTTAAGTTTTTGCCTTTAAAGCTTGTTGTAGGGGAAAGTGGTGTACCATGAACCATTTGCATTTCAAGCGTCTGTTATTCCGCCAAAAATATGATAATAAATGTTTTGGAGTTACTAAGTTTTTTTTATTTAAAAAAAAAAATTAAATTTAAAAATTTCATGTTTGTTGCAACCCTGTGGAAAATGGACCTGTCACAGGTCACGTCACGTGACTGGGGCATGGACATGTTCTCAGACCGATTCTTTTATATGAAATGGATCTGAAATTTAAGATTAACTTGTCTTAGGCAATTTAAATTGCTCTTTCTGACATGTCACAGGACTGGCCCAAAATGTATCATCCAGTCGAAAGAAGCTGACGGTATCTGTCAGTTTTGTTTTACTTATTGTGAAGTAAGCAGATACAGAATACATGTCCAAAAGCCATGAAACGATATACTCCTCAAGAACGCGGAATAATTGTGACTATTTTGCAATGAAGAATTTTATGCCCAAATTTTTTATTATGAGCAACGTGGTAATTTTCATCTAAACTGTCGCTGGGACTGTTGAACGATATAGAACAACGATCAACGATATTTTATTGCTGAAAATTGATGAATTTGGATTGAAGGCTCTGTAATTCCAACAGGGTGGCGCAACTGCACACATAGCTAACGCGACAATATACATAACAAATACACTAAGCCCACAAAAAAATTGCTTTGCATCAATATAGTGATATGCCTTCGGGTGACCGGTCACTAGATAGGTCGTTTGAAGCCAATTGACTCATCATTCTCTATAAGGTAAATAAAATAAAAAAATGTAGATTGGAATAAATTTTTTTTTTTAAATCAACATTATTAAAATGGAGAAATCATAATGAGTAATCAATAAAAATTTTTCAAATTATAATAAAAATTAGATAATACAAATTATAATTATAAAATCCTTTTACAATAAATTTAACCATAATGTCTTCAAGACGTAGAGACACTGCATATTGTAAAACAATTATCATTTATAAAAAATTGAATTAAAAAAAAAAAATACAATTACAATTATTTTAAATAAAAACAGCTTTAACAAAAAAAAAAAAACAAAATTAAAAGGCGAAAAATTTAAAACCAAAAAAAAAAAGTGTAAAAATATAATCGAAAAAATACTTAAATATAATATTCAAACTATGTGCTTATGTGAACCTTAACGCCTTTTCTTTTTAGTAGTACGGCCACCACTACACTCAAAAAAAAGATATAAATTAAAAATGAATTCGAAGTTTCCTTTAAAGTAGTTTAAAAATTAACAAAAAAATAAATAAAAATTAATTTAAGTAAAATTTTTTTAAAACTTTGAAAAATTTTCTTAATAAAAATTCCTATGTTTGGGTAAAAACGAAATAGTTTATATACTCAGAAATAGTTCATACTTTTCTTAAGAAATATTTCTTGATTTTAAATAAAAATTTATCAGTTTTTAAGAATAACATCTCAGTTTTAAGAAATTTGTATACTTAAATAAAATAAAACTAAGTTTAGTTCAAAAAAAAAAAAAAAAATTAGAACATAATTTACTTCCATTTAGTTTAAAAAAATGTGTAACTTAAAATGAGAAAGTACTTGAACTCAATGTGTGTTCATATTTTTTGGTCGCGAATAGTAAAATTAAATAAATTTTAGAAAGCCATTTCTAAATTCAATTTTTAAGTCTACCACTTTCTAATTTTTAAGAATTGTTTTCTAAAAATTAGTTCATTAATTAAAAAGAAGTATTAAATTTTTTCCTTTGTAATAATACAAATTTATTTGATTTTAGAAACTAATGAACTATTTCAAAGGAAAATTTTCATGCAACTTAGTTCAGATAAATTTTAAAAAATTTATTAAAAAATAATTTTTTTCACGTAAATGTTTTCTAATTTTAAAGAAATAATAACCTAAGGTATGTGATTTTTTTGTTTAAAAAGTTTAACTTATTTTCAATATTTTATCAAAAAAAAAAAAAAAATAAAAAATAAACTCAAAAAAATCTTGTAAGTTTTTCCAATTTTAAAGAAAAAATATTATTAATTAAAACAAATTTAAATAACCATTTAAAAAAAAATTATCGTGCATGATTGTAATTTTTGTTTCGTAATCGCGAGTCAAAAATCCTTTACGTGCCCATCTCTAATCCTAAATATTGAACTAAAAATAGCTTAAAATATGTTTTAAAATTTTGTTAGCAAAAGGTAAAAAATTTCGAATTTGCGCTAATAATTGCGTAATAATTTTGTTTGCTGACTTCAATACAAAATATCGCTAGCACATTTTATACATTACGGCATAATGGCTTTCCTAAAATTGACGATGCGCTAGTAAACTTTCTATTAACCGAAGGCACTAAAACTATTTTTTCGCTTAATAATAAAATAAGCTAAAATTTGTATATGGGTATTTCCACAGAAAGGTCAACCACTACCAAAATATTAAAGTTGAAGAAAAAAGACTTTTCTGAGAAAATTTAGTTGGTTAATGCATTGGATTTTAAGAATATACCTAATTAAATACATATTACCATTGTAATTTGTAATTTAAGAAAAGTGGTCTGCAAAGAGCAGCTTTGCTTTTTTTGGTTTTAGCGTTTTTAATTGACATTTTTCCTTGAGTTATTTCTAAGTGTTACATATCATGTCGATTGCACTCTTCTTATAGACTAAATATACCAACAATAAATATTTAAAAACACCACAGTAGAGATCAAGCAAACTCCGAATAACGGTATAATTCAAAGATTCTTTGTACTACATTCTTCTATCCCGTTCGCGACCGAAAATAAGCATTTGTGTTTAGTTCTCCGTGAACGTTGATCGGAATAGTTTGATATTTACAATTCAAAACAAAATAACCGAGATCATTTAAAAAAACCAAACCTAAAACATTTTGATCCATAAATAAACCTAAAAAATGCCTTTGGAATCATTGTCCCGTTCGCGATGTCCCGTTCGCGATTCTAAAAAAAATAATAAGGATAATAAAAAAAAAACAAAATGCTAAATAAAATCTTTATATCTCTGCTTTAGTTAAAAAATAATCTCCATTTAATAAACTGACGAAATTCGCAGAGTTTTAAACAAAACCACACACCGAAAAAAATTACTTACATTTTTTGTCCCGTTCGCGATCGCAAGTTTATCCAAAATATTTGGAGAACGTTCATACTTTATAATTTTCTTTTTGTTCTAAAAAATTGTTCTACTAAAATGCTATTAAATATTTATAAAAAGTTAAAAAAAAAATTGAGTTTTCATATTTTTTTTTCAAGTTGAGTGCGTACGAATGTCCCGTTCGCGATCCTGGAAATGCCCATATGTCAATTAAAGTTTAAGATGAAAATACCATAAAATAAACATTTTTCCATTTGCCAATAATAATAAGAAATGTAACTGTGATATTTTGTATTTTTGCAACAATTTCCTTAAATTAGTTAATTTAAGAAGACAAAGGACCCCCAGTGTTCCTTAGCCATAGAGCGTCCCTTTTTGTAGTTCTCTCAAGCAGAACCGTTAATTAGCAACGAAAAGGATCTGACTGTCACAATTTATTATCGTGCAGTACATTTTCTTTTAATTTGTTTACCTTTTTGCTAATGAAATTTAATTTATATATTAAATACATGAGTTTAGTGTTATTCAATTAAATTTAAAGACAAAAATGTATAGCAATAAGTTTGTTAAGAGCAGTGTCTTCACAAAGCAGAAGTCCTCCGAAAGTGGTAAAATATTTACACAATGAGTGTAAAGTACTTTAAAATATATTACTTTTACCATAGAAACAGTTTCATACTTATTAAAATTTTTTTTTTTTATCAAATTTAAGAATAATTTTCACTTGATGTTAGAAAATATTTTCTTATTTTAAAGTGTTAAGGCCTAGTTTTTAGTAAAAAAAATTATCTTATAAATTTTAATGAAATAAAATTTTTCTTAAAACCAAGGAAACATTTCCTAACTAATAGTAAATGTTCTAATAAAAATGTAAAATTTTTCTATAATTTAAAAAATAAACAAAATAAAACAAATTTCATGAAGATATTGCATTTTATAAAAAAGTTACAACCATTCAAAGTTGGGCTACGCGCCTTAACTTGCTTATGTCTAGCAATAGTCTGCAATTACAGTGAAGTTTAAGGTGCTGTTACTTCATAACGCTCTTAATTTTTTTAATTCCAAATGCAATTATATGTAGTTGGGATTGTTATCAATCAATTCTAGTAAAAATTCTTTAAAAAAAAAACATACAAAAAATTGGATTTTGAGAAGCTAATATGTTAAAACCTTACAGTGTGCCTTGGTAAAAAGCAAAATTTGTTTTTTAATTTCAAGGAAAATTTTTATTAAATATTGTCTTTGGCGCCGTTTTCATTTAAATTTTTACTCTAAATAAGTTAATTTTTCTTTAATTTTTTTTGAGTGTAAAGTTTAAAATTCGTTTTTTTCTAATTTTTTTCTTAATTTTCTTCCTACAAGTTTTAGTTTAAAAACTTAATTGAATCATAGAATAAAGTGTTTTTAAATTTTGTCATTTTAATTTATCAAAGACGTGTTCTTAAGCACATTTGTACCACTTCACTGATATGTGCAGGATCTATCATGTTTCCATCAGTCACGGTGTAGGTGTTTTCTAAGTTCTAAGTTCACCAGTCACAGAGTAGGTAGCTTCAGACCGTTCCAGTTTTCACTGCCTACAGGACCGGTCACAGCATAGTTCCCTTCAGACCGGTTCTGTTCTATTGACCCCTTTTGCCTACAAGGAAGGTACAATTTTTAGGAGTACCTAGAAACGTGTTTAATATTTTACGAAAATCGCGAAACTGGAGTTTGTTTATGAAAGCATTGATGAAAAAAATAGTAAAAAAATTAATTTTGGCTTCAAATGAAGCAATTCGAATTTCTGTTAAATTTATTATCTTTCTGAATACTGGACCCAAATCTATGGTTAGTATGAGCGCTATGCTAAAAAAAATAACTTTCTACAAGAAAATTTTTATTGGAAAATTGCCAGAAATATGCCAAAAAAAATCTAACGTTTCAGAGCACACTCGCTTCATGGTACACTACCTTCCCCTATATTTAAGTGTTTTTGGCTTTGTTGGCTTTTATCAAGTATTATTTCCGCTTGGTTTCTTTTTATATTACACCCCAATGCTTTAAAGCTGTTTCTTTCTAATACACATATGTATGTCCGCTTGTGTGTGGTTGCTCAATCAATCTACAATTTTTTTTTTTATATGTATTGTCATTTCTGCTTTTTATTTCCGTTAACTGGGGTTTTCGTATGTATACACTCAAAGAAATAAGTTTGGTTTAGGTAAATATTAAAAAAAATATATTTTCATTTAGAATTTGTCAGGTTCGAGGTCAAATTTAAATGTTATTATAAAATAGAAAACACTAATTTTTCAACAATGTAAGAGAATATGAAAGAAATTATTAGGATGAGCGCCATTCTTTTAACCTGAGCTTCCAGATCATTGTCAGCCTTATCCACAACAACTTGTGATTTGAACAGGATATATAAATATTAGACCGTACCACCTTATAGGCAAAAAAAAAAAAGTTCACCGTACACCCTCAAATATAAAGTATTTTAACAAGAAAATTTCGAAAATGTTTTTTTTTTTTTGCCGAACGTAGGGGTCGCCATTTTATATTTTTCTTTATATCTTCGCCATTTACCGTCGGATCTTAAAGTGTTGTATATCAATGTTTTTTGTCTCGCGGAGACCGATGTTTTCCTCGAAGGAGCCATTGACCTCAAGTAACCCGTTCTAGTATTAACCCACCAGATCTCAGTTGCTACCACCTTAATCTACTACCCTAATATTTTAAAATGAAAGCTCGCAAAAAAGCAATAAACTTTTGCTAGGAAAGTATTCCAATAATTCCAGCGGAACTATTATTTTATTTTTTTTTAATTTTTGTTGTTGCCGAATGTAGGGCAATTTTAATTTTTTTGTCTTATCTTCTGTATTTACAGTCGGATCTTAAAGGGTTATATATCAATGTTTTTATCGCAATGATACCAATTTGTTACATCAAAAATCATTGACCTCAAGCACCCTTTTATACTACTTAAGGGGTAACACCTACGTAAAAAGCCTATATATAAAAACTTCTTTTTTTTATTTTCTTTATTTACGGAGATGTGTTAACAAAGATTGGTTTTCAAAAGATTTATGAAGGAGTACAAAAAAATATTTCTTTTACACAAAGTTTTACAAAATGATAGTATATTTACAATAGAGGTCCACGGCACGCAGCATTACTAAATCAATTTTTGGTGGATTTCTCTGAAATTTATAATGCATATGGAAAACTAAATTTATGCTGAGTGCCGTGGATCACTTATAAAATAACACAAATTTTAATCGATCATATTTTGACGTGATTCAAGTTGGCAGTATTATTTGAGTCAAGAGAACTTCAATATGGACTTCTCAATAGCTATTAGTTGCGATGGAACTCCTACCAACACTGGCTACAAAAATGGAGTCATTGTAAGAATGGAACGCCATTTACAGAGACCTTTGCAATGGTTTGTATGCCTATAATTTAACCAATTTAAGGTGGATTGCTCTGAAACATACACTTTATATAGAAAACTAAATTATCTAAAGAAAAGCGTATGAGTTTTTGGGTATATTAATTTTTGACAAAACAGCGAAGTGTTAAAGTCAAAATATCTATTTTTTATACTCGTAAAGAAACAGCTCTAAGTCAAAAAGTATTTGACCTATCCAAACCTCCTACGCGCATCCATAGATAATTTAGTTTTCCATATGCATTATAAATTTCAGAGAAATCCACCAAAAATTGATTAAGTAATGCTGCGTGCCGTAGACCTCTATTGTAAATATACTATCATTTTGTAAAACTTTGTGTAAAAGAAATATTTTTTTGTACTCCTTCATAAATCTTTTGAAAACCAATCTTTGTTAACACATCTCCGTAAATAAAGAAAATAAAAAAAAAGAAGTTTTTATATATAGGCTTTTTACGTAGGTGTTACCCCTTAAGTAGTATAAAAGGTTGCTTGAGGTCAATGATTTTTGATATAACAAATTGGTATTATTGCGACAAAAATATTGATATATAACCCTTTAAGATCCGACTGTAAATACAGAAGATAAGACAAAAAAATTAAAAATGCCCTACATTCGGCAACAACAAAAATTAAAAAAAAAATAAAATAATAGTTCCGCTGGAATTATTGGAATACTTTCCTAGCAAAAGTTTATTGCTTTTTTGCGAGCTTTCATTTTAAAATATTAGGGTAGTACATTAAGGTGGTAGCAACTGAGATCTGGTGGGTTAATACTGGAACGGGTTACTTGAAGTCAATGGCTCCTTCGAGGAAAACATCGGTCTGCGCGAGACAAAAAACATTGATATACAACACTTTAAGATCCGACGGTAAATGGCGAAGATATAAAGAAAAATATAAAATGGCGACCCCTACGTTCGGCCAAAAAAAAAAAAAAACATTTTCGAAATTTTCTTGTTAAAATACTTTATATTTGAGGGTGTACGGTGAACTTTTTTTTTGAGGTACGGTCTAATAAATATACATCAACCACTTAAAGGAAAATCGATATACAAAATTATTTTTTTCCACTGTTAGTGAATTCATTACCCATGAAAATGAGATTTTTTCCATCTAATATTACACATCAATATTAATTAATACTATATTTTAGTTTTAAACAATTACCTTGAATTTTTAAAAGATTTCTGTACTAAATGGGCGGGTTTCCATTTATGCCCTGCGGGAGAAAAGGGGTGAGTTGGGAATTGGGATCTATCCCGCGATAGGTGCAAAAGAGGACCTGTTCCTAAAGTACATACCACGTGAACGGTTTTAAAGTCTATATCACGTGAGGGGTCTAAAAGTACCAGTCCTATGGAAGGAAAAAACATGATCGGTTTTTAAACTACCTATCATGTGATCGGTATAAAAAGTCTCTATCACGTTTTAGGTCTGAAAGGGAAAAACACTATCGGTTCCTAAGAAACTTAGTACATGTTTAAAAGCTTCTATCGCGTGATGAGCTTAAAAGTACGAGTGTTGTGATATGTTCTTTGGGGTTAGTTGCGTGACATGTTCTCTTAGACCAGTCCTGTGAACACGCCCATGTTAAAGTGACCGGTCCTTTTCATATAAAAAAACCGGTCACGTGACCGGTCCCTATCACAATGAACCGGTCACGTGACGTGTCCTGGGATAGGTCCTTTTCCCGCAGGGTGATAACAAATTGGGAATCTGCCATGCATACTAATATTTCAACACAACATACATTAAATATAAAGGGTGTTTTTTATAGAGTGATACAACTTTGAGTTGGCATCACTGCTTTATTTGACAACCCATTTAACAGCTGATAGTTGCTTTTTGTTTAGTTTGCTTTGACATTTCATTATGAATCGACTTACACCAGAGCAACGCGTGCAAATTGTGGACATTTTTAATCAAAATAATTGTTCTATTCATCAAACTCATCGTGCACTTCTTCTATTTTATGGCGTAAATAATCGTCTTTCAGAGCGGCTAAATTGAAGAACAATAATTCGTTTTCGGACCATTTGGAGTGAGGAGAATCCACAAGCTTTTGTCGCAACACCATTACATCCACAGAAAATTACTGTTTGGTGCGCTTTAGGGGCTGGCGGAGTCATTGGCCCATATGTCTTTAAAAACTATGATGGTGAGAATGTTACTGTCAATGCTGAACGGTATAGGAACATGATTCGTAATTTTTTCGTACCTCAATTACGTGGCATTAATCTTGCTGATATGTGGTTCCAACAGGACGGAGCCACATGCCACACAGCGGGCGCAGCAATTAATTTACTTAAAGAAACTTTTAATGAAAAAATTATTTCCCGTAATGGCCCAATTGTAATGTAAAGTCACTTGTGTACGTCGATAAACCACAAACAATTAAACACCTGGAAATCAACATTCGAAGAGTTATCGGCGAGATACGGCCGCAAATGCTGCGAAAAGTTTGTGAAAATTGGTGTTCCAGATTGCGCCTTGTACGCGCCAGCCGTAGCGGCCACATGGCCGAAATCATATTTAAACATTAATGTCATAAGATATTCTATCCAATATAGACCGTTTTATTGATATCAAAATATATTACTATGTTTTATTATGATTTAAACTTGTATCAGTCTATAAAAAAAAAACACCCATACTGGAATTAATTTTTACTAGTTTTGATAGGAAATCTAAAAAGTATCTTTTCAGTGACACGATCAAGTTTCAAGTTTTAATACACTCACACTTTTTTATTAATACACTTAAACGTTTTAAATTGATGCAAAATTGATTTCAATTTCTGTTTTAAGTTGAGTGTTTCAATTTACGTTTAAAAAATCAGCTGATTACAATTCTTTTGAACTATTTTTTGTTTTTCTTTCTACAAATATTTTGCCGACATAATTTTTTGTCTTATTTTTTTTTTTTTGACAAATATTCTGCCCCAATTTGAAACCTTTAATTGAAATATTATAAATAAATAAATAAAAGTTCTAAGTATTAATAATAAAAGATTAATTTATTCCAACACTTTCAATGAAGCAAATATTTTAAGATGTTTTCTTGACGATGACATCTTGAAAAGTTAACTGTTTCAAGTTGCGTGCAGCCTACGTTACAGCTATTAATTTAAGTAAATTGTGACAAGCAGTATGTGTGAAAAACTTGATCGTGTGGTTGCATGGGTAAGTGGTAAATTTCTAGCCAAAAGGTTTTTTGGGAGGACATTAATGGGAAGATGTTTTCTTATCAGTAAAATAAACCATATCACAGGGGAACACATTGGGTAACATTCATATGGCATTAAAGTGACTCATTTCCGTTTTAGAACCCTTAGTTTTACCATTTTCCAGCCGAAAATTACAAAAGATATTTTATAAATGTTTAAGCAAATGCACTTTGTAAGTTAAAATAACAGAAAATACCATTTAAAAGAAATGATATTTCATTTAAAAACCGGTCTACTTACTTTTCATTTAAATCAAATAGTTTTTGTTATTTATATTGAAATGTTGTTTAAACAACTGACACATCAGTAAAAAACCAAATGATTAATTAGTTAAAAATAAATGTTAAAATTTTACCTACCAGTTCCGTAAAAAATAACTGATTTAATTATTTATTTAAAATGGTTTCCGTTTATTGTATTTTTTGTTTGTTTTTGAATCTAAAAAATGTATACTCACACAGTCTCTAGATACATTTTGTGTGAATGGCCATATGTGTGTGTGTTTCTTAAGTTCTTGTAATTTGAATTGAATTAATTTTGTATATAAACAAATACATTGAATAAAAAAACAAATTGGAATATTTTGAAAATATTTTTTTTAATAGACAAATAAACCACAAATTTCCTTTTTTGTGCGTAATTTTTTATTAAATTACAAAAAAATGAAAAAAAAAACACATGAAACTGAAAAAGTCAGTAATCAGTAATGAAAAATAAATATTTCTTTGATAAATATATGTATGTTCCTTTATTTTTAACTGAACTGAACAATTTTTATTAAACTATAAACAGTAAACTACGAGTGCTCATCAATAAGTCCGTAACTTTTCGAACTTGCCTCGTAGTTATATGAAATGAAACACTGCTCCCATCAAGTACCACCTCTTAATAGACTACTGTCAAATTTTGAGTAAGTTCCGTCATTTATTTTTCGTTTAACAGCAGGATTTTTCGAGGTCCCTAAAAAAGGCATTTGTTTGATTAATAATATCATCGTTGGAGCTAAATTTCTTTCCACCGGGCCATTTCTTGAGGTTTGGAAATATGAAGTAGTCACTGGGGACTAAGTCCGGAGAATAAGGCCGAATGAGGGGGAAATTTGTAGTCTACTTCGTGGATTTTTGCCATGGAAACTAAGCTGTTACACGATTCCGTTGGTGGTATTTTGTGAGCAAACGCGGCAGTCATCTTGCGGAGAGCTTTTTCATACCCAAGTGATCGTTCAAAATTTAAACCATTGAGCCATGTGGGATGGTTATGTCTTCCACAATCTATCACACATTCAATCTCGTGAATTTTTTTAATTGTTTTGGGTGTAGAGACCTCAACTGGGCGTCCAGAACGTTCGGCATCTTCCGTGCTTGTAAGGCTACAACGAGTCAGTAAACCACTTTTTTACCATTGAAATCGATGGCGCAGAGTCCCCATAGTATTTATCAAGCTTTTCCTTGGTTTAATTGAGGGTATTTTTTTTCGCAAAAAATAATGTTTTCCAATGTTTTTTCCATTTTAAAAAAAATTCACAAGGTTGTATGTTTTAAACAGCTGTTAAACGCAAAGTAAATAACGGAACTTGCTTAAAATTTGACAGTAGTCTATTAAGAGGTGGTACTTGATGGGAACAGTGTTGCATTTCATATGACTAAGAGAGAAATTCGAAAAATCACAGACATATGTGAACATATGTTTAAATTTTCCGAGTTAAGTCCACAGGCATTTAAATACACTCACAATATTTTTTCGTTAAAAATAATCTAAAATACATATTAAATTATTCGAAAATGCAATCAAAAAGATAACTACTCATTTTTCATTTTATTCAACCCATTTTGTTGCTTATTTTCAATCATTGCTTAATAATCGACAAAAGTAGTAAAAACAGTCGCAAGTCGTTTAAAATAACCATAAATTTTTAACTGACAAAATGTTAGGAAAAAACGATTTATGTGGTTTGTTTTTCAAATTCAAAATTTTTTTACTTGCATGTAATAACAAAACAAAACGCACACAGATGTATATATTTTTGTATAATTAGTATATTAATGTTATAAAATTAAAATTAATTTTTTATTACTTTTAATTTTTTTTTTATATTTTAGATTAAAAAAATTTAAAAAAAAAATTTGCTCTCACTTATAAAAAAAATTAAAAATATTTTAATATTAGTAATTCGCCTATAAAACAATAGTTAAATATTTTGCTTAAATCAGCAATGAAAAAAATTATGTAACTTGAAAATAAGAATATGAAAAATTTTCTTTAAAAAATTATATTGTACTAAAAATTAGTTCAACAACTGTAAAGTGAATTATTCTACTAACTCTTTTATTTGAGCATATTTGTCACAATTACACAATTGTTTTTGGGCGACATTTAACCTTTTAGCTATCTGCTTTTATACTGAAGTTTTTGTTAAAATGCCCATTATCCTTTTCTCAAATAATGTTGCCTGTAACTTCTGTTGTCTTTTTTTTTTTTTTTTTTGGCCCAACATATATTCTCAACTCTACTTATTTATAATTTCAAGTTAATTATTAATTCATACCTTTTGGCCAGACCAGTAATGAGATTTGTTATGTCAGTTCTTTGCTTGTGGGACTGTTGTTGCTGTTCCATTCACTGATACTGTCTTTATTCTATGAAAAAGTCTTTACCATATGCTTAATTACTGTATGAGTGTGTGTGAATGTGTGTGTGTGTATGTGTGTGTGTGTGTGTGTTATTTTTTATAATTTGTTGTCTGTTTGTTGTTTCTATTATAAATTATAAACACTTTTTGTAAACCAACTGTAAGCTGTGTAAAATTATTTAGTAACTCAAAACGACATCAACACAAACAACAACTGTTAAAACCATTAGAGAGCTGAGGGTTAATGAAATGTTTTATAGACAAAAAAACTATAACAATATAGAGTTAATTTGGGTAAAATAAAAACCTTAAATGTTATTTAATGTCTGATTTTTATTAAGGAATGTTAAGGTTTACAAAAATAGATTTTTCAATTGAAATTTATTTAGAATGAAAATTATTTAGAATTAAATTCTTCTGCGCATTAAACATGACTATTTTTATCTTATGTATTTTTATCAAAAATTACATTTTTTAATTTTTAAAGTAATTAATGTTGGCAGTTTTTTACAAATTCGACTATAATTCGGCCCAAAAAACATATCTTTGCTTATTTTGTTAAGTAGTTTAAATGTAATAGGCAAAAACATTGAGTGGGGCAAAAGGAATCATCTGATTTTCTTTCGCCATTTTTTTGTTAAGAGTCAAAACTCGTCTGGTTTTTAACTGATTATGTTTATTCGAACTTGTAAATTTTTTTTTCAATTAACTGTGGAAAAGTACATATGTTAGACAAATGACCGCAGTCGGGCTTAAAGCAAATTTGGACTCTTTGTATTACATTTCACATAATTTGTGGTGTCAAGTTGCAAATTCGTTTTCTCCAAGGAGCGGGGCTTGTTAAGGTATACCAACAACTTTAAATATCATCAGAGGAAAAAATCTAGGGCAGTCAAATCTGGCTGGAAGATCTGGCTGGCCTAGCCAAATCTAAAACTCTTATTCTCTAAATTTAATCACTTTTTTTAATCTAATTATTTCCCCCTCTACTTAAGATTTTTATAAAATTTTTGGAAAAAAAATGTTTTTTTTTTATCGTAAAAAAATATTTTATAAATATCATCGAAAGTCCATTAGCTTTGAAGATCTAAATTGTGATGCAGATTATTTTTCAGCTGGGGTATGTCCAGATTCGCCAAAGGTCTGCTTATTTTTGAGGTAATTATAAAATAATACACAATAACCCAATCCTTTACAACGATGGCCGACAATACGACACGGATTTAGAGCAAACCACGTTTTGGTATTCGAATAGCGAGATTTACTATAGAACACTGTGCGAGTTTTAATCGTATATGATCGGCACTACCCGAAGGTAATATTCATCGAACTCTAGAAAGAGTTTCAGCTCGGCTAATGGGATTAATTAGCAACCAACGGGGATAAACGGTGGAGAATAAACAGCGGTTCTCGTGTTTAAACAATACGGCTAGCTTATAATGAGAATAAACAACGGTATAGAAATCAGGTAATAGTCCGTTCCCGGGTCGAAGTATTACCCAATCCGTCCCTCGGTTCTGGCTCTGCTTAAAGCCTCTAACTTTCACACTAAATGTAAACAATTTTCCTGACTTATTGAGAATTATATACAGTGTTGCTATGAGTATAATATTGGGTGTGGGTAAAAGTAGTAATACTGGGTATGAAAATAAGTAGAAAAAAAAATATCTAAAAATTTAAGATCTGGCCCCACGGAGAAGAGTTCCTAATATCTTTTGGACCTAAAAACTCCTTATTAAAAACTTTCCTCCTGTTCCTATGCAATACAACGCACTCACACAAAATGTGGATGGTTGTTTTGTCTCCCTCAAGACATAGCCGACACAGAGGCGATTCCAAAAGATTCATCTTCCACAAATGGTAGTGCAATCCGAAGTGTCTGGTAAGAAACCCTGTTAGTAACCTAATGTCGTTCCTGGCAAGGTCAAAAATTTTCCCATTGGAAAGGGGGCTGACCAATAGTTTCCCATTCTAGCTAGTTCGTCCGCTACCTCGTTACCAACATGTCCACGATGGCCTGGTGTCTAGTAAAGAGTAACCCTCTTACGCGCGGCCAACTGTCGAAGTGTATCAAGGGCTGTTCCTGAAGTGAATGTCCAAGACAACAAAGCCTGGAGTGCCGCTCGGCTATCACAGAAGATAGAAATATATGCGTCCTTTAGACCCTTAACAATATTCAGTCTAGCGCATGTGAGTATAGCATGCAGTTCAGCTTGGAATACCGTTGGCCACTTGCTTATTAGCTCCTATATAATTCAAAATTTAAAGGATTTTTGATACATTTTAGTGAGGTCTTAAAATTTTAATGAAGTTTTTGACAAATTTTTTTTTTTTTGATAAGAAATTTTCATCTTGGAATACCGTTGGCCACTTGCCCATTGGCTCCTGTTAGAACTTTTCCTATTTTTTTTAAAAAGAAAGTTTAGTATTTGGAGAACCTTGTCCTATAGAAAACCTTCAGTGTGTTCCACAAAATCTATGAGATTCCAAATAATTATTTTTGAAAACTTTTTAAAATATAAATGAACTAACGACCAAATGAAAAATCCCCCCAAATAAATGAAAAATGTACCAAAAAGTAAATAAAATAATTCGCCCAAAAAACACGACAAAATGCCCAAAATAAAATGAAAAATTACCCAAAATTCTAAAAACTGGTTTTCATCAACATCAACAGTACTGAACTGAAAATAAAAATACTTTTCTTGGTAAATTTTTTCCTAAAATATTCTCAAAATATTTTTGAACTATTTTCCTAAAATATTCACAAAATATTCTTGGACAAATATAGGCATGATTATACTTAAATAAAGACATCGAAAAAGTTTAAGATGAAAAGGTCCCATTTCTAGAAATTGAACGAAGGTGGTAATTTTTTTTTTTTAATATTCAATAAAATACAAAAAATTGCTGTAATTTGATTTATTAAAAATTATTGCCAAATTTTAATTCAGCAAAATGATCTTAATTAAAAAAAACAAGTAAAAAAGGGCTAAATTTGGCTGTGCCGAATCTTTAAATACCCTCCACCATAGGGGCTGAAGATGATATACGTATATACTAAATTTTGCATGAACTATAATATGAATATGTTTTGTCAATTTATGTAACGAACTTTTGTTATTTAGTTTTAGTACTGTTATTTATTTAGTTTTAGCAATGTTATTTACAGAGGTCTGCTCTGTTAGCGACTTTAACATTGTTGATTTTTACGTTAACTTAGTTATCAGAGTAACACACATATAGCTCTAAGAATGTTATTATTCTCTATGTAAGACAATAAATCTAATCAAACAATAAGAAGACTTCATAACATTTTTACTTACTTAACAGAAAAAAAAGTAGATACAGAAAAATTGTACAAATTTGTATGGAAAATTTAGAGGTACCTTCACATTTTCACTCATAACTTTTGAACCGCTTAACCGATTTTGCTCATTTTAAATACTAAACTGCTCGGGAGGATGTTCAATAATTTGGGTAAAAATAGGCACCCCCGCTTGCGTCTTCGCGTTGTGATCGCCATTTCAACAGACGGACAGACAGACGGACATCGCTAAATCGACTTAAAATTGCATAAGGATCACGAATATATATACTTTATGGGGTCTTAAACCTATATTTCGACATATTACAAACGGAATGACAAACTGATATATACCCTCACCATATATGGTGGAGGGTATAAAAATATTTTATAAAAAGTTTTTGCAATATTTTATAAAAGATTTTCCAAACTGCAACGCATTTGGTGTGGAAACTTTTATTAATGACGGCGAGAGTAAATTGTTCCAATTGCACCAACGTCCCCTGTCCGCTCCTTTGATTCATACCTGATTATATATAAAAGAAAAATAAATTGACTTTCCTCTTTGTTTTATTGACTTGTTTTATTCAATTTAATAAATTGTTCTTTTATGTTTGGACACCTAAACGTATACTTATTATTCAATTATATAATACATCACTCATACGTATGATGTTTTTAATAATCTGATGTGTATTTTTTTTTCTTTTTTTTCCAGCATCTTGTTCCATGTTTGGTTGATGTTTTTATTTTGTTTCGTGATTTCTCAAAGGTATGTTGGTAATTCACAATTCCCTTAATAGCTTAATAGCAATAACTGCCATCATAATACAATAGTTTACTTGTTGTTGGAGTTCTTTTTTTTTTGTTGTTGAACTGTTTGTTCTGTTTTAGGGCAAGAACACACACATTATACCAAATTACGATCAAGTATACTTTTAATTAGTGTCAATCAAAATAAAAAAAAAAATAATAATAATATTAACTATGAACCATAAATATTTTACTAGGACTTCTACACACAAAATAGTTGGTAGTTTAAATTAACTTAAAATATAATTTAAAATAAATGAAAAATCATTTAAAAACCGGTCTACTTACTTTTCATTTATTTTTAAATCATAATAAATTAACTTACAATATCCGTAAATAATAAATTATTTTTCATTCCGTTAAAACAAATGATATTTCCTTTGTTAATTAACTACAAAATCCGTAAAAGTAATAATTTTTCTTTTATTTGATTTATTTTAACTGTAATTAGTTAATTAACTACAAAATCAGTTAAAATAAAAGATATTTCGTTCTTGTAATGTCATAAAAATTAACTACAAAGTCAATAAAAATAAACGACTTTTAATTTATTTTGTTTATTTTAACAATCAGACAATTTAATTAAAAAAAAATAAAAACTATTAATTTAACAAATCATTAAATCTTAACTGTAACAGAAAATCCGTATTTACATGTAATTTATTCTTTAAATAAATGTAAAGAAGGTTGGAAAACTACATTTCTTTGTATTTCAAATGTATGCGCATAACTTTTTATATAAACTACAGTATTTTACTGTACAAATATTTCGAGTGTAACTGAAAAATATACAACATAATTATGGTGTAATTATACAAAGTGGATTTTCTATTTAAGATAATAATAAAATAAGTTGGGATGTAAAAATTAAATATAAAACGATATAGTTTAATTATTCCTGCTAATGGAGTTAAACTTTTATAACAGATTTGGGGTTTTATTAACTTAAATAGTTTTTTTTTGGGGGGGGGGGGGGGGGGGGGTTTAATGCGTTATTAAATGTTTTATACACTTAAAAATTATACGTTTGTAATTTAATAGAAATTGCTGGTAATATTAGTTTTAAAAAATGTCCTAAAGTATTTTTTTTTTAATTAAAAGTTAGTAAATGCACTAAATTTTAATTGGAGATTTATTGAAATTCCTATTTTTTACTATAAAGGTTTTTCATTTAAGCATATTTTATTTGAAGGTGATAGTATTAGTTTGCGCAATAAATGCAAATACTGTTAATTATGTTTTTTTAATAGATTTTTATCGCAGGCAGTTTACAATATCAAAAAAGGGGTCAATTAAAATTTGAGCGTCTGTTCCCCGACCGGTGAAAACAGGTCCTGTCTGAAATGACATACCTATCCCACCACTGGCGAAATAGAACCGGTCTAAAAGAACCTTTAACTAAGATTACCATTAAACTTGTAAAAAGCAGACCAGTCTGAAAAAACTACTTTGTTACTTATAAAAACGGGACAGATTCAGCATATACCAGTGAAGTGGTAGAAAAATGCCTAAAAAAATGCAAATTTTTTAAATCTGTACATAATTAATTAATTTATTAAAAACCAAATTTAATTATTAGTTTTGTAACAGTTAATCATCTCTCAAGTTGTGCATTGAGTAAGTTTTGGTTTGACTTAAAATAAAATCTAAAATTGCTATTTAAATATCGATGTCCCAAGAAGAACGCAATTTTTAAATCTGGCAACATTCGAAGTGCCATTGTTTGACATTTGAACAATTGTTATTGTTTGCTAGTAGAAGGTACGAGGTTAGTAAAAATGGAGCGCTACACGAATGAACAACGCATTCTCATTGTGAAATTGTTTTACCAAAATGGTGAAAGTTTTGCGGCTACAGTTCGCAAATTGCGATCAATTTGGGGTCACAATAATGCTCCAAAAGAGCCAACTGTAAAGAGATTAATGGATAAATTTGCCGAAACTGGGTCTGTTAGTGATGTAAAGACAACAATGCGCCATCGACCAGGTCGATCGACCGAAAATGTCGCAGCTGTACGTGATGATGTCGCTCAAACTCCATCCACCTCAATTCGACACCGAGCTCAGCAAATTGGTGTCTCCAAATCCACTTTGCAGCGAATTTTGACGAAAGATTTGCATCTTCATGCATACAAAGTTTAATTGACTCAGGAACTGAAGCCAGCTGACCATGGACAGCGAAGGGAGTTCGTTAAGTGGGTATTGGAGAGACAACATGAAAATGCTGATTTTGCCGATAAAATCATCTTCAGTGACGAGGCCCATTTTGATCTTGATGGCTTCGTCAATAGGCAGAATTGTCGCATTTGGGGTGAGGAAAATCCTCGAGTGATTCACGAGAAGCAAATGCATCCTCAACGTGTCACTGTGTGGTGTGGTTTTTGGGCTGGAGGAATCATTGGACCTTTTTTTTATGAAAATGAGGCAGGTCAAGCGCAAACAGTCAATGGTGTTCGGTATCGTGAAATGATAACCAGTTTTTTCTTGCCTAGAATTGAAGAAATGAATGTGGAGGGCATGTGGTTCCAACAAGACGGCGCCACATGTCATACAGCCAGAGAAACAATTCAATTGCTGCATCAGTCATTTAAAAATTGAGTTCTTCTTGGGACACCCCAAACATACATGATCATACATGGGACTGTATGTGATTATACTTAGGAATACATGGTCATGTACGTTCATGGGCTTGTATATGATCACACATGGGCAGCTATGGTCATATATGCCCATATATGTTTCAATATCTGACCATATATACATGATCTTATGTATGACCATGTATCTTCGGATCCAAAATTTGAGGGTATCATATATCATATATGCTCATATATTTTTCATGTATGCTCGTATATGATCATATGTGACTATATATAGCCATATACTTTTAAATTTTGGATCCGAAGATATTTGGTCCTACATGATCTCATATATGAGATGATGTATGGTCATGTATGTATATTAAACCATATATGGGTGCATATGATCATGTATGTCCGTGTATGATCATATACAAGCAGATATAAGTTCATGTATGTTAATATATATTTCGAATTTTTCATGGGTTTAAATAAATTTTTTTAATTCATAGCAAAAACACACCTTACCAAATACTGAGTCCAGTAATTTAAACTCCGAGGTTTTCACGTATTACCATTTATATTATAATTCTAAGTTTTTTTCTGTGGGATGTCCTAAAAGGTAAGTTATTCTGCTTACGTGCACTTACGAAAAAATAAATAATAGTGGGTTACGCGTATGTATATTTATTATTGGTTACTAGTAACCAATTATTATTTATTTTTTGTAAGAAATTGAGTAATGAATTATTTTTTAACTCCTGGTAACCAATTATAATTTAAATTTGAGTAAGCGGCAAGGCAATGCGATGCAGTCTTATGAATCCCAATTGCTAATGCACTTTTCTTCCAAAAAGAAATGTATAAATTAACCCTTTGACGGCCAGTGGTTGATAAATGTCCCATTTTTAGTTTTTGTCGTATTTGTCCCATTTTTTAACACATTTTTTTAAATATGGCTTGTATCTACAGATGATAGTTGTTGCTTTCACATAATACTAACTATTTGGATGAATATGGTCTCAGAACCATTAGCATCACCAAACAAATTCCTAAAAAAATATATATTTTTTTTATTATTTTTGGAACACATTTTCTGAAATCCTATTGGATAACACAGCGGATGAATATATTTGTAAGACATGGTCCATTCCTTGAATTTTTAGAAACATCGAGATATTTTGGATTGGTTCACTTCATTTATAACACGATACTGATACAATTTGGGACAAACATATGTAACCCATTGGTCGTCAAACATCCAAAAGATGAAGTTTTTGCTCAGTTTTAAACATTTTTTATTAGCATTAAAATTCAAGTAATTTTTATTTGATTTTTATAGATTTTTTCTCCTGATTCCAAATTTCAATCTCTTTACAATTTTTATTTATTTTATAAAAAGGATATTTCGGAACTATAGTTAAAACTCGATTTTTGCCACAAGATATTTTAAAATTTTTGTCGTATTCGTGATCAGAATACCAACATTCATTATATAAAATGTTTCATAACACAATCAAGTTAAAATAAATAAATTCGATAGCATTCTAAACTAATTTTTATGCTTTTTCCTTTTCACTTACTTGTTGATTTGTTTTATTAAACACTTTAAATTCATAAATTAATAAAATTCACATTAATAAATAAAGTTATTTAAACTATTAACAATGACTCATTATTATTTATAGTAAAATAATAGGAAAGGTAAGCCATTACAGGTAACTTATTATTATTTAATTTAAATTAATAAAACAAGTAACATGTTATAGTTAATACATTATTTTTATTTTGAAAATAATGCTGAATGTAAGGAATACTTATTACAATGTAATGTATAAAGTAATGATATGTCAATTCCATGTTTTTGCTGGGTTTCTTCACTTTTTTTAATTGTCTTTACGAAATTTTTTGTTGTTAAATAGTTTTAACTTAATATACATTTAAAACAGTTTGTAAGTTAAATTAACTGAAAATTCCATTTACAAGAAATGATATTTCATTTAAAAACTGGTCTACCAAATGGCTTTTGTTATTTATTTTTGTTTAAACAACTGACACATCCGTAAGAAAGAAATGATTAACCAGTAAAAATAAATGTTAAAATTTTACCTACCAATTCCTTAAAAAATAAATGATTTTATCATTTATTTGAAATTGTTTCCGTTTTTGTATTATTTGTTTTATATTTTTTTTTAATCTACAAAATGTATGTATGTAGACACTTTTTGTGTAAATGTGTTTGTAAAGTTCTTGTAATTTGAATTGAAATAATTTTGTATATAAGCAACCAATTTAAATAATAAACAAATTCGACTTTTTTTTAAATTTTTTTTCGAAACATACAGCAAACAAAATTTAAATTTGTAATAACTGTTGCGGCCACAAATAAACCCCAAATTTCCATTTTGTGGGTAAATTTTTATTAAATTTTAAATAAAGGAAAAAAAATAAATGAAACTGATATAAATCGGTTAATGATAGCAAATCATTTCGAATTAATGTATAAACAATTTATTATAGATAAATGTATGTTCATTTATTTTGAAATGAAGGGGAAACATTTTTTGATTAAACTACAAACAGTAAACTAAATAATATTTTAAGTGTACTTTTAATTTTATTTAATTTAGATTATTCTTTTGAACTAAACATATGTTATCTAAATATTAATCGACTTTCTGCATTTTAAAAATGTTTTTTTTTATTTCAATTTACATTTGTTTCTAAATTTCGAGTTACCCTACAAGAAATGATGAGTAATTTGACGTCATATGAGTGTATATGATTTTATTGGTACAAGTTATTATTTTTGAGTGTTAGTGTGTTCTTTTCCTTATTTTCTTTAATTCCCTTGTAATCTTTGTTGTAAATTTTTTTTTGTATTTATTGAAATAGAAAATTTACTTCCTTAAGTAACAAAATTATTTTTAAACTTATTCTCAGGTGCGCTCATTGCGTCAGTGCTTTGACTGGTGTTTTTGCGATAATTTTGTGACAGGTTCTTTTGTGGTTGTCCTGTGACATCAGAATAATTATTAGGAATAAAAAAATTGTAACCGATTTTGGCTCAATTCCTGCCAATTTCTGTTTTATATGTTAGCGTTTCTAAGGCCTTAAACTTCGAAAAATTACAAAAAATGTTATTGCGCTTTCGTTATATTTTTCATTTTTCGGTATAAAATTCTTAAACCGCTAATTGAAATTCCCTTAGCTGAATTTGATCGGATCAAATCATAATACTAATTTTTAAAATTGTTTTAAAAAAGTTTAAATATTTTATGGATAATTATAATTTATTCAATAAGTCTTACTTAAGAACTCCTAGTAGTTCATCTTAAACAGGTTTTACTGTATTATATGTTTTATATTATTATATTATTAGGACAAGAACGTTCATATACATAAAATATATGTGTTCAAAATATAAAAATATACATTTAAAATTCTGTTCAGTAAACAATTTTCATTAATACATAGCTTTCAGTCTTTTGAACTCTCCAATTTATAACCAACAATACTTCAATCTTTTTAATCCGCAATTTATAAAATAAAAAAGCAATTTATCATACTCATATAATTTGCATTACTATAATTTTCATTATCATATTTAAATAATTCTCTTAAATGTAAAATACTACCAAGAATATGATTAACAAAAAAAAAAGTTTAATTAAAAAATATACATATTAACAAGAAAAATGTTTTATCATAAAATTAAACCTTTTATACAATGTATAATATGGAATATAATGTAAAAATTTTATTCTGCAAATGTAACAATATAGCGAGAGAAAAAAATTGAAATTCATCAACCATTCAAATAAAAAAAAAAAAAAAACATGTACGGTAAAAACACAATTGTAAATAAAATAATGAATAAATGAAAATTAAAAAAAAACTTTCAACAAAGATATATGATATAATATAATTTTTATTTTTTTACTCAACTACCTTTTATTTAGTTTCATTTTTTTTTTTAAAAGAGAGTTATGTTTAAATCCAAACAAACAAACAATAGAATCAGATTACATGTGTATGTATTGTTGAAACACAGGTGTTTAAATACAAATTTGTATTTGGTAGTAAGCTAGAAACATACAGTTTTTATTTGTGGTGTGTGAATTACCAAAAAATTTTAAAAATAAATAAATACTTGTCCAGTTTTTTTTTGTATTCCAGATAAAAAATATACATAAATATTTACATATACACAGAGAAAAAAATAATAGGTAAATAAAATATTTTATTATATTTAAATTAACATGTTATTTTTAAAAATACAAAATATATATTCATAGCAATTTTTAATTTAGAGTTCACGAAAAATAACTTGAAATCATGCATAAGTATATCGTCTATGTAGAACAAAAACTCATCATCTACATTTTCATAGTTTTGAGTAATAAGGTGTTTTATATAAAAGTTCTCATTAAAAATTCAATATTTCGATAAAAAATATTTTGAATACCACAATTTGTTAATTATTAAATACAACATTTTATCCACCAAAAACTTTTAATAAATAATGAGAATTTAGAGCTAATTTTACGAAATTGTAGATAGTGATTTTATCTTCTTACCTTTTTTTGTTTCGATTACAGTTAGTGAGTTTTTATTGCATGAATACAAAGTCCATATTTTGAAAGTTTTATTGAAAGAAATAAGATAAGTAATGGATAATCTAATACATTTCATTAATATTATCGATTTTAAGATAAATTTGAATTGTACATTTTTAAGGCTTGTTATTCATCAACATTTTCATCTTCAAAGTCTTTTGCAGACTTTAACGTTGGCAAATTCTTGTACCACTGATGAAGCTCGACTGGTATAACTCCACTTGCGCATAATTTTAGCAAATCTTTTTTTTTGCTTCGCTTATGGGTAACTCATTTTCATAAATATGTATAGGTGCTTATACATTTGGTGGTCTTTCACGTCCATGGACACAAATTTTTTTATATGGTGCTGTGTGATCCTATCGATGAAATATTGTATTCGGATCTGTTTTTTGGTATCGTAAACATTTTACTTTTAACCAAGACACTTTTTTACCATCCTCATCAATATATCTATTTTTTATGAGATTTTAACACAGTTTTTGGAGATTAAGAAAATCAAAATATTTAATTTCATTGACTTCGTAAGGATCCTTGTTCTTATTTTTACCTCTTAAAAATTTCAAGCCAATCATCATTCATTATGAAAACCGATCTATATTTCTTTGAATGTTCTATTGATGAATGCATGGAGTCGCACTCCATATACGTATGACCGGATTCCAAAAATTTTTGTTCGATAACTTGAAGGTTGGTGGAACGTACAGCATAGAGCACAATGGCAGCAACGTTTTAATTCCTATTTCGGCCACCACATGTGTCAGAAAAAAGTGACAGCTTCGTAATATTTTTTGGTATTGAATTGATGTATTTAAACAGTATTGATCCAATTTCCGAACTGCCTCGTTTTCCATTTAGTTCATTCCAGGCATAGCACAAAGCCTTTTTATCATGACCACTTTCATACACTGTAAGGTTATAAACATTAATCTCGCGACTATAATACATTTGAGACGATGCTGAGGATGGTATCTGCAAGACACTCTGGAGATCAAATTTAACTGTTTGAAAATTGTCCTGTGTTGTTGCTCGTTGTTTGTCTAAATTCTTAGCCATGTAGCAATCATCTTTTCAGTTTATATGCAAGTCATATTCTTCTTGAAGTTGTTCTTTTCTTACTGAGTCTGCCAACTCAAATCGTGTGCAAATGGTGCACTGGTCTTTTTTTGGTGTAAAGAAAGATATATTGTATTGAGTGCAAAACACTCTCCTGTACACATTTTCTTTCACTGGCATCTCATTAAGCGTAGAACAATAAAGCTCATACATTTTGAGGATGGATAGATTGCTGTCAAGGTATTTTTTTGAGATGACTGGCGAATGTAATGTCCCGGTACGGTCTAAAAACTTTCAATGTGCTGCTTTACTATATTTATGGAATGATTACTTGTTTTGTTGCCTGGTGGTTTCTTTCCACGTTTGTCATCGCCTTCAAAATTACCACAAGCATTGATTGACGACAATGCTACATTTATAGGTCCATTTGATATGCATAGAGTTTTTTTAAAAAATGTTGCACGCACCCTCCATAATTGTCGTTGTCCATTGCCCTTGATTCGCTACGCGAACTATGATTCTTCGAAGTAGTTCTTCGTTTCACAGAAGAAACTTTTATGCATTTCAAAATAAAGTCTTTTTGCCTTTTGTAATTTTTCATTGCCCAATATACACTGCAAATTTTTTTCGGTCTCCTTCCGTAAAATGTAAATTGCATTTGAAACGACATTTGGTACAGTTAAATTTTTTAGGTGTCTTCGCTTTTTTTAATCCCGTGGAAGTTAGTTATAAAAAAAAAAAATCTTAGTAAATAAAATAGATATGCGCATATCGATAAGCGCAAAAGATAAACAATGGAAAATTATGAAATAAAATGCAATAAACTCATTTTTCGCAAAAGTGTAGTTGATGAGTTTTTCTTCTACATAGACGATATTATAAATTTACGGATGTGAACATGAGTAGGTTGGGGTACTGGCCGTAATTTCCAGCCCACATTTGTTTTTCAAAGATATATTTATTTTAACCTTTTTATACAGTTGTTCAAAAAGATTTACTGTCATTTACCGATTTTTTTTAGTTTCATTTATTTTTTTAATTTTTTAGAAATTTAATAAAAAGTTTACCCACAAAACGAAAATTTGTGGTTTATTTGTTCCCCTAACGGTTATTACAAATTTAAGTTTTATTTGCTGTTTCAAAAAAAAAAAAAAAAAAATTAAAAAAATTCCAATTTTGTATGTTATTGTTTATATACAAGATTATTTCAAGAGCTTCATAAACACACACACATATGGTTAGTCACACAAAATGTGTCTATAGACTGTGTGAGTATTAGTGTTTCCAATTATTCGACCCTGTTGGTTAGGTCATTATTCGAAAAATTAAGAAAATTGATTAATCGATTAATCGAAAAAATTGGGGATTAATCGTTTAATGCAAAATAAATGTATTTCTTTCATCAATAAGAACGCAAAGAGCTGTTTTTTTCTGGAATATCAACTTAAATCTATCCTGCAAAAGCATCCTCAGATTTTTTAAAGAATCATGCCTTATAATCTTGGGGTTTTTCCAGAGGAATCTAACGACTTTTTTGAATAGAAAATATCAGACGTGTTCTGTGGAAGTACACCATTAAAAACGCAGTGTAGATATTGTTTTACCGAAGACGACATTTTGCCGATAAAGTTCATTTTTATTTTCTTAATGTGACACTGTCCAGAATAAAAAAATCAAGAGCTGCTTTCAAAAAATTTAAATAACAAATTCTTAAAAATATGGTATGAATAAGTTTTGTGAAATTTACAAAGTTTGATAGAACTGTCACTGTTCCCTGACTCTTTTTTAGTGTCTGGTTTAAGTTTTAGAGTTAAAAAGGTTATCTATTACAAAATATATAAAAATCACATATATTCCTTACAAGTCCTCACCAAATTTTTCTGTGTTTGTGCAATGAAGAATTCAAATAAGCGAATCCTTAAATATTTTTGACTAAACAATTTAATTCTACTGAAGTTTCAAATACGAACGAAAATTCCATGTTATTTTTTAGTTTTTTTTAAATTTCTAAGAATTTTAAATGAAACTGTTTTTTTTTAGAAAATACAGTTTTCAAATTTAAAGTAATTATTATTTTATAACGTCATAGTGCTTGTTAGGAATAGACCTAGCCACGTGTTTTATTGCTAAGGAGAAAAATATATATTTTAATAGGTTTTTTGTTAAAGCTCTACTCAGAGACTCTAGCTTTTCTAAAACTTCGCGTTCTGATGAGATCTTTTATCAGTTTGAAGTACATGTATGCGGAGATTGAAGCTCTATTTCAATTTTTGCACATGCAAATATAATGTTATATTGTTTAAAATATCTTTTTTTAAAGAAATTGAAACAAAAATAAAAATTGTCTATCATATTTACATTTGCTTTGTTGACTCGGTCGATTTGAAAAGAATTTGTTTTTATTTAAGTTGATCTTTTTTTCAACGATTTTCTTGCCAAAGTTAAGAAAATTAGAAAGTTTTAAGAAATATAACAGAAACACTAGTGAGTATACATTTTATTGATTAAAAAACAAACAGAAATACTAAAAACGGTACAAATTTCAAATAAATAAATAATCACTTATTTTTTACGGAATTGGTAGGTAAAATTTTAACTGATTAATCATTTTTTTTTTTACTGATGTGTCAGTTGTTTTATCAAAATTTCAAAATAATGATGTGTCAGTTGTTTTATCAAAATTTCAAAATAAATAACATTTGATTTAAATAAATAGTAAGTAGACCGGATTTTAAATGAAATATTTAAAAGGCATTTTCTGTTCTGTTTTAACTTACAAACTTTATTAAGTTAAAAATCACTCACATGACCATCTTTAATAAATGTGACCTTCTCCGAGAAAAGGGACCTAGTGTGTGAAAATGAAGTTTTGAGAAAAACGCATTTAAAGTTTCATAACGCATTATCACTGTGAACACACCGTTCGTTTTGTACGTTTTTATGGGGTAAATAAATGTTTATCAGAAATCTAACTCATTTCATCAGAATCCACACTAGGTCGCTTTGTATGTATGTATTTGAAAGTTAATAAAAAATTCTTCTAAATTAATCGCTTTAAATAAAACACTTATATTTTGTGTTTTTTCTGCCTTTTCAATAACTTAACTCATTTCGTCCCAAGGATTTTTTTATAACTTTATAAAACTTGGTAATTTAGGTAATTTGGGGTTAAAAAACTATTTTTTTTTAGATTTCTTGTTTTTTGAGAAAAATAGTGTTCGATTTCTCCAACACTATTTTGAAGGCATATTACAACAATACAAATGGAAAAACAAAAACATTTGATTCTATTGTTGAAATTTTAATCGTTTGTTAATGGAACTACATTTTTTACTTTTTTTATTTTTTATACATAGTTTTCAGTTTTTAAAATTATGCTAAAACTAATGTGTTTTTCTTCTTTTTTAAAAAATGGGGAGTGAAGTGGGTAAGCAATTTTATATTTACATTTAAAGATAATCCCTTATACTAATTAATTGTATAAAAAAATAGTTCAGAGTCTTAATTAAGAAACGAAAAAAAAAAAATATTATTTAAACTGGTGTTTGAATAATCGAACACTGAGACGTTATGGGTTAAGTCAATAATGTTTATGCAACAATTTACCCTGCGTGGAAGAAAAGGGTCAATTGGGATTTGGGACCTGTCCCGTGATAGGTGTAAACAGGACCGGTTCCGAAATTACATATCAGGATTGGTGAAAAGGAGACCGTTTCCTAAAGTACCTACCACGTGAACGTTTTCAAAGTCTATACCACGTGATGGGTCTGAAAGTACCAGTTCTGTGGTAGGTGCAAACCGGATCGGTTTCTAAAGTACCTATCACGTGATCAATATATAAAGTCTTTATCACGTATAAGGTCTGAAAGTACTAGTCCCGTGTTAAGGGAAAACAGTACCGGATCTCAAAAAACGTACCACATGCTAGGTTAAAAATCCTCTATCACGTGATGAGTTTGAAAGTACGAATTCTATGAAATGTTTTTTGGGGTTAGTTGTATGACATGTTCTTTTAGACCAGACCTGTGACATGTCACATAGGGCAATTGACCTCCTCCTAAAACAAGCCCAGGTTAAAGTGACCGGTCCTTTTTATACAAATCAGTTTGTCATTCATGTTTTTAACATGTCGAAATATAGGTTTAAGACCCTATCAAATATATATATTCGTGATCCTTATGCAATTGCTGTCTCTTGAAATGGAATTGGAAATCCTCCCTAGAAGTTTGGTATTGAAAATCAGCAAAATCGGTTCAGCGGTTAAAACGTTATGAATGAAAATGTGAAGATCATAGTAGCGACAGGTAAAAAATATATTTTCTCACATTTTTTGTTGCCAGTCGCTTAAAAGTGAATAATATTTTGTACTCACCTTAAATATTTTTCACCTCAAAAATTTTTTTCACCACTAAAATTTTTTTTCACCACAATAAATTTTTTTCACCTCAAAAAATTTTTTTCACCTCAAATTTTTTTTACACCACGAAATTTGTTTTCGCATCCAAAAAAGTTTATCAACTCAAAAAATTTTTTCAACATCATAATTTTACTTCAAAAGTTTTTTACATTATTTGTATCAAAAACTGTAGAAAACATTTTTTAAGATCTTGGTAGAGGGTATTCAAAGATTCGGCACAGTCGAATTTAAGCCTTTTTTTACTTGTTATAAAGGGTCCGCCAAATCTCTTTTTTTTTTTTGAAAATGCTATAAAAAAAAGTGCTAAATGTTTTCTCAAATTTCTTTTTTTATTTGAAAGTACAATCCTTCCGGTTAATAATGCAAAATAATTTCATTCAAATGGCTGCCCCGGCTGGGCATACAGTAGCCTTCACGATCGGTCCAATTTTTAAGCACATTATCGATTGTGTGCAGCTGTATTTTACCAATGGCTTCACGAATATTGTCCTTTAAAGCGTCAATTGTCTCTGGCTTATCGGCGTAACACTTATCTTTGACGGCACCCCACAAATAATAGTCCAACGGTGTCAAATCGCAGCTAAGAGGTGGCCAAAAACAGGGCGCAAAACATCGAGTGTAGCTTCGGCTGTGTGGCACGTAGCGCCATCCTGTTGAAACCAAATGTTGCCAATATCATCCTCTTCAATTTTTGTGAACAAAAATTCGTTCAACATGGCCCGATAACGATCGCCATTAACTGTAACAGCCACTCCTTGCTCATTTTCGAAGAAAAATGGCCCAATTATGCCTCTGGACCAAAATCCGCACAGTGACTCGTTTTGGGTGAATCCGCTTTTCAATGTATGCGTGCGGGTTTTTTGTGCCCCATATGTGACAATTTTGCTTGTTTACATACCCGCCAAAATCAAAATGATCTTCATCTGAAAAGATGATTTTTTTGGCAAAATCGGCATCTTCTGTAAGTCGATCGCAGGCCCACTTAGCGAAGCGAAAACGCATGGATGGTCAGTTGGCTTCAACTCCTAAACCAATTGGACTTTGTATGGCGTCAAACCATGGTCTTTATGCAAAATTCCTCTCAATGATGTCTCCGAAATGTTCAATTGTTGAGAACGACGGTGAATTGATGTTGATGGCGCTTCACGCCCACTTTCTGCCACAGCAGCAATATTCTCGGGTGTACGCACTGTTTTTGGCTTTTCACGCTTTGGTTTATCGATGAGGATGCCAGTTTCTTTCACTTTTTTCACAAGATAACGAACATACGGAGCTGACGGTGCTTCTCTTCTTCCAAAATCCGTACGCAATTTTCGCACACATTCTGCAACATTACCATGATTTTCAAAGTACATAATGTCGCAATATTTCCCAGCGTTGTTCAAGCGTATACACAACCATATTCGTTCAGCGGAAGGATAAAACTAATTATCTGTCAAATCAGACATGAGCTAAGTGTTACCATTCACGAAATAAGCACTAGTTGAAAAAAAAACGTTAGATGGCGGACCCTAAAGAAAGCCATCCCATGGCTGGTCCCTATCACAATGAACCGGTCAACTGACGTGTCCTGGGAAGGTCCTTTTTCCGCAAGGTAGTTAAAGCGTGCGGTGACTGAATTTAAAATTTTTGTAATAAAAATTTAAATTGACATTGTTGTAAAACACAATATATATAAGTGTATTAAAGAGTTGTTTTTATTTTTGTTTTTTTTTTTTTTTTTTTTGACAGAATACTGTTTGTCGTTGCCATACACATTTAAGTGTTTATGTATGTAAGTGACAAATCGTATTACTATTAGCCTTGGTAATGTAAATAAAAATATAATAAAAACAACAATATCATCAGAATCAATCAATACTTAAGTAAAGCTGACTGTTGCGTTAAAGTGCTTTTTTAAAAGAAAAATGTGAGAGAAATTTTTTTTAAATTGTTTATAAATTACAAAAGAAAACCAGATAAGTAAAACTGAAATTTATTTTATATAATAAAAATTTATTGAAATATATGAATTATCTTGTATAACGTGGTATAATTATTTGCTATATTATCATTTAGATTTTTACTCTAAATTAAAACACTTAAATTTATTTTTATTGCTAAACCTCATATTAAGCATTTCATAAAAACTCTTTTGTTTTTAAAATTCAACAAATAAAATTGTAAAACAAATTAAATGTATATGTGTGTACGCTTAAATTGCCAGTAAAATTGTAACTCAAATATTTCCGCTTAAAATAGTAAATTCTATGAAAGATATTGTTTGAGTGGAGAGATGAATTTTTTTTTTTTTTGTAATTCTTTTAAAAACATTTTACATTTATGTTTTTCACCAAAAACTAAAAATAAGCTACAAAGGAACAATAGATTGTTGGATACTTTGCCACGATAAAAATAATGGGTTAAAAAAAGTTGTAGCATTAGCTTAGAAAATTTGTTGTTTAACAAAATTTCCTTGAAATAATATTCAATCCTCAGGCAAATAATATATTTTTAGACCTTTTTTTTATGGTTCACTTAAATTATATGTTTTTCATACTGTTTTAACCATAAAAAGTATATTTTAAATAGCTTAAATACTTTTTGTTTTAATGTTGTTTCCAAAAAAAAAAAAAAAAAAAAAAACATTAAGATAAGTAGCAGAAGAAGATAAGCCTGTTTTTAGCTTAAACATATGAAAAAACCATTCCAAAGATTTTCAACCCAAGTTTTCAATATATATATATTTTTATGGATATCATTGCAAATAAACACATTTTCACATTCCATGTTCCAGTGATAACTGTACTGTATCAAAATTCGGTTCAGTTCACTTTATATCTTGGCTGAATTTTACTTTTTAAGAAATTGTTAAATTATTACAATTATTAGCTCAAATAAAATTTTAATTATTCTACTTTCGAATGTCTGGCTTCAAATTCCGATGCAGAACGCCGAAGATTATTTGTAAAGACCTTCTAAGGGTCTAAGAGCCTTGATATTTCTCAAATTTGAATATGTGTTCTTCGGACAAAATTAAAAATTTAACTTTTTTAAGAAAATAATTTTGAAAATCTTGTAGTGTATTCCAAGACCCGGTTTTCGGTTTATTAAAAAGCCGGTTTTGGTTAAAAAAAACGATTTTTTGCCGGGATTTCAATTCGGGTTTTTGAAAAACCGGTTTTGGTTTTAAAAAAAAAACCGGTTATGTTGCAAAACCCGGTTATTTATTTTTTTCTTCTTTAATGTATTTGCACTAAAACGAAACACATTTGTGTTTCATATTAAATTGTCCCTATACTGACATTAATTGCGAATAAATTGGTTGTTCTTGGACCGAGTTATTGGCGAAAGAGTCAAACTGCCTCTTATAAAAGTATGCAAAATTAAAAAAACAAAATCAAATATTTTTAATGCGATTTTCATGGTAGCTTTTTATGATAAAAAAAAAATTTTCAAAAATTATAAAAAAAACTCATTAATAAAATAGTATTAAAAGGAGATTTTCGTATTTCGTATCAATTGAGAAGTTCCCGGCCTGACACATAGATGGCGCTACTAGACTTAAATCGATATGATTTTTAGTTTGCCCTTATCGTCGAAAGACACTTGTATAAATTTGACAGCTGTCGGATTATTAGTTTGTGAATTATAGCATTTGGAGTGAAGCAACTTTTGTTATTGTGAAGAAAAAAAAAATGGATAAAAAGGAATTTCACGTGTTGATTAAATATTGCTTTTTGAAGGGAAAAAATATAGTTGAAGCAAAAACTTGGCTTGATGACGAGTTTCCGGACACTGCCCCAGGAAAATCAACCATTAAGGATTGGTATACTAAGTTGAGACGTGGTGAAATGAGCACCGAAGACTGTAAACACAGTGGACGCCCAAAAGAGGTTGTTACGGACGAAAACATAAAAAAAAAACACAAAATGATTTCGAATAACCGTAAATTGTAATTGAATGAAATAGCAGGTACTCTAAAGATATCAACTGAACGTGTACATATCATATCATTCACGAATATTTGGGTATGAGAAAGCTTTGTGCAAAGTGGGTGCCGCGCGAGCTCGCTTTTGACCAAAAACAAGTCATGAATTGGGCTTCGAATTGCTTTCGCATCCACCTTATTCTACATATCTGGCCCCCAGCGACTATTTCCTGTTCTCAGATCTCAAAAGAATGCTCGCTGGGAAGAAATTTTCCTCGAATGAAGAGGTGATCGCCGAAACTGAGGCCTATTTAGAAGCAAAGGACAAATCGTACTACAAAAATGGTAACAAAAAGTTGGAGGGTCGCTATAATCAGTGTATCACCCTTGAACTATGTTGAATAAAAAAAAAACGAATTTTGCCAGAAAAATTTATTTATTTATTTTATTTATATTTATATTAATCATATAATTACAAATTATATATTAATACCCTAACCGAGCACTAGCAACAAAGGCCATCGGCTCATTGTAGCCAAAACAGACCGGAGTCTCTGGTGGGAATCGAGCCCACGACCCCCGCACTGATAAGCTAACACGCTACCAACTAGCCTACCGAGGCGCTCTGCCAAAAAAAAATGTGTTTTAGTATGGTAGACCGGGGACTTTTCAGTTGACCTGTTAATTTATCTTTTTTTTTTTGCAGTAGCGGGACAGTTATTTCTCTTTTATATTAATGCAAGGATACTTCCCTTTTAGTTTGCATAGAACGTTTATAATTTTACATAATGTTTTACATAATAAAAGTTGAAAAAGATTATATTACTTAATATAAATACAAAAAAACAGCGCAATAAAATAGAAAATGAAATACTATAAAACTTTTGTTATGTAACCTATCTTTTACTTAAGCTTCTCTTGCAGTCTTATTTTTAACTGACAAGTGTTTACACTTGTCCCTGCGAAAAAGTTTTAAAATAACAATTCAAAAAAAGGAACATTAAAAAAAATATAATTTGATCACTTAGAAATAGTTGATATAATTAGTCTGTTGGGACCAAAGTAACTTTTTAAAACATTTTATTTATTTTACTAATTTGCCAACTAATATGTACTAGTTAGAATACTAAACATTCTTTTTGCCCCTAATTTCTCTTGGAAATTATAATTGCCAGTCCCTGTAAACAAAAACCACTTTTTGGGCCAACTTTAAGGACTCCTATGAGATAAATGGGACCAGATAGTGACTTAACATACACACTACATTTTTGTAGTGCCAGTCTCACTCTACAAATCATGAATTTTTCTATCTCACCTAAACAATAATGAGTACCCAAAACCCTTAGGGAACCATACTGCCCCGTGCACCTCAACAGGTTAAAATAAAACATGTAAAAATTAATAAAATCGACTGTTAAATTTTACAAAAAAAAAATTTGTAAATTAAATCAAGAAATTAGTAAAACTATAGCATTTATTTGGATTTAATTTCCCCATAAGTTACCAACAAAAAAAAAACAACTTCTTCATTCAAGTCACCGTTGCCATAACCATCATCCTGCTCTTCTCTATTTTCTCATGGCACATTATAATGTCCCTGCTGGCATTGTATATACATTTTGTAGCTTTTTTTTTTAATTTATTGCACACATAATTGTGCTAAAAAATGCGTGGCAAGTAAAAAATCAAATAAAAACACAACCGACAAAACAAAAATGATAAACACTAAGATTCAAAAGTATACAAAATAAAAAAAAATAAAATAAACTATTTGATTCAATACCAATTAATTTTGTAAAATCGCAGAAAATCGAAATTTAAGTTTCTCCAATTCACAAACTTTTTTCTTAATCAGCTAAAAGTAAATTTAAAAATTTTCTAAAGTTAATAATCTCTATATCTAAGTTGGGACAATAAGTATCACCCTATAGGAATGGGCTGCAATTTTTGCAAATGGCTTTGTATCTTAGTTTGGTTTTGACATTCCTGAAGTAGACGCATGCGAAATTTTTAATGAATAACAGTGAATCGCCATACGCATTAAAAACGCGCGGACGAGGAAGTGGAACTGGAGGATTTTCCATCAAAATTGATCATGAGCGTTGAAACTCATTTTTGTCGTAGCGGTCACGACAATCATCAAAATTCTCTTGAAGGAAATTCTGGGGAAGGGAAAATTTACGCATAATTCAAGAAGTATCATTGCACCCTCTCAAAGCTATCGTTTGGTGTGAAGTTACAAAAGGCGATTGGACCTGATTTTTCCGGATATAAGAGTGACGCTATTACGGCAAACAGTGGCCACTATACGCCATGATGAAATAATTTTTTTTACCAGAAGTTGACGATCTATATTTAGAGGCTGTGTGATTCCATATTTCGAAGGATGCTTGCTCAGCGCTTTTAATCTCGCGTTTCGGTGATATAGATTTGCCATTTAGATCTCCCGATTTGGCAGTCCCATTCTTCTTCCTGTAGGGATATTTAAAATTATTGGTATATGCGAACAAGCGCAGAACCTTGGAGTAGTAAACGAACAACATTCCAGCTTTAATTGACAACGTGATACCACAAATTCCGGGCACGGTTATGCAAAATTTATCAAAAGAGCCCAAATTTGCTTCAACGCTGAGGGCGGCCATTTGAAACAAAATTTATAAGTGCGAATATACATAATCAGTTAAAAACCAAATGAATTTTCAATTTAAACAATAGTTATGGAGAAAGTAAATCAGATGATGGTTTTTGCCCCACTCTGTATAAAAAATTACGTACTTACTCTATCAACATCATGAAACCTATACCGCTGGCGCTAGGATCATGAAATTTGGCGCGGAAGTTGTTTATCCATTGCAGATGTCCGGAATTTTTGGAAATTCCTTAGAAGAAGGGAAAAAAGGGGAAAAGTCTCCCATTTATATGTCTGCCTAAACCATTTTCTTAAATAATGTGTTTTTTGGAGTATGGTCAGCCACTGATGAAGAACTTTTTTGAATTTTGACCAGGTACGTGGTTAAAACGGTGGTTTAAAAGTCTTCCCCTTAACGGGTGTTTTTATACTCTTCAACAGTTGGCCGAGCGTAACAGGGTTACTATTTACTGGATACCAGGTCATCGTAGGTAACGAGGTAGCGGGCGAACTAGCTAAAATGGGTTCTTCCACACCTTTGGTGGGTCCAGAACCGTACTGTGGGGTGAATTGGTCCACCATAGCAGCCCTGGTTAAGTAGGGCGAACTACCAATGGCGAAGGACCTTTGGAACAATTCTTTGGGGATAAGACAGGCGAAACTATTGGTCAACGCCTTTTCCAGTGGAAAAATTTTGGACCTTGCTAGGAACGACATAAGGTTACTAACAGGGTTTAAGGAGGAAAAATTTTAATAAGGAATTTTTAGGTCCTTTTCTCCATCTTCTATATTAAAGTTCATTGGGAATATAATACAGAATTTGGTTTAGTTTTATGATCCTTGGTACAAAAGATCCATATGGGGGGCAGTGCCGGCCGTGGGGCCCGATTTTGACATAATAATAAAGGGTGAAGACTCTTACTCCACCTTTGAGCATGAGCTTATTCACTGATGAGGCATTATTTTGAATTTTCGTCAGGAATGTGGTAAAAATGTTGGTTAAAAAGGGGAAATTCTGCCCCTCAGTGGCCTGTCCAAACCGATTTGGCTAGAAGGCTGAAATTTCAAATATGTGATCCCTGGCGTATGGGCTAATTCACTGATTCCCTGGCGTATGGGCTAATTCCCAGATTAGGAACGTTTTGGGAAGCTTTAGTCAGAAATGTGATAAGAATCGTGATTCAAAAAGTCAAAAGTCTATACCCTAATGACCTGCCTAAACTGCTGTGGGTAGGAAAACTGAAATTTACTCCATTAGCGTGGGCAAATACAGGGTGGCGCAAAAATAACCTTCCGATGTTTTTTGGCTGTAATTAAAAAAAAAAAAAAAAATGAAAAATTTTGATTCTTCTTGTGGATTATTTTTATTTGGTCTTTTACTTTTTTTACATCAAGTCGAGAATATGATGTCATGTAAATGGCCGCCGCCACAGTTGATTGTCATTTGAGCCCTTTTTATGGCATTTTCCATCACTTTGGCCAAAACTTCCGGCGATAGGTCCTCACATTCTTGACGGATATTGTCTTTAAGAGCTGCAAGAGTCTGAGGCTTGTTGACATAAATCCGCGACTTCAAAAAGCCCCACAAAAAGAAGTCTGGAGCGGTCAAATCAGGCGATCTTGCTGGCCAGTGCAAATCGCCAAAACGGGAGATTAGGCGACCGGGAAATGCATGCTTCAGCATATCGGTTGTGGCACGTGCAGTGTGTGGCGTTGCACCGTCCTGTTGGAACCACATGTTTTCCAATCCCAATTCATCAAGTTGCGGCAAAAAGAACTCGTTGATCATTGCTTTGTAGCGCTCACCATTCATAGTAACCGTTTGGCCCGCGACGTCTTCGAAGAAAAAAGGTCCGATGACTCCTCCAGCGAAAACAGCACACCATACAGTGACTTTGAGCGGGTGTAATGGCTCTTCGTGGGTTACACGCGGATTTTCAGTGCTTATTTACGTACCCGCTAAGATGGAAATGGGCTCATCACTCATGATTATTTTTGATGAAAAATCATCTTCATTATTGCTCAAATAAATAGTCACCAATATTCCGCGTTCTGAAGCAGTGTAGCGTAACATTGTTTATTTAAGTGTATTTCGCATGTGTTTACTACACAAATGTCAAAACAGAACTGACATTAGGGGCCAATCGCAAAATTTATAGCATTTTCTGATAGGAGGATTACTTTTGCGCCACCTTGTAGGTATCCAAAGGGGTAAAAGTGCCATCCAAATTGGAATGGAACTAAGAACAAGTGGAATTGAAACACTAAACACAGGGACCGAAATGAAATGGGAGGGGAACGAAATGAAATAGCACGGGGAACGAATGGAATTGAAAAACTAGACAAGGGGAATGGGATGAAATGGCACATGAAACGATTTGTATTTAAACACTGCTTAAGGGGGCCAAAAAGGAATGGAACGGGGAAGGAGTGGAATTGAAACACTGGCTAACAGGACGTATATGCAATGTTTTTAAAAATTCCAAATACTGATTGTACATTTAATATAATTTTTATGGCATCTGTTGTTGTGTTTAGCATTTTTGGAAAAATGACCCTCTTACATTAAAAACGACAAAACAATAAAAATAATATGACTTTAAGTTTCGGTAATATTTATGTCTGCTCTTATTAAATGTTTCGTATACTAATTTTCATAAATTTTCATCATCATCATTTAAGAATTAAATTTAAATTTTAATAAATTTAGCGTAATTTACCCCAGTTAAAAATATTAATCTTAGTTACGCCCCTGTTAAAATCAATTTCTCAAATATAATTTTATTTCGATTGATAGATAAACTAATCATTAGTAACTTGTTTTATTTATTTACTCCTGCTACCACATTTTCAAGGTTATTATTTGATGACTAAATAAACTGTATTGTTTTCTATAACCTTCTTTGGAATATCGATTTTTACTTAATATTTAATATAAATGTATTTTTTACAGTTTAAATTACTAATACCTTAAGATCTTTATAATGAAAATTATATTCTTTGTAAATTATATATTTTATAAGATACAATTTTACAACTTAAAGTATATTTTATCCTAAATTTAGAAACAATATAAATACCTGTGGATGGTTAAGCAGTAATAAAATTTAAAACACTCAATTGTGGATTTAGAAATATTTTTCGTAATTACGAAAATATTTTCTAGCTAATATTTAGCTTAAAAACGTTTAAATTTCTAATAATAACTTTGCGTGATAATGATTAATTTAAAATAATAACATAACTATGTTTGTATTTACTTTGTAAAGTATTTGAAAACAATTTAGAGAAGATGGGAGATAATGTTTAAAACTTTTAATTATATAAAATATATTCGCCTTTTTATTTTGTTAAGTGTAAAAAATTAATTAAAGCAGAAATAGTAAAAATAAACGTTTTAATGGTTGATTGTTTTTATGTTTGGCCTTTGCATTAACTAACTGACTTTTTTGTGCTGTTATTACAGAAATTTTTTATTCATAGCAACTCATTAAATATATATTTGAAAATGAAATCATATAAATAAACTTGGCATTTGACATTCGGTATATAAATAATAGTCATCATTAGAACAAAATAAAATATATACACACATACACTCATACTTTAAATAAAAAGTTCATACATTTTATCCATTACAATTTTATGAAAATACAAACATTTATAAAAACATGTAGAAAGAAAACTTACAAGGGAATCCCACCTCCGTTAACATGTCGATTTCTCTGAAACTCGGTTATGTAATAAATAATTTAAATCGAAGTTTAAAAAAAAAGAAAAATTTGTTTGCCAATATTGTGATGGTATCGATAACAGGTCTTAATATGTTGGTACGAGAGCGGATCAATAAGTCCGTGACTTTTCGAACTTCCCTCCTAGTTATATGAAATGCAACACTGGTCCCATCAAGTACCACCTGTTAATAGACTACTGTCAAATTTTAAGCAAGTTACGTCATTTACTTTGCGTTTCACAGCAGTAGGTCCATAAAATAGGAATTTGTTTGATCAATCGTTGGAGTTAAATCTCTTTCCACAGAGCCATTTCTTTAGGTTTGGAAATAGGAAATAGTCACTGGGGGCTAAGTCCGAAGAATAAAGCGAATGAGGGGGCAATTCGTAGTCAACTTCATAAATTTTTGCTATGGAAACTAAGCTGTCACACGATTCCGTTGGTGGTCAATTGTGAGCAAACGCAGCAGCCATCTTGCGGAGAGCTTTCTCATACCCAAGTGATCGTTCAAAATTGAAACCACTGAGCTATGTGAGATGCCTATGTCTTCCACAATCTATCGCACATTCAATCTCCGATCGGCCAACACCATATCGCAATTTTTTCAATTGTTTTGGGTGTAGAGACCTCAACTGGGCGTTCAGAACGTTCGGCATCTTCCGTGCTTGTAAGGCCACAACGAAAGTCAGTAAACCACTTTTTTACCATTGAAATCGATGGTGCAGAGTCCCCATAGTATTTATCAAGTTTTTTTTGGTTTGCTTGACGCTTTTTTTTTTCGCAAAAAATAGTCTTTAATGAGCATTCGAAACTCACTTTTTTCCATTTTTAAAAAAATCCACGAGGTTGTATGTTTTGAATAGCTGTTAAACGCAAAGTAAATGACGGAACTTGCTCAAAATTTGACAGTAGTCTATTAGAACATGGTACTTGATGGGAGCAGTGTTGCATTTCATATAACTACGAGGGAAGTTCAAAAAGTCATGGACTTATTGATCCGCCCTCGTATTTTAAAGTAAAATTTTGAATGAATGCAATTTGTTGTGACTTTGCAAGATTAATCACATCTGGAATACAGTTATAACAGACTTCTTCATAAAGAAGTCCACGTTAGTGCCATATCTGAAGTTTTTGAAAAAGTGTAATTTTTGGCCCTTTCTTGTTCGGCAGAATGTTGAAAATTACTGAAATTTAAAAAAAAAATACATTGTAACGTTGCAAATAACCTATTTACACATAACTACGTTACAAATATCCTACTTATTCATTTACCTAATACAGTTACTGATGCCCATAACCAACATTCTATTCTAGTAATTCTCATTAAGTTGGTAAAATTTATTACATATAGTGTCAAAATTTATAGGCAAAAAGGGCGAACTAGGATCCAGCTGGAGTTCGAGTATACTTCGTCTAGCAGCCAAAGTATAGCTTGAAAGCCAACCTGATACTCGTTTCCCGACCGAACCCGATTCACCTGCCGATTATTCTCGTGAGTCACGTAAACACAGTAAACGTAGTTATAACCGATTATACCGACTCACCTGCCGATTATTCTGGTGAGTTACTTAGAGTTATTAACTAACCGTAGAAACCCTTGCCCGATCTAACCCGACTCACCTGCGGATTATTCTCGTAAGTTACTTAGAGTTATCAACTAATCATCGTTAGAACCTTTTCCCGATCTAACCCGACTCACCTGCCAATTATTCTCGTAAGTCACGTAAACACAGTAAACGTAGTTATACCCGATTTAACCGGACTCACCTGCCGATTATTCTTGTGATTTACGTAGAGTTATTAACCAATCATAGTTAGAGCCTTTCCCGATTTCCCGGCTCACCTGCCGATTATTCTCATGAATCACGTAAACATAGGAACCGTAGCTAGAACCGATTTAACCCGACTCACCTGCCGATTATTCCCGTGAGTTATTTAGAAATATTTCCTCACCGTAGGTAAAACCCTTTACCAGATACTACGACTCACATGCCTATTATATACGTGAGTTAGTAAGGACCATTTACAAAACCTTTCCGTTTGCATTTCACGAATTAGCCCGACTCATCTTCGGGTTACTTCAGACTCTTGTCGTACTCCAACCTAGGGAATAGTTTCGCTATAACCCTAAAAGCGACTTGTCTATGCTATAAACCGCTTTCAGTTCTCGTCACCTACGGAAGCGATTATACTAGTCATTAAAGGAAGCAGACCTTTAATAGACCCAACCAACCCTGAGTTTTCCCTGGCTGGAAAACAAAACTGCATTACAACATAACAATTAACATACACTCTAATTAATTTCTGTTGAAATTTACCCAACTTAAAGTAGAAAACTGTACTCTTACTATAAGTTGGGTAAATTTACTGTGTGTGCGTAACTGAAATAAAGTACACACATTATGCGTAAGTTGATGAACACAAAATAGGTAAAATTACATTAAAAGTGTTTAAAATTTAAATCAAATTTTTAAAATTGAAGATTAAATTTACCAAATTTGTGCGTATACAAACACGATTTTCCTGTAAATATACACATAAAATTCAATTTATACTACGATGCTGAAAATTAAACAGCCCAAAATTGTTGTTTTGTAATAAAAACAATAAATTTATAGTTTAGTTAATTACAATAGAAATGAAAACAATATATTTTTTGTTTAGTTATTCCAAATAATTGATAAATTAAAAAAACTAATAGTTTTCTTTTTTTTTTGATTTTAAAAATTTTTTAGATTTTATTTCAGGGACTTAAAAAATTAAAGTCAAATTTTAACTTTAATTTTTGACTTAAAAAATAAAAGTCAAATTTTAACTTATATTTTTTACTTAAAAAATAAGAGTCATATTTTAACTTTTATTTTTGACTTAAAAAATAAAAGTCAAATTTTAACTTATATTTTTTACTTAAAAAATAAAAGTCAAATTTTAACTTTTATTTTTGACTTAAAAAATAAAAGTCAAATTTTAACTTTTATTTTTGACCGAAAAAATAAAAGTCAGATTTTAACTTTTATTTTTGACTTAAAAAATAAAAGTCAAGTTTTAACTTTTATTTTTGACCGAAAAAATAAAAGTCAAAATTTTAACTTTTATTTCTGACCGAAAGAATAAAAGTCAAAAAATAACTATTATATTTTGACTTTTTTGAAAAAAGTCGTAACTGTTACGGTCCCTGTTTTATTTTTTAATTTTTTTTATTAAATATTAGTATATTAACAAACTGCGTGCGTAAAACTTTTATTCCACAAAATAATACTTTTATTCCACAAAATAATTCTAAAATAATGTAAACACATAGTATCTGAAAATACTTCGTGTGTGTATTTTTGTGTATTAAAGTGTGCGCAAAAAATGTTTAACCATTTAATGTTTATATTTACCAAATTTTCGTAATATTACATAAAACTTTACCAATCTAATAGTAGTAAATTTACAAGCATTTTTTAAAGTGTACTCGTCAAATGAGAAATTTTGTAGAAAAAGTATCAAAAATGGGCTTCGGTAAAAATTCGTTAAAATTCGGTTGCAATTTGATCATGACTACAAAACTACACTCAAAATAATTTTTAGTTAAAATGAACTGAAAATTTTATTTTAAATAAATGAAAAATCTTATAAAAATTGGTCAACTAACTTTTCATTTAAAACAAAATAACTTTTAATTTATTTTTGAATGTTTATAAATTAACTTACAGTATCCATAAATAATAAATGATTTTTCATTTAATTTAACTGTTAACAAATTAACCACAAATACGTAAAAACAAATAATATTTCCATTATTTATTTTTTTCAAGTGTCAACTAATTATTTACAAAATTCGTAAAAAGCAGGGACTGAAACCGATCCCGAACCCAAACGCGTTCAGGTTCGCTCTTTATAAAAACTTTGAATTTGAAGCCTCTGAACCCAAAAATTTAACCAGGTTCGGGTTAAAAAATATAATAAAATATTCTTGCTGTTCATGGCGTGAGAAATGTTTGATAGAAAAATCATAAAAAATATTACATTTCTTGCATTCCAGTTTGCAGTGCTCGACACTATATCTAGCCCTTTTAAGCAAATACTTGATCAATGCAGAGCTATTTGCAAAAAATTGTGAACACCAAAAATTTCTTCTTTAGTTAAAATGCTAAACTTTAAGAAAGCCGTACAAGACTGTCAAACTAAATGGAATTCCAGTTATGACATGGATCAAGCCTTATTGAAATACAGAAGTTTTTGTTCGGAATTACTGGATGCTGAATTAACTATGAATGATAATATTTGGGATATTTGTGAAAAATTCGTAGAAGTTTTTGCACCTGTTAAAAAATTAACGATCAAACTACAAGAAGAACAGATTGTTATAAAATCTGGCTTAGTTTTAAATTAGAGCTAACAAAAGATGACAAAACAAAAACATTTTCACAAGAATTATGTTTAAATATTATAAGAAGAGAAAACCACTTTATTAACAATCCATTTTTAATTGCAGCATTATATTTAGATAGCAGATTTAAGTTAATGCTAAGTCCCGAAGATGCTGAAAATGCTAAAAAACATATTTTAAAACAATTAAAATTTTCAAAAATTTGCAAATGGAAATAATCTTGTTCTTCAGAAGATGATGTTGATATCCAACAAGATCTAAAAAAGAAGGAATTATTTTCTAAATAAAATTCTTCAGATGAGAGGTACTTTTCAACCGTGCAATTCATTTTGTCGCCTAGAAGAACAAATTTTAAAGAAGAACACTTAAAAAAATATATTAATTATAAAATTAAACGAAAATTTCTTTGAAAAATAAATAAATTTTCTTTTAATAAAATATTTGTAATTTTTTTAAATGTTAAACCCTGAACCGAATCCGAACCTGAACTTTTTATTTCTATTAACCCGAAACTGTACCCATTTTCTTTCAGGATTTCAGTCCCTGATAAAAAGTAATGATTTTTCCTTTATTTCAGTTTATTAACTGACAAAACATTTACTACAAAATCCGTAAAAATAAATGCTATTTCGTTTTTTTTAATTGCCATCAAAATTAACTACAAAATTTGTAAAAATCGTTTCTATTTATTTTGTTTATTTTAACTATTGGATAATTGACTATAAAAAATAAAAACCGTTTTTTATTTGTGGCAATCTTTAGTAAAATTTCTACAACTAAATATAATATAGGATATTTTTTATTCTATGTAATCGCTCAATTAGCATAATTTTTGTTGGAGATTTTGTGAAAAGAAGTTGTCAAAAATAACAAAAACAAAAATATACCTAAAATGGAATAACAATGCATTGTTATCAGAGAACTGCAAAATCAACTTTTTTCTTGCTTCCTAAAAATTCTTGTTCACTTTTAATAATTCAACAAAATTCACTGTAGAATAAAATCAGCATCATGTTACTGAACGCGTAATTGGGATTAGTATGAATCAAATGTAATCACTCAACAAAAAGTCAGCGTTGAATAAATCAGAAAAAACAACAAACAACGCATATGAGTGTATTCATAATTACAACGAAATAGAAACACACTTCATAAATGTACATTAGGGTGGGACTTAAACCCGCTTTTTTAGAATTTTTATTAGTAATACAATACTAAAAATATTCTTCTCTGTGAAATAAAAATATTTTTTTGGAAAAAAAATTTAGGTCGATATCTCAGACAATCCGGAAAAATTTAAATATTGTCTTAAATTTTTTTTCATCTATTTTGATTGGAAAATTAGTCAATATTTAACTTTAACCGGATTGGGAGAGCCAGAGATATCGACAAAAATTAAAAAAATATATATTTCACAAAGAACAATATATTTGGTATTACTAATAAAAATTATAAAAAACGGATTTGAGACCCACCCTGCACAGAATGTAGATTATGGCGCTGTGGTGTAATGGTTAGCGCTGTTTACTATTACACAGAACGTTGTGGATTTAATCCCCATTGACGGCAACATCAATTTAGAAAACTAATATGTATGAGTTTTTTTTTTTTTACATATATATCGCAACGTCCACCTTTGGTGTTCCCATAGCACTTAAAATAACATCACAAGTGTATGAACTAAAAAGCTTCAACAGTTCCGCCAACTCTTCACCAGATGTTCTAAGAATTAATATTTTGCTTAATTACAGTGTGCCACGTTCACACATTTCATCTCTATTCCTTTTCCAAAGAAAGCACACATTAATTAGCAGGAAGAATTTCTTAATAAAAAAGTATTAATTTTTTTAATTTGTTGTACACACGTAGAAAAAATATTGTCATTACTGTCACTCATTTTAATTTTGCAGGAGGGTAAAATTGAAAGAAAAATATAAGTTTTGTAAACTTGTGTTCCTAATGATAATAATATAATAATCCCAGTTAAAAAAAAATGGTAGTCACTCTGTGACTATAACTTCTTTCATTGCTTTCTAAACTTCAGTTAACATTCTTTTATGATTTTTTGGTGTTATTCTAAGGCACTTCCGAAAGTATTCATGTGTTCATATTTCAAATGCAGTGATCTGGATATAAATCCGATGCATATCTTAAAAAATCACTCTTCATTACTTCTTAAGCATAAGTTATAGTATATCGTATATTTTATTTGAATCTAAAACATTTATTCAAATAGTTCTGATGAACTTTTTTAATTTTTTTAATTAAATCATTTTTTATATGTTAGTTTAAAATTTCATGAGGGTTAGAATTTATGCAGCTTTGCAATTTTTATAAAAGTTTTAAAATATCAAGAAAAACAGATTTTGTTTTGACCTTTAATTGAAGCACCTAGTGCAACAACAAGATAACTCCACTTTTTAAAATGTTGAGAAAATCAAAAAAACTTTCTCAAAAATAAGAAACCAAAAGAATTGCTAAATATTATTTAATTTTGAAAAGAAATAATCAAAACAAATTTGTTTAATTCAAAAACATATTACAAAGTTTTATTTTAAATAAAAAAAAAAAAATTTTGCTTTTGGACTTGTCCTGTTTTTGCACCGATATTGGTAAAAATTAAAGGGGTCCTTCGTTGTCATCTTCATAGTCAGTGTTTTCAGCTTCTTGAATAGACTGCTGCGAGATTAAATTATCATAAAAATGTATATCCGATGGAGGAACATACTTTTGTGCCAAGCTCATAACATCGTCATATTTTTTCGGGTTGAGGGCTAGATTAGTTGTGTATAAAAGTTTTGGCTCGAAGGGGTTATCCTGGAAGTTTGCTTTCATTGCTTTCATTGCTATATCGAATTTTGTTAATGGCCCATGGTGATTACAAGAAGCTGAAATACTTGCGACATTTTCCTCTTTTTTGTAGCAAAATCTTCGATATTTTGAAATGGTCCATTTAATATGATCTTTGTTCGTGAATGTTTTTTTGTAAAACGGAGCCAAACTCGTTTTAAAATCAAATATGTTCGCATTGCTCACTGATATAACTTTAAATTTTTTGGAAGACTTTTCCACTAAATTCTGCCAGTCTTTTGGCAGGTAAAGGCGTTCTACTCGACGTTTCTGTTTCTCTATAACGCCAAAAGAGCGATCGCAGATCCATTTTTATATTCGGAGCCCGATATGGAAAAATCTGATTCACTTTCAGTCATTGTTTTAAATTTATTATTAACACATGTATACTTGCACTGTATCCTACCACCAAGAACCAACTGACACATTCTTTTTTTTAGAACGACGACATACAGTATAAAAGAAAAAACAGAGAGCGTAAAAAAGAGACGCGGCCGCTAAACACACACACAACATACTCAACATACTCAACAACATACTGTAATCGTTTTTCGCACACACACAGCACGAACGTAAATAAAAATAAAAACAGAACAGAACATGTTTTGAAAAATTTGTGTTTTTTGATTGCCGGCAACTAAAAGTTGACATGTGGCTTAAGGCTTATTGCTTGAAAAGCGGTGCAAAAACAAGACAACTCCAGGAGATGTCGTGTTCTTGCTCCGTTTTGAAAACAAAACTTCAAAGTTTCAGAGTTTCCGTATCCTAGAGTCAAGTTTTTTTTTTTTGGTTTTTTCTGCATTAAAAAAGCTATTTCGCAAAAAAGTGGAGTTATCCGGTTGTTGCATTGGGTGCTTCAATTAAAACTAGCTGGCCTGTCATTTGCATTTTTCAGCCTCAAATATTTATGACGACGCAATCTGTGCATTTTTTCTTTTTGTATATTATTTAACACTACAACATTTTCACTTTTAATTCAGAATTTACCAAAATAATTTTAAATTTATATAATAATTATTTCAAATTGCTCAAAAATGTTTTAAAATTATTTAAAATTATTCAAAAATATTTTAAAATTGCCTAAAAATGTTTCAAAATTGTACAACCAGTTTTTAAATTATCCAAAAATATTTTAAAATTTGTCTTAAAATTTATTAAAATTTTTGAAAAATGTTTAAAAAATTTTTTTTTTCACTAATGCAGAATTATTTATTTGTTTTAATAAAGAGTATTTGTATATCAATGCTTAAATTTCGCTTCTTTAAACTTATTTTTCTGCATTCTTATAAATTAAATTTTCATCAAAGCTTAAATATTATAAAGTATATGAACATTTTCCACTCATGCATCAGAATATCTAATCATTGTATTATCATTGCTTCCTTAGAGTAAAGTATGAGTAATGCTAGTAGCTCTATTTGAATACTTCCATCCTATGACACGCTTATGTTAAATTCATCGATGAAACCATTAAAAAAGAAGTGATGCCTTTGCATTAGTAGTGATGCTTTTATTAAAAATTTTCTTCCATGACTATATTATGATCATTGATTATATATTATGTGCATTAGGATAATACTTTAATCACTAGGAGTATATTATGTTGATTTTGGATGCATTTTAAAATTGTAGACCGAATAAATGTATTCCATAATAGTATAATACTATGATGGAAAAATATTTAAATCATTTTGTAATCATAATGTGATAATTATAGGCTTATATTATATACATACATGGTAAGAGAATGATTGTCACAATTACAGTTATACGTAGAGTTGTCACAATCATTAAACCTATAATAAATAATCCACTTCAAATATGGTCATTCCAACCATATTTTTATTTGCGTGATACAATGAACAATTAAAAATATATTGCCACAGTGTACATCAAAAATATCAACATTACATTTAATAGTTTCAAATAAACAACAACATGACAAATATTACAAAAACGCAGACATGGACCTTTGAAATCTCTTTCTATTAATATTACTTTTTTATACTATTTCTTTAGAAGAATTGTCAAAATAATAAAATAATTAAAAAAAAAACAAAAAAAGTATAAATTTTTTGTACTCTTTTTTAACCCTCAAACATTGGAGATGGCACATTAAAAGAAATGGTAAACCTCAGAGTTTTATTCTCTGCCACATATTTGAGTATCATTAAAATTGACGTATAAGAGTCGGGGATATTCTCTGGTTAGTGTAATAAAGCGCCATATTCTTAAAAATGTAAAAAAACAACATTTGTAAATAATACGTAATTTTTGCAGTTGTACTTGCTGTTATGCACTGATGTCTAAAGGGGATAAATCCAAACTGTGAAAAGGGGTTAAGTGTAGTGAAAAATTACAAACTGTATGCAAAATCTAAGTTATGTTATTCAATGATATTGAATGAAACTTCGAGCAGCTGATTAATTACAATTAAAATTTTTGTAAAATTATTACATTGTAAAAAATCTACCATGAGGTGAAAGGTAGCGAAAATTTTTTCTACAAAGAAGCAAAGAAAGTATAGGACTACTCATAAAATTGCAAATCAAAATAAATTTAAATTTTGTATATTTTATTCGATCTCTCTATTTTAACATAATTATATATTTTTGAAATTTTATCAGGCTCAAGATCATAATTAAATATTACTAACCAATAGTAAACACTACACTGAGAAAAAAAAAGTTAGTAGAAACATTTGTAAACGGTTTTCAATCCCACTTTACTATTTTTGTACTGATTTTTAGTAAAAAAAAAATATTATTTAGCAAATCTTTTTGCTATTTACATTTTACAAACTACAGAATTTTTACAGAATATTTACAAATTTTTGTTGCTAATTTCACAAATCATTTTACAAATTTTCGAAAACCGATTTGTAAAATTAGCAGAAAAATTTACTAATTTTAAAAAAGTGGATATTGAAGGAAATGTTATTTCTAATTAAAACTTGCACCTACAAATTAAATTTCCTTAAAATATTATATAGATTAAAAAAAGGGATCGGAGGTGAATATACCGACTCATGTCTGAAAATAGAACATCCACCTAAAATAGCCCTAAAAATTTTTTTAGTTCTAGTAATTAAAATTTTGACCTTAAAAGTAAAAAAAAAATACTAAAATATGTTTCAAAACAGAAATTGCCAAATTAAAACAAAATGATTAATTCGTTTATGTTTTGATAACTTTTAAGATTTTTAAACCTTTGATTTTTTTTTAATTTTTTATAAAATATTTTTTGAAAAAAATCAATAAAATAAAAAAATTTTGATGCTCGATAAAAAAAATAAATTTTTAAATTTTGTACTTTATGGCTGATCCATTTCGAGGTTCCCTACTTAAAAAAAAAACAGAAAATTCAATTTAAATGGGGAATGTTTATTATCATTTGAAAGAACATTTTTTGGTATTTATTTTTTGAAGATTATGTCTATCAAATGTTGGCCGTTGCTACGGCGCAGATGGTCCATCCGTTGAGTCCAATTTTCTATTTCTGGTAACTTTCGAATGACACGCGTGATGCTTTTCCCCAAGGCCTGTCCGCATAAACCCTAGACTTTACATATCCCCACAGCAAAAAGTCTAACGGTGAGATATCACACGATCTTGGTGGCCAATCGACCGGCTCAAAAAGTGAAATTATGTGATCACCGAAGTGTTCTCTCAATAAATCCATTGATTGATGCGATGTGTGAGAAGTGTTGAAACCAAATGTCGCCGAGATTACGAGTTTCAATTTCAGGCATCAAATAGTCGGTTATCATGGCACGATAGTGCCGAATCGACTCTCCACGGTCTTCGTGTACACCCTCAGCTACGGCCGCTATATTTTCTTCACAGCGTGCTGGGTCTCAAAATGGGTGATGGTGTTGCGAATAGTATGCTCAGTAGGCCGATTATGTTGACTATAATTTAAGCGAGGTGCACGAAACACATTCCTCACAGAACGTGAATTTTCGTAATAAAGTTGAACGATTTGTAGACGTTGTTCAGGCGTAAGTCTTTCCATTATGAAATGCCAAACAATACTAAACAAAAATAACATGACAGCATGACACGACTCACACGTGATCTGTCAAAAAAAGGCTATTGAAAAAAGTATCTCGAAATGGATCACCCTATTTAGTAATTTTTTTTTGCTGATATTAGCTAACAGATTTTAAATTCCACTTTACAAAAAGTATACTAAAATTTAGTAGCGGTTACCAATATTTCTAATAATTTCATTGTACTACACGTCAGCAGGTAAGATTAGCAAAAAAAAAAAACCCCTGGGCTCAAATTAGCAAAATTTCCCGTAATAACAGCAACATTTTCAGTTGTCATTACAGATTTTTTTTGGTAAGTGTAATTTTTTATAACTTAATTTACCAAAACCGAAAAATTGCATGAAACATTATCCGAAAAATTATAGCATTAGAGTATCGTAAACTGCTCTTAAAATACGTTGATACTGAACCCCAAAATAGTTATTTTTTGACTTTAAAATTTCCTACAAATTTTTAATTAAAAACTTGACAAAAAAAAACGATAATACCTTGGGGTTCAGTATGAACGTATTATTAGTAACCCTAGATATTTTCTATCTTACGCTGCTGCTGGGGAACAAAGGGCTTGTAAGATGGCCGAAATATTGCTTAATTGCTGGCTGGTCTTTTGTAGTTAAAAAAAAACCAAACAAAGAAACAAAATTTATTTACAGATTAAAAAAATATTAAAAAAAAACCATTTTAGACAGTTTTTAATTCTGCTGTAAACTCTTTTTTTAAAATTGAACTTATCCCCTTTTTACACTAACATAAGCTAACGTTATATAATTCTGTGATTTAATTATAAAAAACAAAAATTAAAGATTTTGTTGGGTTTTAAAAATAATGAGTATTCGTAATTAAAATCTCTTCATGAGCTTAAATTTCGTACCCTTAACAAAAAAAAAAAAAAAAAAAAACAAAAATACAGTAAACAGAAGATATTAAAAAAAAATATATTTACATACACATCAGAGTTTAAAAGAGTTAATTATTCAACACGACAAAGTGTTTTGTATAGACTCCTGTAAAAACTTTTTCAAGTATTTTAGCATTCAAAATAAAAAACAAGTAAAAAAGGCTTAAATTCGGTTGTACCGAATCTTTGGATACCCTTCACCAATGTTCTCTATTGTTTTTGATAGAAATAATTTAAAAAACATTTGAAGTAAAATTATGGAGGTGAAAAAAATTTTTTGAGGTGTAAAACTTTTTTGGATGCGGAAACGAATTTTTTTATGTGAAAAAAATTTTCAGGTGAAATAATTTTTTTAAGGTGAAAAAAATTTTTTGTGGTGAAAAAAAATTTTTGTGGTGAAAAAAATGTTTTGAGGTGAAAAATATTTGGGGTGTACAAAATATTATTTATTTCTAAGCGATTGGTGAAAAAATATGAGAAAATATATTATATACCAGTCGCTACTATGAAATTGTACTAAAATACACCAGTTTGTATGGAAAATTTAGAGGTATCTTCACATTTTCACCCATAACTTTTTAACCGCTAGACCGATTTTTCTCATTTTCAATATCAAACTGCTCGGGAGGATGTAAAATAATCTGGGTAAAAATAGGCACCCCCGCCTGCGTCTCCGCGTCGTGATCGCCATTTCAACAGACAGACACAGACAGACGGACATCGCTAAATCGACTTAAAATTGCATAAGGATCAAGAATATATATACTTTATAGTGTCTTAGACCTATATATCGACATGTTACAAACGGAATGACAAACTGATATATACCCTCACCATATATGGGGAGGGTATAAAAATCCATCGAATCGCATTTCCTAAATATGATCATTTCTTCTAATGTAGCCCTCCATCGCATGGAGAATTGGCGAAATTGTCGAAGCTTTTTACTTTAGAGCTCATATATATTATTTTTCTAAATTTGTGTTGCCTTCGCTGGGGATCGAACCCTCAACCTTCTATATAATAGTCCAACGCGCTAACTACTACACCGCAACACATACTTGAGGAGAAGTAGTTTAAAATCTTTTATTTTTTACGGAGTAAAATCAAGTCAGGAAATGTTAAAGGGTATTTTAAGGACCTTTAAAAGATCTTGAATATTGCTTTTTTTTTAATTTGCCCTTAAAATATTTATATTTGCTAAAAAACATTCGGGAACATTAAACACTTCAATAAATAAACAGAGTGGGTAAACCGTGCAAATCCATTGATCGCATTTAGAAATATTTTAAAAAAATAAATCTTTAAATTTCAATAAAATTTCCATATTTTTACAGCATACAATATTTTAATATAGTTTTCTTGGTTTTTTAATCAACTTTCCAAATTGACTGAATTTTACATTCAAATCCAGTTAAATGTTACTTTGGTGTAGTTAATGCTACAAAAGGTTAACCTTTGGGCCGCACTTTTTTTACTATTAAAATTCAGTAAAGGCCAAAGGCCAAAGGTTGAATTTTTCATTTACTTATTTACTTTGCTATTTAAATAATATTATAGATTGTAAAATATCAGAAAAGACCAAGCTTTGGCCCCGCACATTTTTGGTCTTAAGATTCATGGGGCTAAAGGTTGAAATTATTAAGCGAATATTGTGTTAAGTTCAATTGCTTATAGATTGCAAAATAATAGGAAAGGTCAACCTTTGGCCCCCGTTATTTTTGTTTCTTAAGATTCAGGTAGGTCAAATATAAAAATTTTAGTGTGTTATCTGCAGTTATTTCAATTGGCTAATAATATTGTAAATTGGAAAAGCCCAACATTTGGCCCCCGAAGCTTTTTCTTCTGGGGGCCACATTTTGAGTTTTTTATGTTTAATCTGCAGTTAGTTTAATGGCTCATTAAATAAAATTTTCGATAAGTAATCATCTGAAAAGCCCAACTTTTGGCCCCCGTAAATTTTTATATGACTCAGGGGGGCTTTCAGTAAAAGGAATATCAGAAAACTTCAACCTTTGACCTCTCTGAATTTTAACAATAATAGCATTCGGGGGCCTAAGGTAAGCGTTTTCTGATATTTAAGGGCCGATGTTGAATGTGAACCACACCTAAACGTCAAGTTTTTTCTGCATTTCATTTGACATTTCTCATTTTCAGACTAACTCAATTTGAACAATGGAAAGATACACAATCGAGCAACGCGTTAAAGTTATTCAGGCTTATTATGAAAATGGGCGTTCAAATCAAAATGCATTTCGTGCACTTTGTGTATTTTTTTTTTTGGTTAGCATAATCGACCAAATGTGTCCACAATCGGGAGAACTGTGGGCAAATTTAAGCAAACCGGGTCTGTGAAAACACCTGTGCATGCTCGCCCAGTTCGTTCTGCGGAAAACATTGCTGTTATTCGCGATAGTGTGTCATGAGGTCGGCCAAGCATTTACCGTGAATGGTGTTCGCTTTCGCAAAATGATAACGAATTCATTGTAGCCAGGAATTGAGGATATGACCCTGGACGATATGTCGTTTCAACAGTACGGTGCCACTTGCCACACAGCTAACGAAACAATGGCTCTTTTGCGCGACAAATTCAATGGCCGTATTATCTCACGTGGTGGCGATGTCAATTGGCCGCCAAGATCATGTGATTTGATACCGTTAAACTTCTTCCTTTGGGGTTATTTGAAAGAAAAGGTGTACGTCAATAAGCCAGCAACAATTCAAGAGCTAAAGGATGAGATAATTCGGCACAATAACGGCATAGAACCTCAATTATGCCTCAGCGTCATCGAAAATTTGGACAGTCGGATGGATGTGTGCCGCCGAGTTCGCGGCGGCTATTTGGCCGATATTTTGTTCCATGCATAACTGAACCATACCATATTATCATTATAAAAAGAAAACACAATAATTTCCTAAATTATTTGTGTTTTATTCAAAATCAACATCGGCCCTTAAAGTTTAACCACCCTTTAGTTAGCCAATGTATCGTACTAAATGCAAGTATTCTATAAATGTAAAATATAAATAAGTTTTGGTGTAACAAAAACGGACTTAAAGTTCTCCGAAATAACTCCTTGGAAGCTCTGCTGCCATACAACTTTTTGTTTATATAAGTACATCCATCGAAACGATGGCAATCTTTTACAAATCCGTTAAGCTAGGAGCTGGTATATTTTCATAATTATTTATAATTAAAACCGTTTGTACAATTGCTTTTGCTACCATAATCCTTGCTTATTTACTTAATAATTTCTTTTTGTTTTACTTATATTTAGCTAACCCATTTGTAAAAGCCTTTATTTTACAAACACCTTTTTTTTGGTGTTTTTTTTTTTCTTAAGTCTCAAGTCATTATGTTTTGGGTCAATGTTTGTTAAAACACATTTTGACTTTATGGTGAGGAATACTTTCATTTCTTGTTAGTTATTCATGAAGTACTCGCACACAATCCTTTTTTTTTTGCTAGAATTTTTTTTATTTTCTTAACAAAAGTATTTCCTTAAGAGTTTCAAGTTGGTAAGATGTTTTTTTTTTTATATAGTACCTTTCATATTTTTGCGCAATTTTTTCTTTTAAAAATTCTTAAAGACAATGTGTGAAAGTAATTTTGCCAGTTTTTTTCCCTTTAGTTATTTCAAGGTAAACTTTTATGAATGAATTTGGAAAGGAATATGAAAAAAACAAAAAAAAAAACTTGTACTTATGTTGTAATATTGTTAGTTTTACAAATTTGAAGTTGAATAACGGATTTGTATTTTTTGCATCTTTTGAAAAGTATTTTTTTTTTCTATTAAGAAATGCACATTTTAATTATCACATTTGCCTTTACAGAATTATGAGTGTGAGATTAATTACAATAATTGTAAGAGTGAAAAGGTTTCATTAAAAAGTTTTTCAGAATGTTTTTTTCCAGTGATTTATTGAAATATTACTTACAAGAAGGGTATACCTAGATGAACTCGTAGATTGTGAAGTAGGTAAAATATGTGCTAGATAAAAATAAATACATACGGTTTTGAGATAGATAAAAATATTCTCGCACGAGTTTTAATGAAAAATTTTAGCAAATTATTAGTTCTCATTTTTTATCCGTCTTGACCGGCTATAATTTTTTTTGCTTGCTTTTTGTTGTGTCTGGCTTTGTATTTGTAGCACATTTTAAAATCAAAATTAGAAACGATAAAACGCTTAAATTGCTTAAAATTATAAAAATCGTTGTAATTGCAAACAAATTACTAACACTGGAAAAAATCGTTAAAATAAAAAAAAAACTCAAATGAAAAAAAGCTAGAATTTGATGGGGAAATGAAGCTGCCGTACTTAAAAGAGGCGTTAAAATTTAAAAAGATTGCAATATTTAAAAAATTGCTAAAAATTAAAAAATCGCTGAAATTAATAAAACCGCTAAAATCTGCGTTATTGCCAAATTAAAAAAAAAAATTCCAACAACTGAAAAATATCAAAAATTAAAAAAATTGCCATAATTGAAAAAAGAATGGAAAAATCGTCTATATTTAAAAAAATTGTTAAAAAACAACTTCCGGTCTTATTTGGAATAGCGCCGCACATAGGTTGAAGAGTGTCCGAAATATTAGGCTGATATATTTATTATTTGTTTGGACAGACACGCTCGAAGTTCATATATGTTCGCTTGTTTAAAATGGCATGCAAATTTACTGTTTGGGGTCCGCCAAATAACTTTTTTTTTTTGAAAATGCTATAAAAAAAAACTACTAAATATTTTCTCAAATTTCTTTTTTTATTTAAAAGTACAATCCTTCCGGTTAATAATGGAACATTATTTCATTCAAATGGCTGCCTCGGCTGGCCATGCAGTTGCCTACACGATCGGTCCAATTTTTAAGCACATTATCGATTGTGTGCAGCTATATTTCACCAATGGCTTCCTTTAAAGCGTCAATTGTCTCTGGCTTGTCGGCGTAACACTTATCTTTGACGGCACCCCACTAATAATAGTCCAACGGTGTCAAATCGCAGCTCCGAGGTGGCCAAACGACATCAGCTCTGCGGCTGATAATGCGATCTTCAAAAGCAGGGCGCAAAACATCGAGTGTAGCTTCGGCTGTGTGGCACGTAGCGCCGTCCTGTTGAAACCAAATGTTGCCAATATTCTCCTCTTCAATTTTTGTGAACAAAAATTCGTTCAACATGGCCCGTAACAGCCACTCCTTGCTCATTTTCGAAGAAAAATGGCCCAATTATGCATCTGGACCAAAATCCGCAGCAAACAGTGACTCGTTTTGGGTGCATCGGTTTTTAATGTATGCGTGCGGGTTTTCTGTGCCCCAAATGCGACAATTTTGCTTGTTTACATACCCGCCAAGATCAAAATGAGCTTCATCTGAAAAGATGACATTCTGCAACATTACCATGATTTTCAAAGTAATGTCGAAATATTTCCCAGCGTTGTTCAAGCGTATACACAACCATATAATATAAAATATAAAAACCATATAATATAAAAATATAAAGATAAAACTAATTATCTGTCAAATCAGACATGAGCTAAGTGTTAGAATTCACGAAATAAGCCAATCTTTTGGTACAATCACAGTAAACTTATCATTTGACTTTGTTGTATATTTTCGTAAATGACAATTGTTATAGATGAGATTTGCATTAAAAAAAGTTGGAAAAGGTGCCATATAAAAAATTTCGTAGAACAAAATATAAACAACATCAAAATTTTAATGTTCTTCAACTTCAGTGGACTGTATCTTTTTAGCTCTGTGGAGCGCTGTTTAACAAAAGATGCCAAATTACAGCTTGAAGACTCAGCTAAAAGTTAAAAAAAATTCAGTTGCTCCTTTCCAAAAAAAAAAACAGTAAAAACTATAAAGTGCTAAAGTAACAAAACATGAATTTTCGTTCATGCTTGTTGTTGTTGCCATAATTCTTTAATGTTTACAATTATTACATAATACATATAATATACATACTAGTCAATAGTGTTGTTATATATTTCATTGTTGAAAAAAGCATAAGCTTCAATTGAATTTGAATTGTAGTTTACTGATACTGTTTGATAACAACAATATAAGATCAAGCACGATTATATGCTGTCCGAGGAAGCTCAGGAACCGAGGAATGAAGACTATAGAGCCTATAGATTACATCATTCGCGAAGAACTGGGCGTGTAGCCACTAATAAAGACGTAATGCAAAATCTTTTATTGTCTTCAGACCCATTTTTAAATTTATTTCGCTCAAAGCTGCTTAAATTACTTATTCATGTTTTCTATTTGTTTTTTCTACGGAAGGTGGGATCAGGTATATATTTTTAGGAGCCCATTCTACAATTATAATATTTATTTTTTGTGAAAATTGAGTTGATGCATTAAAAATCAAAGGAATTATGCCACTTTTTCAATACAATTTGTATGGAAAGTGGGCGTAAAAGTTGGCGGATATTTTTCAAATTTCACACAAATGATTCTGAGTGTTTAAAAATGTTATGTGCCAAAAAACAATGCCGTAGGTCAAAATTTTATTTTCACTTTGTATGGGAGGTGGGCGTAAAAGTGGGCGGGTCATTTTGATTTTTCCATTTCTTTCTTGATTCAAACAAAAAATGCGTATGTGCCAAGTTTCATTGTCCTTCGACAACTTCTTCTATTTTTAGCCGCTCGTTCTATGAACCTCAACCAATGTGCGCCGGTGTCTTGAACGCTAAACCAGATAAATAAAAAAGGATTATTGTTTTGGCTTCGCTTAAACAAAATTTTTATTTTGGTGTTTTTTTTTACATTTGTCGATTTTTTCACATTATTTAGTGATTTTTTCAGTTCTAATTTTTTTAATTTAAACTGTTGTTTTTACATTTGGTGAATTTCTTTTAATTTGTAGCTAGGGTGTAATTTAGGGTGTTTTTTGAACTAAGGATATTTAAATTTTGGCAAATTTTTTCAATTCAAGCGATTCTGTTTCATTTTTGTCGATTTTTATAAGGTTAAGTGAATTTTTTCAATATTAGCAATTTTGTTGTTTTTTGTGCATCCTAGCGATTTTTTAATATCGATGTTTGTGTATCCTATCGATTTTGTTTAAATTGTAGCGATTTGACGATTTTTAATTTTGGAGCTTTTCTCAATTGTTAGCGATTTTTTCAATTTTCATTTATTGTTTAAATAAACCCATTCCCCTAAAGAAATCACCCAATGTGGTGACGAAATATTGGCATAAATACATAATTATAATAAATTTTTTATAAAAAAGAACGGAATTATAATTCACGAAGTTAGAAGAAAACTAAACAAAATGTTTTAATTTTTTAATTTGGCGATTTACTTTTAATTTATAGCTATTTTTTTCTATGTTTAGGATGTTTTTTTTTTTTTTTTTTTGCAAATTTTAGCGATTTTGTTGTCGATTTGTCGATTTCGGCCAGTTTAATAATTTTTTTTCAATTTTAACGATTTTTTGATTTTTGGCGATTTTTGTAAATCATACCAATTTTTTCTAAACTCTAGCAGTTTTATAACAGCGGTTTTCCTAACAGACTGTTTTTTAAATTCTAGTGATTTTTAAATATTGTCATTTTTAATTTTGGAGCTTTTCTCAATTTCAGCAATTTTTTAAAAATATAATTATTTTTAAAATTTTAGCGATTTTTTCATTTGAACAATTTTTTCACTTCCAACAATTTTTTAATATTGGCGATAACATTTTGTTTTTTCACTTTTAACAATTTTTTAGTTTTGGCGATTTTTTAGTTTTGGCGATTTTTTTATTAAAATTTTACCGCTTCTGTATTAGTGGTTTTTTTTTGGTTTTGGATTTTTTTCAATTTTAGCGTTTTTGTTTCTATTTTGTCATTTTTCTCAATTTCACCTATTTTGCCAATATTAGCGATTTTTTTTAAAGCTTTTGTGATTTTTCTTAATTTTTTTTTCAATTCACCTATTTTTCAAAAATTTCAGATTTTTTACTTTTGGAATTTTTCTTAGATTTGGCGATTTCTATTTAAATTTTTTTAAAATTTGAGAAAGACTTTTTTATATCTGGCAAGTTTTTTTTTTTGATTCAGCAGTTTTTTTAATTTGGCGAGTTGGTTAGTCATTCTTTCAGTTTAGAATTCTTTCAATTTAGGACTTTTTCAATTTCTTGGGATATTTTCTAATTTTTTTTAAGCGATTTATTGTAATTTCAAATTGAGAGTTTTTTTATTCTTAATTCCATTTTAGTGATTTTTTTTTACAACGATATTTTTCAATTTTAGCGCTAATTTAGCACATTGTTAGAACTTGCCTTATTTTTTATGCGACTGTATATTAATATTATTTTACGATTCGGTAAGTCATTTTTTGTATTGTCTGTGTTAAACACAAATGTAATATCAGTTAATTTTATTATTTAGTAAGTCAGTTTTTGTTTATAGTAGTAGTAAAAATAATTTTAATAACAGTCAATTTTACTCTTTTGTAAGTTAAGTCAAAATAAATTAACAAAAAATTTATTTTGTTTATTTTTATTTTTTAGAATAACAGAATGGTTTTATAAAATGAGTGCAATGACTTTCAAATATTTCAAATACAATTTTTCCCCTACAAATATTTTAAAAACTTAATTGAAATATAACTCCAACAATTAACAAATCTGAAATGCGGAAGTTCCCTGAGTGTATTAAAAAATAGAGGTGTTTAAACCTTTATTTTACTTTAACAACGATTTTCTTTTGGGTATTTTCTTTATTAGTACACGTAAAATTAGCAACAAATGTTCATCTATTGTTGTATATTTTTTTAAATAAAATATTAACATCACTTTATTTTAATAGGATAATACACACACACCCCCTGTGAACAACATAATTATGTGGATAATTAAGTTAATGAATACATATTAATCATGCATACATAATGTATTCAGATTTAAATGAATGTGTAAATTTAGTCATAAATACCAGCAAAAGTGGTGTATAATCTTTAAATTTATACTAAAATTCAAAATAATAATAGACAAATAATAATGATGACACTTACTATAAAGCAAATATTAATGATGATGTCTACCCCATAACGCCATGCGTGAAGAGTTATTTAAATATGTACCACCCAGCGTAGAACCAAAAAAAAAAATTTTAAATTATATTTTATAAACTGTGCGTATGAAAATTAATAATTCAAATTTAAACTGTTGATTATTCTTTGATAAAAAAAAAAAAAAAAACATATTATTATTACTTTGACCATAAATGTCAAGTCATCATCAATTTCGTATGAAATGAGACAGGGCAATATATTATAATAAAATGGTATTTAATATTTTATTATATTAATAAATTTTTCAATAACTTATTAAAATTCCACGATAAGTTTAATTAAAATTTTTTTTATTTACTTTTAAATACCTTTTAAATGTTTATCATTTATTTATTGAGTGTAAATATGGCAATAAAATTTGTTATATTTATAGAAATTTATATACTGTATTCATATAATTGTGTGATTTTTTCTACAATAAATTTAAATTGTTTACCACAACACAATTATTATAGGTTTTCGTTGTATTTTTTTTTTAATTGATAGTTATTAACAGCTATTCATGTTCATATTTAAGTGGTAAATTGAACAAATTAAAAAAAGGATTACAATTTATTGGATAAAAGGATAATATGACATTTCAAGTGGATTAAAAAAATATTGTTATTAAAATAATAATTAAAAAAAATACTATTGATTTGGTTTGGTCGTTTTCAAAAATAATTTTTATTTTTAGGTGTTTCATTAAAGCTAAAAAGTTATTTTTCTAGAATAATAAGTTGTTTCATGTGGTAAAAAAAAAATTACAAAATAGTTTAAGTTCAACCTTAGAACAAGTTCAAACTTTGCTGTAATTTTTAGTAATTAGAGAATTAATATTTTTTTTGAGAGTTTAATATGTGATTTCGTAATTATTTTTAATAAATCTTTTTAGGGTTAAAGAAATAAGTTGAGTGATGGAAGGGACTATCCTGATGGTTTTTCTTCCCAATTTATTTGAATATGTTTAGAATTAAATAATAAAAGCAACATATTTTTTTTTAGTTGCCCGATCTCATGTTAAGCGGTTTGGAAGTGAAGTTAAAAATTATCAAATTTTAAATTTGTTTTTTTTCTCTAAGCTTAAAAGCCCGATACTTTGTTATCGTTAGTTATAAATACAGAAATATATTAAAAAGAACATTGAATTATTTTTCTTATAGGCTTTTTACATTGAACAACATCTTTGTAAAACGCATTGAAGATGTTGAAAACGTGAAACATGAATTTACATTGGCAAAATCTTTATCTGTCATTTATTCAGCTATCAAAAAAAAATAATTTTTGTTAAAAATGAAAAAAATATTAAAAAATGTATTTAGAGAAAGCATTAATCGTTGGAGTAGTTGTTGCTTTACAAGAACAAGCCCGAATTTTAATGCAGTACATTGAAATACTGAAGGCCATTCTGGAAGAAGATGATATTGATTAATTTCTGCAATGTAAGTTTGCTAGTGATGGCACAAAGAAAATCTAATTTTTTGACATTTTTTTTAGTGATGACACTTAAAATAACGAAAGATTTAAGATGGAACTAAATGAGAAAGGATCATCTTTTGCAGATGTAGTAAGATATATAATTCATATGGGAAGATATTAACATCTTTGCAAATTTATGAAAGAAGTGAGGTGTACGTCAGTGGAAAAGGACTATAAGAATTTTTATTTTTAAAAATTTTTTTTTGTGGTGGATGTTTCGATTTTAAGTTTCACATCTCTAGCTTAAAAAGTTTGCATAGGTCAATAAAGAGACACTTCGCTTATTTAACACCATTTTTGCCTCGATTTTTTTAGGAAAATCCAAAAAGTATCTGTTTAGTAAATAAGCCCATCTCCCAGGGAACGAATATTTTAAGTGGCAGATTCTAAGGCAAAAGGGGGAGATTTTTCCTTGTCAATGAATTATTCCATACTGCAGCAAACCCATATTTTAAGTTTCAGATTTCTGAACTGAATTGAACTCTATGTTCTCCTGCTTAACGACCAATTAGATTTATTGTGCTCCCTCTGTTAAATCTCAGCTTTAGGGGAAGTTATTATCTACTTTATGGGTTGGGGTAATTCGTTAAGCGAGGATTGTCCCGCCATTTGAAGTTAAATTTTTACTACTCTGTCTAGAATTTCTTTCCCCTTTTTGCCCCTTCCCGTAAAAATTTTACCTGAGAAAATTTCTATATACTAAATTTAATTTTCTGGCTCTTGCTGTTTATTCTGGGTCATTGGAATGTTCAAAAACTAACTTCAGCTCATATCCCAATTAACATATACACTCAAAATATTTTGTAGCTTAAATTAACTAGAAATGTTATTTAAAAGAAATGAAAAATCACTTAACTTTGTACAGGGTGGCGCAAAAATAACCTTCCGATGTTTTTTGGCTGTAATTTAAAAAATGAAAAACTTTGATTCTTCTTGTGGATTATTTTTATTTGGTCTTTTAATTTTTTTTACATCAAGTCGAGAATATGATGTCATGCAAATGGCCGCCGCCACAGTTGATTGTCATTTGAGCCCTTTTTATGGCATTTTCTATCACTTTGGCCAAAACTTCCGGCGATAGGTCCTCACATTCTTGACGGATATTGTCTTTAAGAGCTGCAAGAGTCTGAGGCTTGTTGACATAAGCCCGCGACTTCCAAAAAGCCCCACAAAAAGAAGTCTGGAGCGGTCAAATCAGGCGATCTTGCTAACCAGTGCAAATCGCCAAAACGGGAGATTAGGCGCCCGGGAAATGCATTCTTCAGCATATCGGTTGTGGCACGTGCAGTGTGTGGCGTTGCACCGTCTTGTTGGAACCACATGCTTTCCAATCCCAATTCATCAAGTTGCGGCAAAAAGATCTCGTTGATCTTTCTTCGAAGAAAAAATGTCCGATGACTCCTGCAGCGAAAACAGCACACCATACAGTGACTTTGAGCGGGTGTAATGGCTCTTCGTAGGTTACACGCGGATTTTCAGTGCCCCAGAAGTGTAAATTTTGCTTATTTACGTACCCGCTAAGATGGAATCACTCATGATTATTTTGGATGAAAAATCATCTTCATTATTGCTCAAATAAATAGTCACCAATATTCCGCGTTCTGGAGCAGTGTAGCGTAACATTGTTTATTAACGTGTATTTCGCATGTGCTTACTACACAAATGTCAAAACAGAACTGACATTAGGGGCCAATCGCAAAATTTCCATTATTTATGTCTTTAACTGTCAACTAACTAATAATTAACTATAAAATCTGTAAAAAAGTAATGATTTTTTATTTTTTTTTTAAATTTTTTTAACTGTTACTTGTATAAATGTCAAAAAATTTAAGTCGTACAATAAACAAATTTTAATTTTTTTTTTTTTTTATTTTAACTATTAGACAATTACCTATAAAAAAATAAAAACTATTTCTTAACAAATCATTTTAAACGAAAATATTAACTGTAACAGATAATCCGTATTTATATGTAATTTATGCTTTAAATAATTGTAAAAGAGGGTTGAAATTTTACAGGGTATCCGCCGGGAAGGTATACTTCTTTGTTTTGCCTACATTTTGTTAAACATTAATCTTGACAGTTCATATTTGGTAGTCGTGAAGTAGACACATGGCAAATTTATTATAGAAAAATATTCGATAAACCAACGTGTTTTAATGGTTAAAATAGCTCGCCCATGACAACCACGATTTTCTTGAATAAACCATAATGAGTGACGAGGCACATTCTCATTTGAATGAATATGTGAATAAACAGAATTGTCAGCTCTGGGCAATGGAAAACCCTCAAATTATTCATCAGTCACCTTTGCATGCATTAAAAGTGACAGTCTGGTGTGCAATTTGGTCAGGAGGAATCATTGGACCTTACTTCTTTGAAAATGAAAACGGCGTAACGGTAACTGTGAATGGGGAGCGATATCGTGATATGATTTAAAGCTTTTTAACGCTACAACTGCATGCTTTGGGCTTGATTAACATGTGTTATCAACAAGAAGGTACCACATCGCATACAGCCAGAATTGCAATGGAATTACTGCCAGACCTCTTTCCACAACAAGTTATTTCAAGAAATGGTGATGTGGGGATGGACTTGTTTTTGTGGGGATATCTGAAAAGCATAGTTTATGCAAACAAACCAGAAACGCTTGAGCAACTCAAACAAAATATTGGTGATGAAATTAATGAAATACCGCATGAAATGTGTGAGAATGTAATGAAAAATGTGCTGAAAAGGGCTCGCATTTGTGAGGCTACATAAGTGCTGACATTAAATAAAACATTTATCAATATAAGATCCATTCTCTTTCATTAAATCAAAAATTATAAACAAACAAAGTAGTATACCTTCCCGGCGAACACCTTGTATAAAAATATTTTGAGTGTATTTCTAATATTGTATTTCTAGAGTTTAGGAGAAGCCCTTCAACCTCTAGAGCACTCAGTTTAACTACGGTCCTGGTAAAAATTAATAAAATGACTTTATCAGTAACTAACAAAAAAAAAGTGCCCCTACCTAAACAGTTAGATGAAATTTGGATAAGTTATAGAAAAAAGAAAATCTAATCTGTGTTTTGGCCACCTCGGGTTCTGGAGGATAAAATAGGGGGAAAATATAGGACATTTTTATTCGGCAGCATGTCGGAAACATAAGAAATGCGTTTAAATTATACATTCGTCAAATAAGGGCTTCGTGAAAAAAGTACCTCAAAAAGTACCTTAAAAAAGGGCTTCGTGAAAAATTCGTTAAAATCCACAATACGGCGAATATCGAAAAAAATACTTGTGTGCTGGAATTAAATAAGTAACAAAATATGTATACTACTTCATATAAAAAACCCAAAATTATCACTCGTCGATTACACAGCGCCATTTTTAAAATTATAAAACTGGTACTTGGCTCGACGTGGTGAGTGTTACTAATCTTGACGATTAATTATTTTAGTTTTCTTCGATCTTCTCTATTAATGTAATATTCCTTATCGACCTAAAGATCCTTTATTTATAAAAAATTTAATTATAAATATTTATTTATCCCAATATTTCGTCACCACATTGGGTGACTTCTTCAGGGGAAATTGTCTTTTTTTATAATTAATAAAATAAAATTAAAAACTGAAAACTTATATATAACAATTTTTTTAAAAAAGGCAGTAAATCAAAAATTATTTTTTGTCAATATTAAAAAATAAAAATATCACAGAAAACAAAAATAACAATATTTGAAAAATTAAAATATTACATGAACAAAAATATTTTATATACTTGTCATTTAACATAATAATATTTATCCCAGTTTTTTTTCGTGTTTAAAATTGACGTCCTATCAAAATCAGGATAATAATTAAAATTCGTGTAATGTAATGATAATGCTGCTTTCTGTGTAGAAGTAGTGTTCCTGTATTTTTGATCAGATCTGTATCCTGCAATTCTTGTTTTTAATTTATTCTTTGTTGTACCTACATATACATCAGAAAACTGCAAAATCAACTTTTTTCTTGATTTAATCATACACAAAAATTCTTGTTCACATTTAATAATTCAACAAAATTCACTGTAGAATAAAATCAGCATCATGTTACTGAACGCGTAATTGGGATCAGTGTGAATTATCTGTCGATTATGTTTTATGCAAATGTAATCACTCAACAAAAAGTCAGCGTTGAATAAATCAGAAAAAACAACAAACAAGGCGTATGAGTGTATTCATAATTAAAACAAAACAGAAACACATTTCATAAATGATATTGTTCACATTAGGGTGGGACTTAAATACGCTTTTTTAGAATTTTTATTAGTAATTTTTTGAAAAAAAAATTTAGGTCAATATCTCAGGCTTGCATAATCTGGAAAAATTTAAATATTGTCCAAATTTTTTTTCATCTATTTTGATTGGAAAATTAGGCAATACTTAACTTTAACCGATTAGTCAAGCCTGAGTTGTCGACCTAAATTAAAAAAAAAAATTTCACAAAGAACAATATTTTTGGTATTCCTAATAAAAATTCCAAAAAAACGTATTTTAGACCCACCCTAATATACATATAACATATAAGAAATGTTTTTCTACAAAACCACCCCCTTTTTATAGATAAGAAATTATTTTATTTTAATATGATTACACACACACGTTGTTTGTTGTTTTTTCCGATTTATTCTACATCAAAATAATTATTGTTGGCTCGAATGAACAGAATAAAATCAATGGTTTAACAACGACCGATGATTATAAATCAGTGACAAAACATTTCAGATTTATCTATTTTATCTTTCGTTTTGCTAAATAATCTACCTAATGTGTAATATGTTCTATGTGCTACTATATATTTCTTATTATCATAAATTTTCGATTTTCTAATCTTTATTTTTATTTTTTAATATTGACAAAAAATAATTTTTGATTTACCGCCTTTTTTAAAAAAATTGTTATATATAAGTTTTCAGTTTATAATTTTAATTTATTAATTATAAAAAAAGACAATTTCCCCTGAAGAAGTCACCCAATGTGGTGACGAAATATTGGGATAAATTAATATTTATAATTAAATTTTTTATAAATAAAGGATCTTTAGGTCGATAAGGATAAAGTTATTTATGTTAAATTTTATAAATTTCTCTTATTTTAATGAGTATTTTTACGAATTTTAATATAAAAAACATTGATGGAAATAAATTGTAATTTGGATTGAAATCAATTGTCTTCTTTATTCAAAATCCCCTGGAAATAACTAGCGTGGCAGATGCCTCAACAAGCCTTTTTAACCGCTTTTTGGTTCCTTAGACCGCTTTTGGATCCCTTAGATTTTTTTGCCCCTCACATATCGAAATTTCATCAAAATCGAAGTGGTTGAGGTGGGAGTACTTTCCCAATTTATTTTAAAATATCCTCTTGTGATTCATATACATATAAAAGACAATTTTTTTTAAAAATGTAAATAAATAATAACATTTTTTTTTAAATCGTTATCATAATGTTTTTTTGATGTATAAATATATATATTTGAATTTTATGGTTTAGTATTGTTGTATCCAAAAGACATTATTTGATGATTTATAAACTTTTTAGCAAATTGCATTAAAACAAAAATTACATTTTGCGACACTTATCTTCTCATAAATAAATAAAGTAATAAACAGAAAATAAAAATTGTTTTTACTAAGCTCAAACCTAAACATAAAATATAAAATTTTATATAGTATTAAAGAAAATGTAGGCAAAAGAAAACATCTGTTGGTCATAATTTATAAAATAACATTTTTTTACGACAATTCTGTGATACTTTTAAAATTCTATAAAAATCAACAATAATTACAATAAATCTTTAAAAATATTAGGTACGAGCTGTAACATATAATGTTTTTTTTTTATAGGCAGACATTATATGTTAAGTTGTGAAGGAAATTTTATTGTTAACTTATTTAAGGCTTTAACTTTTAACAGCTTCGCTACTGGGAAAAATATGTCGGATAAGAGGCACTATTACACTATTTATTATTCTATATTACGATTATTTCAATTCGACTGCCCCTTCTAGGAGTTAGAAAACAACATTTGAGCCGAAATTGACAACTTAACATCACAAAAGAGCCCAAATTTGTATTAATGCAGGCGGGGGCCATTTGTTGGAAATAATTTTCTAAAATTTATTGAAACAAAATTTATTAGTGTGTAAAGAGTTTTTACTTTAAACATAAGTTATAGTGAAAAAAAAAATTAGATGATGGCTTTTGCCCTGTAAACATTAGGGATTTAATTAATATAATAAGTATACGTACAGGGTTGCTAGCTGATTATAGAACAAAAATTTGAATTTTAATTAAATATTTTCAAACAATAAATGAATCGAATATTTCCTCAAAAACGGAGCCGTGTAACACACTGAAACTTTCTGAGAGGATAGAAAAATATCTGAGCTTTTTTTTGATATGAAAAAAAAAATGCTTGACTGATTGTTAGCTAAATTGAGTCAACTTTTGTACTAAAAATTAAGAACTAGTTCTGAGTTTATATTTATTTACAGCGACAAATGTTCAACATTTCCCAAATAAATATTAAAAAAATTTCAAATTTGTTAATTGCTCACTTAAAAAAAAAAATAATAAACTTGTTGCATCTTTTATTTGTGTCATATGGAGCAATAAACACTTTAAGACCTGATTGCAGAATTTTCCATTTAAATTTAAACAAAAGTTAAATCCAAATATTACATAAGAAACCACAACAAATCTGTCAGTTAAAGTCCCAGTTAGTAGCTAATTGTTGGTACGATATACTTTTTTTCAGCTGCGCAGTTTGTATGGAAAGCCTCTTATGTAGGAATGTTAAAATAAAAATTTCATATTAAAATTTAACACTCTCAATATTTTTTTCAGTAACTGACTGTATTAAAAAAAAGTTTTTTGTGCATTTGTTTTTAAATGATTAAATGGTTTAAATACAAAGAAATATATTTTCAACAATTTTTTACATTAATTTAAAGAATAAATTACATATAAATACGGATTTTCTGTTATATTTAATATTTTCATTTAAAATGGTTTGTTAAAAATTGATTTTTATTTTTTTTATACACTCAGAATATTTTGTAGCTTACTGTTTGCAGTTTAATAAAATTTATTTTTTAAAAAAATATTTATTTTAACTTTTGTATACATTTGTTTAAAATGATTTACTGTCATTTACCGATTTTATCAGTTTCATTTATTTTTTTTATTTGTTTGAAAGTTAATAAAAAATTTTGACACAAAACGAAAATTTGTGGTTAGTTTGTTTCCATTACAGTTATAACAACTTAAATTTTTTTCTGTTTCAAAAAAAAAAAAAAAAAAAAAATATATTTAAAAAATTGCAATTTGTATTTTTTTTAAATTGTTTGTTATATAAAAAATTATTTCAATTCTGATATTTACCTGTAAAGAAGTTAACTACAAAATCCTTAAAAATTATTGATATTTCTTTTATTTCAATGCCATAAAAATTAACTACAAAGTCTCTAAAAATAAACGAATTTTCATTTAAAATAGTTTGTATGATAAGTTAAAATAACAAAATAAATACCATTTATTTATTTTTAAATGTTGTTAAAACTTATCAGTAAAAAACAAATGATTAATCTGCCAAAAATAAATGCTAAAGTTTTAATTACCAATTCCTCAAGCAAATTACTGATTATTTATTTATTTTAATTTCTTTCCGTTTGTTTTATTTGTTTTTTAATCATTTCACATAACATACACAGTCGATAGACACATTTTGTTTGAATGATCATATGTGTGTATGTTAATGTCAGTTGTTTAAACAACATTTAAAAATGTGTAAATGGTAATTTTTGGTTATTTTAACTTATCATGCAAACTATTTTAAATGAAAAGTCGTTTTTATTTATATAGACCTTGAGTTAATTTTTATGATTTTAAAAATGAAATAAAGAAAATATCATTAAGTTTTACGGATTTTGTAGTTAATTTCATGACAGTTAAAACAAAACGATATAAAGGAAATATCATTTTTTTTTTTGCATTTTCTAGTTCATTAGTTGACAGTAAAAAGAAATATGCTTTGTTTTAACGGACTTGTGATTAGTTTTTTAACAGTTACAATAATTTAAAAATTATTTATTATTTACAGATATTGTAAGTTAGTTTATTAACATTTAAAAATAAACGAAAAATTCTTTAGATTTAAATCAAAAGTTAGTTTTTATGTGATTTTTCATTTATGTGATTATACCCTTCACCACAGTTGAAGTATATATATTCTGGGTCCTTATGAAGAGCGAAGTTGATTTAACGATGTCAGTCTTTGTGTTGAAATGGGTTTTCCGAAGAACCCAGACATGATGAGGACTTAATTGTTGTACATTTCTGTTAAATGTGATCCATTTCTGCTTGCTATTAAAAATCAGCCAGATCGGTTAATAAATGGCTGAGATATTAGCAAAAAACCAGGACTACCTCTAATTTTTTCCGTAAAATCCCTTTGTTTTTATATGTATGTTGAATATTACGCATAACAAACACATCAATTTGTTGAAATTCTTTTCTTTTACCTGTTCGCCTTTTATACACAAACAACAAATACATACAAAAATTTGTCATTTAAATAAAAACCAAACAAATCCCTATTGAACGAAAACTGTTTATTTAATTCTATTAACGATGATTCCATATGACCTTAATGGTTCAGTAGTCTAAACGCTATGTCACAAATACTTTTTTTTCTCTAAGGCGCGGGTTCGATCCCTACACAAGACACAATTCAACTTTTTTTTTTTACCTTTTTTTTTCTTTTCCTTAGACTTTTTTTGTTTATTTTTTGTTTTTTTTTTAACATTTAATAATTAATTTAAATAAAATTTTATATCAATAATCCATAAATAGGCTAAAAACATCAAAATTTGTATAAAAATTCTCTGATAAAAACAAGTACAAAGGTTTTATTTCTATTTTTTTGCTCCGATTTAAAAAAATTTATAAAAAGATTTTTAAACCATTATATTTCTTACATATTATTTTATTTCTCATATATTATTTTAAAGTTGTAATATGACCTATGATACGTCTTATATAGCAAAAGATCGAAATTCTTTAGTATAACATATTTGCTAAAAAAAACTCGGAAATATCGGTTCAGATAGAAAAAAGTTATGTCCAAAACATATTTTTTTTTTAAATACCTATTTTCTGGAACCATAAATCTTCCCGAGTTCAAGTTTTATCACCAAACTAAATGGTTAATTTCCTCTTAAAGGCGTCCGTATATAAATCTGTCCATTCCATATATGTCCATATATAAACTTCAGTTTTTTCCCAACCATGGTGAAGGGTATATAAGATTCGGCATAGCCGAATCTAGCCGCTCTTACTTGTTTTTCATTTGATTTAAATTACATATTCAGTTAATTTAAACTACAAACTATTTTGAGTGAAGTAAAACATACAAAATACTAAACTGAGCATTTATAAGTTAAAATGTTAACGATATTAAGAAATATAATTTGCTTTTTTAATTAAAATGTTTTCATTTTCCAAGAAAATATTCTCTCTCTCTCTACTGAGGTGCCAGTGGTAGTGTAGAGACTGTGCTTTTCACACTCAATGCTCCTGCTGTGCGTTTAAAGTGTCTTTAGATCCAATATATTTCATTTGTCTTGTCATGTCTTGCACAAAACAAACTATAACTTGTCTTCTTTGTGTGCTGTTTTATGTCATAAATAAAACAAATGTTTATTTAATTAACGATAAATCAATTATACCAAATGATGATAATATAATTGCAGTCATTGTTTATGCAAAAAAAAAAAAGGAATAAACAAAACAAAATAATTAAATTATTGTTGCTAAGGTCAAATAATTTACATGAGCAAAAGTTCTTTATAGTATCAGTAAGCTTAGATGGACGGAAAATATTTTCAATATAACTTTTTTAAAAATGTTTTTATATCACCACCACCATCATCATCGTTATCGTTATTTAAAAATCATTTATGCATAAATTATTATTAATACCAACTACAAAGCCAATTGCAGCAATCCCTCTTTAATAACTGCAGACATAAACATTAATTTGATTTTTGCTTTTATTTCCAACTACTTGTACATGTATAGAAATATAATTAAATAAAAAGCAAATTATAACTGAAATATATTTCATGTATAAGATAAAATGGTTTTAATTGTTAGCAACACAACTATAATAAATATATGTATAAATAACACCCACACATATACATTAACTTCATACACATATAAATGTATATAACACAGACACGCATACATAAATAAATAAATAATATACAATTAAAACTTTTACTTATCAGTTACATATAATTGCATGTTAAGTAAATGTGTGTGTTACACTCATATGAGTACTTAAATATGAAACCGAAAGATTTTTGGCAACATATTTCTTAAACGGTTGCAATTTCTTATTGTTTTAACCAAACTGTAGTACACAATATGCGTTCCAGAAGTTTGTTTCTAAAATTTAATGATAAAGTGATAAAATGATATTCAATTTGACATGGAATGTTTCATATGTTTTATTTATTTTAATTACATATTATTTACAAGCATAACACATTTACATAAATAAATAACAATTCTTATTTTATTACACAATTTTGTATTTTTTTTTGTAACCACAAATCACACAAAAGCTTACCCAGATACAAATAGGTAAATATATGTTTGTATTTAGTATATGTGGCTTTCTATGCCAACTGCTCCGCTACAGTCAAAAGTTGTTGCTCTATATGCTAGAAATTTTTAATTTTTTTCTAAAAGCAGCTTCAGATGTTTTCTATCCATTCAGAAAATTTTAGCATGTCACTTGGCGTCATTTTGGAGAAAATATTCATTCAATATTGTATATCGCAAATATTTAATAAAAATTCAAATGTTTGTTTATAATCATTTAGAATTTCAGTGTAATCAATATCGTATTGAAATGATTGTGTATAAATGCACACAAATATCCTAACTGATTATATAAAAATTTTTTGAATTTATTAAATTTTCAAGTAGAAAATGTTTAACAAATATTTTCTCTAATACAAAGCAAAAACTTTCTGAATCTGATTTTAAATTTTATAAAAAAAAATTTGAACAAAAATTTGGACGATTTTTAGATGCATTAATATAAGTATTGCACTAAAAACTGAGACCTAATTCTGAATTTTTCGTTTAAATTAATTTTTTTTTAAATTTCCCTTAAAGTAAACGTCATTCATATATTAAAATTTCCAGCATTTTCCGAACTGCGATAAATTATTAAAATGAGCGCCAAATTTGTTAATATTATATATTTGGAAAAAATTAAAAAACAAGTTATTTCAAGTAGTATTGCCGGAAGAAAAACAAATCTCTTAATTTTTCTCCCTACACTATAAATATATAGGATTCTACAAAAACTACTATGTTTGCAGTTTTCTGTAAAAATTTTGAGTAAAATTCAAATCCTATTCATAATTAATAAGAATAACATCTAATAAATACACTAAGAAAACTTCCGCAGTTACTACAAGATAGTTATTTGTGTAGTAAAGCAGTTATAGTATTTTTACTGCGTTTTACTAAGGAAAATTTGTTTTAAATAAATTACAGTTGCTATTTTAAATAACCCACAAAACCTCTGCAGTTGAAATATGCAGTTGAAATATGGTTGTTTTAAACTACATTTGTAGTTGTTTTTAGCTACAATTGTATTTTTTTTAACTTAATTTGTAGTTTCTTATACTATATTTTTAGTTGTTTTTAACTACATTTTTTGTTGTTTTTAACTGTATTTATAGTCGTTTTCAACTATGGTTGTGTTTATTTTTAACTACATTTATAGTTGTTTAAAACTACATTTATAGTTGTTTTTAACTACATTTTCAGTTGTATTTAACTATATTTATAGTTATTTTTTAATAACATTTGTTTTTGTTATTACTAAATTTGTAGTTGTTTTTACTGTATTTATAGTTGTTTTAACTATATTTGTAGTAATTTTGAACTACATTCATAGTTGTTTTAAACTACATTTGCAGTTATTTAACTATATTTGTAGTTTTTTAACTACATTTTTAGTTTTTTTTTATTATATTTTTAGTTGTTTTTAACTCCATTTGTTGTTTTTAACTGTATTTATAGTCGTTTTTAACTATATTTGTGTTTATTTTAAAATACATTTATAGTTGTTTTAAACTACATTTATAGTTGTTTTTAATTACACTTATAGTTGTTTTTAACTACACTTATAGTTGTTTTCAACTACATTTGCAGTTTTTTAAATATATTTGTGTTGTTATTTTAACTACATTTATGGTTGTTTTAAACTACATTTGTAGTTGTTTTTAGCTACATTTGTAGTTTTTTTAACCTAATTTGTAGTTTTTTATACTATATTTGTAGTTGTTTTTAACTGCATTTCTTGTTGTTTTTAACTGTATTTATAGTAGTTTTTAACTGTATTTGTGCGTACTTTTAACTACACTTATGGTTGTTTTTAACTATATTTATCTTCTTTTTTATAAATATTTATCAGATTTTTTACTGAAAATTTTACTGTAAATTTAACTACATTTTTATGTTGTTTTGACTACAATTGTCATTTGATTTTTAATAATTAAAAATATCTACAGTTATTTTAACTGTCATTTGCAGTTAATTTTCTATTCTATATACATAATTTCCTTATGTAGAAGAACTACACTCACCAAAAAAAGTCTGTAATGGCAACTGAAAATTTTGCTGTTATTACGGGAAATTCTGCTAATTTGAGGCCAGCGGTATTTTTTGCTAATCTTAGCAACACGTGTCTGCTGACGTGTAGTACAATGAAATTAGTAGAAAAATTAATAGCCGCTACTAAATTTTAGTAGACTTTTTGTAAAGTGGAATTTAAAATCTGTTTGCTGAAATTAGCAAGAAAAATTACTAAATATTATTAATATTAGTAAAAAGCTTTGAATTTATTTTTCTTATCAGGCATCAAAAATTTTGATTATATTTTTTAAAAAACGAATTAATCATTTTGTTTTAATTTGGAAATTTCTGTTTTGAAAAATATTTTGTTCAATTTTTTTTTTACTTTTAAGGTTAAATTTTAATTGTTTTTAGGGCGGATTTTTAGAACTAAAAAACCTTTTTAGTGCTATTTTAAGTGGATGTCCTCTTTTTAGACATTAGTCGGTATCTTCTCTTCTCATCCCTTTTTAATATATGTAACATTTTAAGGAAATTTAAGTTTGTAGGTGTAAGTTTTAATTAGAAATAACATTTCCTTAAATATCCATTTTTTTAAAATTAGTAATATTTTTTTGCTAATTTTAGCAAATCGGTTTTCAAAAATTTGTAAAATGATTTCTGAAATTCGCAACAAAAATTTGTAAATATTCTGTAATTTGTAAAATGTAAATTGCAAAAGATTTGCTAAATAATAATTTTTTACTAAAAATCAGTACAAAAATAGTAAAGTGCGATTGAAAACCGTTTACTATTTTTTCTGAGTGTAACACTAGAATTCGTTTGAAACTTGTATGAAAATATCTCCTTAAAAAGGGCGGTTTGCACAGAAATTTTTCATGAAACCTCTACCAAAAGTCTTGGTCAAAACTGGTTAAAATGATCAAATATTTAATATAGTAAAGAATAATATTTTTGAACATGTTTTTATTGCATTGTTTTTTTTTTTTTTGCTTGCTTAGCTTTTTAAAATTTCCCTACATTTGCTCCAAAATAAAAAATCTCTCCTTTTTTTCATATTCGGGAAATTTTGGGGGGAAAATCTCTACAAAAAGAGAATTTTTCCTATAAATGGCATTGCTGATTGGTCCGATACACCTTTTTTTTAGATAGACGGTTGGTAAAGAAAACTTCATATACATTTATGCAAAATATTAAAGGCCAGTATGATAGTAAATACTTAAGTAAAATCTTACACTTAAGTGAAATTTTTTCCAAGATTTTAGTAAGTTAAAGGGTTACGCTTCAACAAAAAATAAGTTTTCACTATTAAATTGTACTGAGAGCACATAATAAAGGATACAATCCAATAAAATCGCAGGCTCGGTATTATATTCAGCATTAAGTAGAAATTTTTACTTAATTTAATTAAAGTATTGTAAGAAATTTTGCAAACAATATTTCTTACCAAAGTAAACTTTGAGTATAAAATTGTATTATGAAACTGTCCCTAACAGTTATGTGTAATTTTACAGTGTCTTGGGAATTACTTACTATTAAGGTACTGATTTTAAGGCCACTAAACTTTAAAAATTGCTTAGAAATTTAAGTGATCTAAATATTTATTTATTTTATTTATCAATCATATAATTACAAATTATATGTAAATACCATAACCGAACACTAGCAACAAAGGCCTTCGGCTCGTTGTAGCGAAAACAGACCAGAGCCTCTGGTGGGAATTGAACCCACGACCCCCGATAAGCTAGCACGCTACCAACTAGCCTACCGGGGCGCTCACATCTAAATAAAAATTAGATTAAGTTTCAAAAAAAAAAAAAAATAATAAACTTAAGTGTGCACTAAAAAATTGGCCCTTAATTGTGATACTTTTATATGTTTGTGATAGCTTTATTGAGTGGAAATATGTTAAAATGTTTTTTGATTTGTTAAAGGGGAGATGAATAAACAATAAAATATATCTTGCAAACAAATATATATATAAAGTTGTATGCAAACTTGGGGAATTTCAATTACAATTCAATTGCAATTATATGAAATGAGTAATTAAAAATTTTCATGTTATATTAAATTTTTAAATAAACTTAATAATAATTATTTTAATTTTATTAAAAACAAAAAATCAATTACACGTTATTGTTACTGAAAGTAATTTGGGTTGCTGTTTTAGATTTCATCATTAAAACCCCTGTTTTTTTGTTTTTGGCTAAATAACCTAGTTTTGGCTAAACATCAAAAACCTTTATGGATTTTAAATCTATAGAAGTTAAACTTTCATATGAGTAAACTGAAAATAGATTAAAAATTTAAAATGTTTTTATGATTGAGTTTTAAGCCAAAAATTAGTAGCAATTTTATTAAATTGTGTCATTTGCATCGATTTTGTGTGTTTGTGAATCACAATATTTTTTTTTTTTTTGGTTAATTGAGGGTTATCTTAAGAACTTGGCTAGGCGTATAATCAATATTAATTTCTGTAAATATATTAATCATACGACATGGTGATTGCCTTTTATGTGCCGCCACAGTATTAAATTAATAACTTGTTAACTACTGCTCTGATCAGTATGAAAGGATTGGAAAATGGAATTTTTTTTTCGGTATCAAAATAAAAATTCAATAGTACTTTTTCGACCCTCAGAGTACTAATTTTTTTTTTTAATTTTTGGTTAAAAATAGCTAAATATATAAATTCGTTTTTACATAAAATTAATATACACTGTGGTGCAATATTATAGCCGCACCCAAATTTTCGGCATTTTTTATCTTTAACGGTGTATTTAAAAAAACTTAATAATATCAAATTGTCGGCAATAATAACGCTATAAATATTCAATATAGTTTTTTAAAATAAGTTAATTTTATTTACAGTTATAACACAAAGTTTGTTTTTTTCTTGGTGCAAAATTATAGCCGCACTTATAAATATTAATAGAAAATATTAAAAAAAATAAAAAGCAATGAATTATTTTAAAATTTTTTATAGATTAGTAGTGTGTTGGGCCTCCCTTGTTAGAGATGAGCTCAAAAATTCGTTGTGGCATACTGTTGACTAGATTTAAACGAACTTCACTTGTGATGGATTCCCAAGCTTCAATTACCGCGGCTTTAAGATCCCCAATCATGTCATATTGCTTGTTGCCACCATATATTTTGTGTACAATTATTCCCCAGATGTTTTCAATGGGGTTCTGATCAGGGGGACAGGCTGGCCATTGCAATTGAGGGATGTTGTGGGACTCTAACCACATGCGAGTATGGTTACTCTTGTGAACAGCTGCATTATCCTGCTGGAAAATCATATTTTTGTCACGATTTCGATCAAAAAATGGTTTTAGGTTTGTCTGGAGAAGAGTTGTGTACTCTGCCGAATTCATTTTGGTATTTGGGAAAGCCAACTCTAGCATATCATCGGCACAAAACGCTCCCCAAACCATCAATGATCCACCACCAAAATTCCTTTTGGAAAACTATAGCGGTTCCTTACGTAAATCTCTCCAATATGAATTGTACCCATCCGGACCGTCTAAGTTAAACTTTTTCTCATCCGAAAAAATTATCTGTAAAAATAAATTCAAATAAATGCTGACTAGCGATAGCTAAATGTGACTTACCTTATTCCAGTCCGTATTCATGTTATTTTTTGCAAAATCCAAGCGTGCACTTTTGTGCCGTGGCAGTAATCGTGGTGCATTCTTCATTTTTTGGCGGCAGATAACTGAAGACTGCTTTAGCACACGATTTACAGTCCAACGGGACACATTTAAATCACATTCGTGTGCAATTTGTTTGGAGTTGCTAGCGCTTCTGATAATCTTGCGTTTATTACGACCTGAAAGTTTGGGTTTTCGTCCAGCATTTTTTTTTTCTTTTGTCCGTAATTTGAAGGATTTTTTAAAAAATTGCGTGCCACCTTTTCAGATCGCTTTATTCTCCGAGCAATTCCTCGAAAACTAACGCCTTCTTCTTGAAAAGCAGAAATTTTGCCTTTTTCAATATCGGACAAATAACAACCTTGTGGCATTTCGAAAATTATCAAATTATTTATTATTTGCAAATTAGCGAATAATAAATAATCAAAGCAAATAAGAATAAAAGAAAAAAAAACTAAAACTGGCTTAACCGTTAGCTGAGTAAATTGTTTTTATAATCTGCGGCTATAATTATGCACAAAAAAAAAAACTAAGAATTTGTTGTAACTGTTTTTTTATATACAAAAACAAATATTTGTTTGTTGTTTTTGTTATTATTTTTCAAGGTCTTTCAGATGTCATACACAGATTTCTGCAATTTTTTATGTAAATGCACAAAATTGGTAAAAAGTACATGCGGCTATAATTTTGCACCACAGTGTATTAAACAAAAAAGAGTAACACATTAAATTAAAGATCAAGTTAATATAAACTTTATTTACCCAAGCTAAAAATATTTAATCTAATCACATTTTGTTGATTCTAATTGTATATACTCAGCAAAAAAAAATGGTAGTCATTATGTGGCTATAACTTCTTTTATTGCTTCCTAAAGTTCAGTTATCATTCTTTTATGATTTTTTTTGGTGTTATTCTAAAAAACTTTCAAAAGAATTCATATGTTCATATTTCAAATGTAGTGATTTGGATATAAAGCCGATGCATATCTTAAAAGAATCACTCTTCATTACGTCCAAAGCTTCTAAAGCTATACTAAGTCGTATATTTTCTGAATCTAAAGCATTTATTGCAAATATTGTTTTCTGGTTCATCAAGTCAAAAATTTCAATGTGAAAATAGTTCTGAAGGCTTTTTATAATTTTTTTTATTAAATCATTTTTATATTTTTGTTTGGCGACACAATCTGTGCATTTCTGAACTTTTTATTTTATTTAACACTACACCATTTCCAGCTTTAATTCAGAATTTTTTAAAATAATTTAAAAATTGTGTCAAAATGTTTTAAAATTATCGAAAATAATTTAAAAATTGTGTAAAAATGTTTTAAAATTTTCGAAAATAATTTTAAAATTGTGTAAAAATTATTTTAAATTGTACAAAAGGATTTCAAAATTGTTTAAAAACTATTTAAGTTATTCAAAAATATTTTGAAATTATTTAAAAATGCTTCAAAATTGTATAACCAGTTTTTTAATTGTCCAAAAAAAAATTAAATTTGTCCAAAAATTCATTAAAATTTTTGAAACATATTTTAAAGTTGCCCAAAAAAGCTTTTTCATTAATGCAGAATTATGTATTTGTTTTAATAAAGAGTATTTCTATATCGGTGCATAAAGTTCGATTCTTTAAACTTATTTTTCTGCATTCTTAAGATAAGTGAATATCAAAGTTTTATTTGGGAAAAGTGTGTGTGGGAGTATCAAATGTGTCTCGGGAGTATCACGGTATTTTCTTAAATCAAATAATATCAAAAAAAGTACAATTGTATCAACTTTTCCATCACTGATATGAAACAAATTTGCTGATTGCAGAGAAGGAGTAATGCTTTAAGAGTCTGGAATTTGCATAATCCCCACTTCAATATGGGGTGATACATAGACTGACTAAACTGACTTTGCTGATAGTGTAATTTTTTTTTTTTATAATATATAAAATGATTTTAAAAATTTTGGCCTTGCCTTAATTTTAAGCATTTTAAGGTATTCAGTGTAAAAATGATAATTACCTATCATTATTTTTTGGATTATCAGTAATGATGCCAACTCATATAATAACATATAATAACCAGTTATTAATTTCTAGTTACCTTTTCAATTTTTTTTCAAGACAAAAATAATGAGTTACAAAAAATCTTGTTTAAGGGATATATATTAGACTGGCAAACTGGAATCCCAGGTTTTATTCCCGGAATGAGCAACTTTTATTAACCCTAGAATCATAAGCAGTCGTAAAATTTACGATTCAAAAATTAAAATTGGATGCTGGCAACACCTTAAGCAATACATTGTATTGAAGGTCAGTGTACCTTCTTTTTTTGAAGTGAGAAGTTGTGTTGTATGCAAAAAAAGTGTTTTATTGCTATACAAATAAGCTAAATAGCGATAGAGTCGTAAATTTTACGAATGCTTAGCTTTAATGTAGTTTTTTTCTCATTTAAATTTCTATTCGAAAAATAATAATTTTTATCGCGAGCTCTTAAGCAAAATGATCATGCAAAAGGAATTCAAAGTAGAACAGGAAAGCGGATAAGAAATAATATTGAAAATGATTTTAGTGCACCCGAATCAGAGTATGTTTGTTCTAGTGATGAAAGTTCTGATTTTGAATGTTTTCAAAAAGCTAAAATTAAAACCAATGTTGCACGACAGAACACTGAATACGTCAGCATAACCCGACAATAAATCATGGAGCAGTACTCTAACGAAAATCAACAGATAAGAGAAGATATTCCCGCAAGCTTACTAACTATCTAAACTATCAATTTTACAACGCTCACTTAAACAAATGATATGTTAAATATTAAATATAAAGATTGCTGAACAACAATTTGAGTCTTCTGCATCAAAAATTACCATTTGTTTTATATGTCAAGCTAAAAAACGTAGTATGACGACGCTATATTGTAAACACTTACTAACGAGCCTTCTGCGCCGAACATCGAGCACGTTACTGTATATGTTGCGATGACGACAAATAATTTTATACCAAATTTTCATAATTTTTGTTCTTTTATGTCTACTATATTTATTAGTTCACATGTGATAAATCAAAGAAAAATTAATAAATAAATGTGTTTTTGATTGCAATAAAAAAAGTCTTAAAATTTACGAGTGCTTATGATTTACGTAACTCCAAACAATGGTAATGATTCGGGGGTTAAAAAAAATATTATTTTTAAGAATTTTTTTATGTTTATTTTGGAAAGTCTATTTTTAGACTCTTTTTTTATTTTTATCAATACTGGCAAACATACTATATAACGGTAACCACATACTTTTAATTTTTCATATGCTGGCGTGGCCACCTTATTATATTGCGCAACATCCCTATATAAAAGTAATAAGAAAAGTAACGGGTTACCTTGGTAATGTAGTGCACTCAAAAATGTTTTTACAGTAACTGACTGTAATTAAGTTAAAAAGTTATGCGTTCATTTTTTTAACCTTTTTTACATTAATTTAAAGAATAAATTACAAATAAATATGGATTTTTTGTTACAGTTAATATTTTCATTAAAAATAAATTGTTACAAATAGTTTTTCTTTTGTTAAAATAAACAATAAAAATAAAAAGTCGTTAATTTTTACAAACTTTGTAGTTAATTTTTATGATATGTAAAAAAATAAAATAAACGAAATATCTTTTCTAGTTAATTTATTGTCAGTTAATAAAAAACGAAATAAAAATAAAATTATTATTTTGTAGATAATTAGTTGACAGTTAAAATATATAAATGATATATCATTTATTTTTACGGATTTCTGGTTAATTTTTTTTGTTTTTATTTTATTAAAATAAATGAAATAACTGAAAAGTCGTTAAATTTTACAAACTTTGTGGTTAATTTTTATGAAATTTAAGTAAAATTAAATAAACGAAATATTAAATTATTCAGTTCAATTTCTTCGACCTTTTTAATACAAATTCCAGTTAATAAGTATTCAAGCTTAAGGTCTATTGTATACAAAATTATTTATTTGCTATCCAATATTTCGCTATCTCAATGGATAGCTCTTCAGGGATTTTTTGTTTTTTTAATTTTAAACAAAAATTTTTTTTTTTAAGTATTATAGAGGAAAAATGGAATATAATTAAAGAACATACGACTATTGAAAAGGAATTATTTTTAAGAATTCTCAAATTTTGCATAGATGATAGTAGATATTTTCAATATAATAAAAAACTATATTCTCAACAAAAAGGATTACCTATGGGTTTTCCAGCTTCTCCAGTTGTAGCAGATATAGTTATGGAGGAACTACTTGATAAATGTATTAGAAGATTGTCTATTAAACCAAAGATTATAACGAAATATGTATATGATTTATTTTGTATTATTTCAGAATGTGAAATAGAAAATATTTTAAACATATTGAATTCATTTCACCAGGATATTAAATTTACAATTGAAAGGGAATGTGATCGTAAACTTCAATATTTAGACACATTAGTAATAAGAAAGGAGAATAACTTGTTAGTAGATTGGTACCAAAAACCAATTTCTTCGGGTAGAATTATTAATTATTATTCAAAACATCCGAGAAGAGTTATTATTAATACTGCCAAAAATCTTATAGATAAAGTTTTAAATATTAGTGATATAGTTTTTCATAGAAATAATAAAATAAGAATAAGAAATATTTAAGAGGATAATAATTTCCCAAGGGAATTGATTTATAAATTGATTGGTCAGTACAATGGACATAGGGAAGGCAGTGTGAATATAGTTTTATAGGATGGCTCATAGAACATATACTACATTAGATAGATTATTTAGTAAAATGAAAGATAGGACAGAGAAATTAGATAAATCTAATATTATTTACAAGATACCTTGCAGGGGTAAAGATAATGAAATATGTAGTAAAGTATATATAGGTACCACAAAGAACAAATTAAAAACTAGATTAGCAGGACATAGATCTGATCAGAAATATAGGAATACAGCTTCTCAGAAAACTGCATTATCATCACATTGCGCCACTCTTAACCATACACCAGATTTTGAAAATACAACAGTTTTAAATACAGAAACAAACTACAAAAGACGCTTCATGTTAGAAATGTTACAAATTATCAACACACCAATAGAACAAAGAATTAATTTTAAAACAGATACAGACAATGTAGCTCAGAATTACAGACCTTTAATTTATAAGAATAAAATAGAAAATTAAATAGGTTCATAAAAATGTAATAGAATAATTTTTGTTTCCTGTGTTTAATTTTTAATATTTTTTAAAATTGACAATTTTGTTGTTTCATTAATTTTGATTTGTTAAAAAATTTGTTTAAAATTAAAAAAACAAAAAATCCCTGAAGAAGCTATCCATTGAGATAGCGAAATATTGGATAGCAAATAAATAATTTTGTATAAAATAGACCTTAAGCTTGAATACTTATTACCTGGAATAAACGAAATATCATTTATTCTTATGGATTTGTTGTTAGTTTGTTAGCAGTTAAAAAAAAAACTAAATAACTAAAAAAAATAAAAAATAAATAAATTCATTATTTTGTAGTTAATTAGTTGACAGTTAAAATAAATAAATCATTTGTTTTTACGGATTTTTTAATAGTTAAAATACATGAAGAATTATTTATTATTAAAGGATATTTTAAGTTTATTAATTAATAATTAAAAATAAACCAGAAGTTTTTTTTTGATTAAAAAGTTAGTACACCGATTTTTAAATGATTTTTTTTTAATATATTTTAAATTATATTTTCAGTTACTTTAAATACTAAACTATTGAGAGTATTAATATATAACCACATATCTATTTTACAATGGATATGTTACTATTAAATTTTCACGAATATTTCTGCAGAAAAACTTCTTAAATTTGCCAAACAATATTTAAAAAACTTTTATTAATTGTCTTATCATTGTGTATTCTGCCGTATTTTTCGGAGATCCTTGAACTTGTTTTTCATTAGGAAACATTTGCTGTTCATAGAAGCCTGTGTATTATCGAAAAACAGCCGCAATTGGACGCCAACCATACACCTCTTTCTGTAAATACGTCTTTAGATAAATTTAGTTTTCACAGTTTTTTTTCTGTGACTGAATCAATAAAATTTCTGTGGAGAACCGCAAAAACTTAACTTATTTTTTTTTTTGAAGAAATTAAAAAAACTTTTCAGAAAAATTTTATACAAAAATTCAATTCGTTTGATTAAAAGGTGTTTAGAATAAAAAAATTTTTTGCGAAATTTTAAAAAGAAAATTTTTCATTATAAATTCTTTTTGCATGGAAATTTTTTTTGAAACAAAAAAACACTAAAAAAGATTTTAAAATTTTTACGAGCAAAAACAATATTTTTTTTAGTTTAAAATTTTTTCGTTATTAGCTTCTCAAAATATTTATTACTGTTCAATATGGGGTATATATCAAGTATCTGCCTCTTTTTGATTAGGACGAAAATCGGGGGAGGTGTAAATCGGGACTTGTCTGTAGTTTTTAAAATAGGTTATTTTTTTTTTAACAATAAACAAAAATGTATTCTTAAAATGAAAAATTGTAATCCCTATTATATTCTTAGAAGATAATCAATGTTATTTCTTTATCATGTAACTATTCAATAATATTTCTTTGAAATACACCAATCATTCGTTTTACATTGTGAAAACATACTAAAAAAAAACAGTTTAAATTGAATTAAATATTTAAAGTAAAAACTAAAGCCAATCCTTTCCCATAAAAATATTTAAATTAAATATTAATAAAGAAAATATATTAAAACTTTCATTTAAAACAAGGTATAGGTGTATGCATATTTTAATCTGAAAAGGGGAATACAAAGATGTACTACTTATATAGAAATGTATGTCAAAAATGATATATTCAAAAAGAAAATATCTACTAGTAGCAGCAGTATGTTGACAACCACGACTTTAACTTATTGTGTGAAAATGAATCTTGTACACGATTCAAGTCTTTGTATACAGAAACACGCACACACACACACACATACCAACAAAGAATATCAACATTCATACGTTTCATACAGTGAAATATATATAAAGATTTAAACAAATGACACAATTTAACCCAGGTTGTCTTACAACACACTTGAAATTGTTGAACTTTTTCTTTTGTGCTTCTTAATATTTTGTTTTTGTTTTCTTGTCTTTGCCTTAAAAACACTACATGGAATTAATAATAAAGAGGGATATGTTATAGAACTATAAGAAGCTTTAAGAAAATTTTGACTAAAGGGTGGAAACGAACACAAATTTGTCAATTTTTAAATGCAAACTAAGTGAAATTTTTAATCACTGGAGACAAAATTAAAATTTTCTTAGATTTTTGACATCTAAGCTTTCTTTAAAATTTAAAAACTTTAGGCTGCAAAATGTTATCCCTTTTTTGGCAGCCAAAAACTTATAAAACTTATAAACAGTTTTTTCTTGACATAGGTTATTTTTTTCAACAGATTTATGAAAGCAAAAAGGTAAATCTGAAAAATAAAAATGTTATAAATCTGATATTGGGAAAATACATTTTTAAATGGAAAATTGACAGTTAAATGAAAAACTAGTTTGTTGCAAAGTTGACTGATGTGGCACAATTTTCCAGGCGGGAATAATTCATATGATAGATGATAATTCCTATGTTAGGTGTGGACAATTTCGATACCAGTTGGCTCTGAAAGGGTACAATCAAATTTAATGGCCGTTTAAATTTTGAATTTATGTTTTCTGACCAATATATGTAGAAATTTGCGGGTTCGATAACCAGCGACGGCAACATCAATTTAGAAAAATAATATGTATACATTTTGATTGTTTTTTGCTTGCAACGTCCTCCTTCGGTGCTTCCATAGGAATTAACCCCAGCGAGGTAAAATAACATAACAGGGCTATTAAGCCCTTCATCTTTCACTACCTTTCTTCTTTTCTCTATCCCCTTTACAAAAAAAGCCACACATTGCTTAATTGGAATAATTTCCGGTGTTGCTACTCTATCCAGAAAAAAAAGTTCTTCTGAGCTGAATTCAGTCACTTACAGTGGAGTTTTAAATAAAACATTTTAAACTTAATATTGCTATATATTTATGGGTAATTTTAGTCCTTTTTTCAAGAAATACCAAAGTCTACTAAAACGGGCGTTTTAAGAGTTAAAATGTAGATGTAAAATCACTTCTGGTTGATGTAAAATCACTTCTAGTCCTGTAAACTAAATTTTTTTGAGTAAATTTTGTTGTTCTAACGTCTAAAATGAAACATTAGTAGGAATTTTTTTATTCACCTTTTATCTCTAAGTTTTGGGCAATTTTAGTTTTTTTTTTTTGAAGAAATAGCAAGAGTAGACCACTAAGATAAAAATTACACAAAATAAAAGATAAAAAATATTCGCCAAACAAATTACTTTTTGCCCGGAATTTTTTATTATCCCGTTATTTATTGCAATCGTACCTCTATGTAGAAAATCTTTAGTTAGCGTGGCCAGAGTTGGGTATACGCCAGAGGAGAAAACTTACAAGTCTGGCCGAAGGCCCGCCAACCACAAGACCATAATTAAAAAAGTACTCGTTGAACATAAATATATCAGGATTTATGAACATAATTATTGGCTTTATTTACGCTTAATTTTGTCGAATTCGACCGAAAATGGTTTGAATATAGTCCGAAGGTGTGTCCGAAGGTGGACATAAAAGATAGAAGAAAATCCTTAAACCCTGCGGAAGGCCGGTTCAAAAAAAAAACAATTATAGGTAAAGTCGGTATTGGGTAAACCGCTGAGCAGAAACACCCTTAGTCCGTCCGAAGGGCCGCTATCCACAAAACCTTCATTTGGCAAATAAAATACGGCAAACATAATACGGAAAACATTCGAAAGAATTTTGGGGATTATGACCTTAATTTTGAGCATTATTTTCGTTTTTTTTTCAGGCGGTTACTACCAAAAATGCTTGGGTAATAGTCCCAACTTCTGGTGTGTGGATTGTATTCGAAAAATTTTCTAACAAAATCTTAAAACAGGAAATTGGAATAACAAGTTATAAACTCGAAGCTATCGTGGAATCTTTACACCGAGCACAGGGTTAGGACGGCGATGTTTGCTTTCTACTCCTGCTAAAAGATGTTTGGTTCAAGATACTCAGTCGTACACCCAATACTCACTCGTACACCTAATACTCCCTTATGGTTTCATTGTATGATGGGCGGTGGTTAGGGAGTAACTGTACAAGGTTCGAATGTTACTGAGAATCGGACCACTAGTCAAGACAGGGTTTTTTTGAGAAAACCTTTGGCTTACTTAAGTATAAAGTCTGAAACTGCTGGTGCGATAAGGAATTGCCCCTTTGAAGCTCTCATTCTAGTTTTCATATTTTTCCCATTGATTTATTAATTTATATGACTGCGGCTTCTGCTAACAGCACGACTTGGAAGGTCAGAACCTAGGGACATGCTAGGACTATCAATAAACTGCCTTCGCAGTTCAGACTACAACCTCACTACTCCACTCCTAGGATAAACTTCGATATATATTTTCGGGTCAGCTTCACTTCTATAGAGGAATGGAACATCAAGGTATACACTGACAGTTTAAAGATGAGTTGAGAGTTTTCCTTTGGGGACTGATCTTTTAATTGCGACAGACAAGGCTACTTTAGGTTATCTGAATATGCTGGTGCCTTTCAGGCGCAACTTCTGTCTATCAGGGAAGCTTGCAGACTCTTGTGTGTTGTTAGAGCTCGTGAAACCGAGGGTAGCTTTGTCGATAGCCAGGTGGCTCTCTGAACTCCTCGTGTATTACATGGTCTATCTACGTCGGTTAGTGTAAGGAAGAACTGTCTAGACTAAGTTGGCAGTCCCTGATTACGCTGGTATGGTTACCCGGTCTCAGGGACTTTTACGATAATGAACGAATGCCGAGGGGTAGATGGGTTGAACTGGACACATGTAGGACCGCGGGGCTCAGGTGGCCCATCTACCATTGAAAATGTACTAAATCCCTCCTCAGTAGGAGTTTGAGTCATACTTTGAAACAGACCGACGTGCTGACTAGACAAAGGCTGATAGGCAGACACGCCAACAAATTTTGGTAGGTACGCTATATACAATGTCGTAGCTGTGGCATACCGCGTGAAGAGGAGACAGTAGGCCATCTTCTTTTTGATAACCCGATTGGGAGGACAGCCATCAATATCCTTCGCAAAGTCGAATATTTATGGCATAAAGCTTATGATCTGTATTAAGTGCGGCGTGATTTACTTCGAGCTGCTCAAACCGAATGAAACGATCACAGGGGAATGCTATCGGACTTAGCTAATGCTTTTTAGCTGCGTACTGCAGCACAAACGGCCGGAATATGAAGAAAGCTACGATTTTGCAGCATGACAATGATCGGCCACATGTTTCAGGGTCGATCAAAACTACTTGAAAACGCTGAAATGTGAAGTGCTACCTCAACCGCCTTATTCTCCAGACGTCGCTCTTTCCAACTACTAGTTTTCCCATGCCTTGTGTGTCCCAGCAGAAGTTCACTTCATATGAACAATGCAAAAAAATGAATCGACGATTGGATTGCCACAAAAGACGAGTCGTTTTTCCGAGCTGGTATCCGAAACTTGCCACACACGTGGGAAAAAGTTGTGGCCAACGATGGACAATACATTGAATAATTTATGTCTAACTATTTTTGCGCAATTAATTCGTAAATTTCGATAAAAAAAAGGCTCATTATTAATTCAAGATCCCAAAAGTAATTAAGGATAATGTAAAAATGTAGAGTTAGTAAGTAAAATTCGTCCGTTATATCAGTTTTTTGGGTTAAGTTAACCTCTGCGGATATTAGCTCCCTACGGGCCGTGTAGTGTTTCAAAATCAGAGTCCCTTTTGAACTCAACTTGATGCTTACGAGGGCATGAGCTGCGACTTCAACCAACCAACAAGTGATAAATTATAATTTATCTCTATCAGGATTTTACATCTGCCGAATCAAATTTTCGGCTTTTGTAAATCCTATGATCATGATTTTGTTCCGAAGACTGAACTTAGTTCAGAAGAACTTTTGCTATGGTATTATAGTGTTATTTCCTACAGTTTAGCACACAAAAAAGAAAACATACAATTTGACTGTACCCATACTGCGCCTAAATATTGCACATGCGTTTGATGTAAGAATTGTCCAAATACAACAAAAAGTCATGTCACACACTCAAAATATTATGTCGTTAACTGTTTGTAGTTTAATAAAAAAGTTTTCCGTTCCATTTAAAAATAAAGGAGGATACATTTATTTTTTAAAAAAATATCTATATTAACTTTTTTATACATTTATTCGAAATAATTTACTATCATTACCGATTTTTTTCATTTGTTTGAAATTTAATAAAAATTTACCCACAAAACGGAAACTTGTGGTTTATTTGTGTCCGTAACAGTTATTTTAAATTTAAATTTTGTTTGCTGTCTGTTTCAAAAACAAAAAAATATTCAAAAAACTTCAATTTGTTTTTTTATTTAAATTGGTTGTATAAATACAAAATGTTTCAATACAAATTACAAGAACTTCATAAACACACATACAAATACAAACACATTCATACAAAAAGTGTTTATAGCTTTCTATGCATACATACATTTTGTATTGTAAGAGTAAATTAAAAAAAAAAAAAAATACAAAAACGGAAATAATTTCAAATAAATGAAAACACATTTATTTTTTAAGGATTGGTAGGTAAAATTTTGACATTTATTTTAACTGATTATATCATTTGTTTCTTACGGATGTGTCAGTTGATTAATCAACATTTAAAAATAAATAACAAATGACATTTAATTTAAATGAAAATTAAGTAGACCGGTTTTTAAATGAAATATCATTTCTTTTAAATGATATTTTCAGTTATTTTAACTTACCAACATTTTTTATGTGCACGAATTTACAACAAATCACGAATTTGCAACAAGTCTACATGCGGTAGAGATTATTCGCGAAATGTCTGAGTTATCAAAATATAAACAATAGTCTATTTTTCAACATGGAACTGGTTCACAAAATTTAAATTATAAGTGGCCAGATTAAATAATTGAGAATCGTAAAAGAATTCTGTGCAAAAACTTTGAAACAATATTCAATGTTTCTGATATCAGAATTGTTGTTATTATTTTTTCTCTTAACAATATTAAGATTTGAAAATTGTTATTTATTTTTTCGTTCTCACCCTGCACTTAAATGTGAGCGTAAAGGTTTGCCACCTTTAGGAAGAAACAAATACAAGTTGATATTGTGTTTCAAGATTTCTGTAGTGAAATAAAGGAGAAATATTTATATACAAAATTATATATACAAGTGTATACACCACTTGCTGAAATATTTCCAGACACACAGACACCTATAAACTTTAAATACCAGAAATTCTATTACATACATCTCCATACTCTGGCACAAATGTTGACAAAGATATATTGACACATAAATATATACAATTTAGTTTGACAATATAAAAAAAAAACAAATAATTTTATACACACATTCATACAATTTAAGTTGCCACTATATATTACCACTGCTACAAATAAACAATTTAAAGTTTTTCTTTTCATTATATTATTTCTTTGCTTGCCATAAACAAATATGACACCATCCTTCAGGAGATGTAGTAAAAGTCAATGAGGAGAGTTTGTGAATTTATGAGTTTTATCAATTTGTTTTTTTTTTTTTGCCATCTGTCACTTAGGTGAAGTTACCAGAAGTTTGTGTTGTATGTGTTTGCAAGTGTCTGTGTATGTAATTTTTTTTTCTTTCATGTCATAAAATAAAATGATGTCAAACATAAAATTTCTTAATATCACTTCACTTATGTTATTTAGTTTTTGTGTTATTTCTTGTTGTTATTTTATATTATTAATCACATGTTCTTGTTTTCATACACAGAGAAAACAGATTCTTGCTGACAATCGAATTTGTAGTTAATCGAATGGTTGGTTTGAGATAACCGTACACGCAGAGTAAAAACATGGTTGCAACATGACCATTGCTACTATATTAAGCTTGCTACAATCGGGTATGATTGTCACAACTATTTTATTGGTTTTTGACCCATCAACATGGTCATTACGATCATTATTATCATAAATATTTTACTATTTTATGATTGGCTGTAACCATAATTGTGGTAACAAAAATGTTAACTATGAAAAAAAATATGATAATTATGCAACCATAAAATGCTGGCAACAATCAATAAATTAAAATAATACATCAAATTAAACATAACTTTAACATTTACGGTCATAATATTTTCTTGTTTTCATAAAAACCAAAATTTTGTCAGTTTAGCCAGTTTGTTTTTACTACAAAATGTCTTAAAAAAATAATCATATGTTGTTTACTAAAACTGGACAAATGTCAGATGGGTTTTCTACCTTTCATGTGGCATTAAAAAATTATCAATTGACCCATTAAGATCCAATTAACTTTTTTTTAACTTTAGATTTTTTTAAAGGGTTATTTTTTCGAAAACTTCCCATACATATAATATTATTTACACTTATCACTTCATTGTCAAAAAGATTTTATATTTTTTAATTTGTTTCAATAAAAATAATAAGAAATATTTCTTAAAAAAATATACTATATTATTCTTTAAAATCGAGTTCAAGATCCTTTTTATAAAAAATAATAATAATGATTATTTATTATTTCTTTTTTTCCAATATTTCGTCACCACATTGGGTGACTTCTTCAGATAAATTATATAATTTTTTCAACAATAAAAACATATATATATATATATATATATAAAATTTTTAAAAAAGGAGGGAAATTATAAAAATACTTTTTGACAATATGAAAAATATAAATATCATACGAAACAAAAATATTTTAAGTTTAAAAAAGATAAGGAAACAAAAATGTTTTTATAAATATTTAAAATGAAAATATAACACAGAACAAAAAACTATTTTGAATTTCATATATTATTTAAAATTAAAATAATTAGCTCAGTTCTTATTCACTAAATGTCTATAATTTTGGGCTATATTCGCTATATCTGTTTTATAGTTAATGCGTTGTGTAGATGGTATTTTCATTATCTGTAACATTTCTAACATATATCTACGTCTGTAATTATTTTGTATGTTCAAAATTGTCGTATTATCAAAATCAGGATAATGATTAGAGTTATTGCAGTGTAATGATAATGCTGTTTTTTGTGTAGGAATGGTGTTCTTGTATTTTTGATCTGATTTATGTCCTGCAATTCTGGTTTTAAGTTTATTTTTTGTTGTACCTATGTATACCTTATTACAGTTTTCACTATTATTACCATTACACGGAATTTTATAAACTAAATTTGACATTTCCGATTTATCTATTCTGTCTTTTGTGTTGCTAAATAGTCTACTTAATGTGTTATATGTTTTATGTGCTACTATATATTTCCTATTATCATAAATTTTTGATCTTTCTAACCTTTCAGATATAAGAGGAACATAAGTTAGAGATTTATAAATTTTAGGTTCAATAACGTTTCTTGTGTTAAAATTATTTCTGTTCTTATATTGCCTTATTAAATTACATGTTAGTTGAATTGGGTAATTATTATTGTTTAAAATATTTTTAATCTTTTCTATGTTTTTTCCGTGAAATTCTAAGTCGCTAATATTCAATACCCTCTCAATTAGATTCTTTGCTGTATTAATTATGATTCTTCTTGGGTGTTTCGAATAATAGTTTAGAATTCTTCCAGAAGCTGTGGGTTTTTGATACCAATCTATTAATAATCTATCACCTCTTCTCTTTACCAATGTGTCTAAATAAGGAATTTTAGAATCATATTCCTTTTCAATCGTAAATTTTATATTATCATGAAACGAATTAAATGTTGATAAAATATTATCAACCGAACTCTCTGAAATAATACAAAATAAGTCATCAACATATTTTGTTATGATTTTTGGTTTTATATCCAATTTTTCAATGCAAGAATCTAATAATTTCTCCATTACAAAATCAGCTATAATTGGAGAAGCTGGAGATCCCATTGGAAGTCCTTTTTGTTGTATATATTCTATTATTGTATTTGAAATATCTATTGTCCATTATACAGAATTTCAAAATACGTAGAAAAAGATTCTTCTCAATTTTAGTATGTTCTTCGATAACATTCCATTTTTCTTCAATAATATCTAAAGCTATATCTATTGGTATACTTGGAAATAAATATACAACATCAAGTGAAATTAATCTCTCATCATTTTGTATCCTTAAATTTTGTATCCTTTCTCTAAAATGTAAAGAATCTTTTACATTATATTTAGAGTTTTGTGTTACTTTCCTAAGAATACTAGTAACATATTTACAGAGTTCATAAGATTAATTATTAATTATTATTAATTATTAATTCATTTCTTGTAAAAGTTCTTATAATATTAATAAAATATTTTTTTATAAGTAAAAGTCTGTAGAACTCAAGATTTTTTTTTGTTCGTAAAGATTTTTCTTACAGAACATTTTTAGATTCTATGGACTTTTACTTAAACTAAAATTCAACATCATAATATGTAGATTTAGAATCATAATATAATAACATCATAATATGTTTATTTAGAATCATAATATGGTAATTTTTAAATCATAATATAACTGTAGGGACAATATTATGGTAAAATTATGGTTATTTTATTATCATAATATGATAATCATATTATACACTCAGAAAAAAAAGTTTGTAGAAAAATTTGTAAACGTTTTTCAATCCCACTTTACTATTTTTGTACTGATTTTTAGTAAAAAAATTATTATTTAGCAAATCTTTTTGCTATTTACATTTAACAAATTACAGAATTTTTACAGAATATCTACAAATTTTCGTTGCTAATTTCAGAAATCATTTTACAAATTTTTGAAAACCGATTTGCTAAAATTAGCAAAAAAAATTACTAGTTTTAAAAAAGTCGATATTGAAGGAAATGTTATTTCTAATAATTTAAACTTATACATACAAACTTAAATTGCCCTAAAATGTTACATAGGAATAAAAAAGGGATCGAAAATGAAGATACCGACTCATGTCTAAAAAGAGGACATCCACTTAAAATAGCACTAAAAAGGGGTTTTTTAGTTCTAAAAATCAGCCCTAAAAACAATTAAATTTAACCTTTAAGATTTTTAAGCCTTTGATTTTTTTTCATTTTGTATAAAACATCTTTTAAAAAATATAATCAAAATTTTTGATGCTCGATAAAAAAAAAATAAATCTAAAACTTTGTACTAATATTAATAGTGTTTAGTAATTTTTTTTGCTGATTTAAGCAAACAGATTTTAAATTCCACTTTACAAAAAGTCTACTAAAATTTAGTAGCGGCTACTAATTTTTCTACTAATTTCATTGTACTACACGTCAGCAGACATGTGTTGCTAAGATTAGCAAAAAATACCGCTGGGCTCAAATTAGCATAATTTCCCGTAATAACAGCAAAATTTTCAGTTGCCATTACAGATTTTTTTTGGTGAGTGTAGTACGACTATGGTTGACCCAATCATAAACCCAAAAATATATAATGCTCTTCGAATATGATGTCCCAACCATGTTTTTCTCTACGTGTATTTTTTGGCTGTGACAAACAGAAAAACAATTGAGACAACAGTAAATGTGATAAAATTATTACGGCTTAGTAACAAATATACAAAAATACGGTCTTAGTAACAAAATTGTAATCACCAAACAAAATATTCAATTGCTGCAACAATTCGAGTGGAAACAAATTCGGTTCTTAGCACGAATCTGTTTCTAGGTGAAGCAATCTGCCTCTAACCGTTCGCAAAAACTTTTCACATTGTTACGATTTTACCCTTTATAAAATCGTTGATTTATTTACCTTTTAAATAAATCGATTTCTTTCAATATTGCAAATAATAAACACTGTTTGAAATTATTTATAGCTCTATTTATTTATAACTGTTACTAAAAATTACAGAAACATGCTTTAATAGCATATTTTACTTACACGATGTAGATAGACTAAACGTTAGTCACACTTTAGTTCTTCACACTTTGCGTTTTACTTATGAACAGAACTGCTGCGTCACCAAATACCCGTATTTATATGAGTAGTCAGGTATTCTAGTTATTTCCAGTTTATTACGACACTAGATGTTTCCAGCTGTCAAAATTCGCGTGAAGAAATTTCTATTTGTTGGAATTTTCTTGTAACAATATTAATAATTTTTGATGTTTTTTTGTAATGCAGGGATTTGGTTATTATCACTATTTATATGGAAAATTAAATTGTACCTTACACTTGATTGTACCATATGGCTTATATTAAAAATTTTAAATGTTGTTTCCCACATAAAAATAAAATTTAACTATTTGTTAAAACTTGTTGGTAGTCGAGCCAAACAGAAGTCGGTACTAGATTTCGAAGTTTAAATATGATATGGAATTTGGAGTAGATTCCGGAAAATGTAATCTGGCTTATGGATTGCAACACAGGGCATGGTTTTATCATTCAGAGGATTTCGGAAATTTGTCCGATGTTTCCATTACCTTTGTATAACATGATGCTCTGTATTGAATTTAGTAGAAAGTATGGAGTAATCATACCGAGTTGGAAGACCCAACTAAACTACTTGGATATTATTTTGAAACTTCTTACACTGATGGATTTAGTACCTCAAACATTACAGCATCCAGTTGGTAGCTGAACGCTGCCAAACGTTTTTTAGATTAAGATTTGTGCTATTTCGAATGTGTCGAATTGGATAATTGATAATGGATGGAGGGACAGGAGTATCAGTGCTTGTATGACATTCAGGCTGCCTTTAAGGAACTTGAAACTCCGATCATTTCTAAACGATGCTTTGCATATTTCGGGCAATGAAATGGCGATTCTTTGGCAAACATTGAATCAATTTTAACTCCCATGACTCCCTAGCTGCGGTTCGAGCTGGGTATCAGCATGTTATGGTTAGTACTTTGGATTGGCTCTTATATAAAATCTGATTTCATTGACGGGACTAACTGCTGCAAACCAGAGGAACATTTTATCTAATCAGCAAGTATGACGATATATCAACCTAATATTAAAAAAAATATATATGATCATATATATCCATATACATACAACCATATGCACTCAATTTTCGGATACGAAGATATATTTTTAGCAATAACGCTCGAAATCAAGTTTTAACCGGATTTCGATCGTAGGGCAAGAAATTAGAATACTTGGGACCTTAACTGAGCATTTCACACAAGATGCCGCCACAAGTAGAGAATATGGTTTCTATCTCTTGCCGCCAAATTCTATTGTGAATGAGTGTCTTTGTAAGCTTGTGTCATTTGGTTGAAACCTAGGCAACAATACTAAATATTGCCTGGAACATGTCGAATTTCGTACCAGGTAAACTGTTTTTGTGGAGACTTCTTCTTCATTACTTTAATATGAAGAAAAGTGCGGCCGAGAGTAATCGAATCTTAATGTTAGTTTACGGCTAGAATGCTCTATCTGAACAATAGTGTGGGAGGTAGTTTGGTCGCTATAAAAGTGATGATTTTCAGATCGAAGACAAGGAACGTCCAGGTCAACCCAAAATGTTTGAAGACAACGAATCGGAATCTAACTGTATGTGAACAAATATCAAACGCTTCAGGAGTTGTCAGGATCATTGGTAGTGCATGAGTTGACAGTCAGCAAAGGTCTAAAAGTGCCATACGAGTTGAAGCCGCTCGAAGTTCATGGCATGAAACTTATGATCTGTATTTTGTGGGACCACCGCGGCGTAATCTACTACGAGCTGCTGAAACCGAATGAAACTATCACGGAAAAATGCTATCGCACTCAACTCATTGAGCCTTGCACTGATGCATTACAATGCTATCGGCCACTTGTCGCAAGACTGGTCAAAACCTACTTGAAATCGCTGAGTCGGGAAGTCCTACCCTACCCGTCATATTCTCAACAAATCGCTCCTTCCTACTACTACTTGTTCCGGACGATGACACATGGAGTGTCCCAGCAGCAGTTCACTTCATATGAACTATGCCTCAATAAAAAGCCGAGTCGTTCTTTCTAGCTGGTATCCAAAAATTGCCAGAAAGATGGGAAAAAAGTTGTAGCCAGCGATGGACAATACCTTGAATAATATATTTGTAAATATTTTTGCACAATAAATCCCTAAAAAACGATCATTATTAATTCAAGGTCCCAATATATTTATAATGGTTAAACACGATAGCAGCAGCTTCAAAATAAGAAAAAAAACTGTTAATTTTTTTTTTAATTTAAGCAAACTTTTTTTATGCCTTTTTATACACATGTAAAAACAAAAATCCAAAGTTTGGTAGACGTATTCAAAAAAATAAACTTTTTTTTCATTTTTATATTAAACAATGATTTTCATGTAGCATACACCTAACTAATGTAAAAGTAAACATATTTATATATACTCAATTAATTTTTACAGTAGCAGACTGTAGTTTATTTAAAAAGTTATTCGTACATTTGTTTTTAAATGATTAAACTTTTTTACATTATTTTTAAAGAAATAAATTACATATAAATACAGAGTTTTTGTTACCGGTAATATTTTCATTTAAAATGATTTGTTAACATAATAGTTTTTATTTTTTCATAGTTAATTGTCTGATAGTTAAAATAAACAAAATAAATGAAAAGTCGTTTATTTTTACAGACTTTGTAGTTAATTTGTATGACATTTAAAAAACAAATAATAGAAATATCATTTATTTTTACGGATTTTGTAGTTAATTAGTTGACACTTAAAAAAAAACAAAATAAAAGTAAAATTATTACTTTAAAAAAATAAAATTAAAATTATTACTTTAAAAAAAAAAAATAAAGAAAATTAAATTTTTTTACCGATTTGTGGTTAGTTTGTTCATATTTAAAATAACTGAAAAATCATTTATAATTTACGGATTTTTTAAGCTAATTTATTAACATTTAAACATAAATGAAAAATAATTTTAATTTTAATGCAAAGTTATTAAACCGGTTTTTAAATGATCTTTCATTTATTTTAAATCATATTTTCAGTTAATTTAAATTACAAACTATTGTGAGTGTATAAACGTTAGAACATATGTAAATTTATTTTTAACCATAAATATTTATTTCGTTAAGCTGTATCCCTACCATTTTATTGATAATGTTTTTCTTGCTTTGGTTAGCAAACATTATTTTTTTGTACAGAACTACATATACATATTTATAGTATTAATCCTTATAGTTTGATATTTGATTGTGTCATTGTATGAGTATATGTGTATTATAGATTTACCATTTGTTAAACATTTAAGGTTTGTTTGTTTTAGTGTCATTATAAGGAAGGGTGTGCGTGCAAGCGTGCGTGCGTGTGAATATCGAGTTAAACTTGATATTCTCAAATGAAAGTTTTCAATGTTAATAAATATTTGAACTGAGCAACATAGATATGAGTTCGTTGTGAATATTGTCATTTACACCATGAGGGCATTTACACCATTATGTGGGTAGGAAAGGGGAAACGTAGTGATAACGAAGTTGCAATTTTTTGTTATTTTGAATATATTTATGTATACAAATGAATGGTTAGTTTGCTATGTTAAAATATTTATTATATTGCAACAAATTATTTGTACTTATTTAACTACACGTTTTATATTTATTTCTGAAATTGCTGAGTTTATTAAAAATGTAACTCATAGCAGCGTATGATTAATATTTAATTAATGATACCAACTTATTATCTGTATAACTTTAAAACAAAACTAATAACTAGTTACTATATTCATTATTGCAATGCTTTACTAATAATGGCCTACTTTAATCATTACACTACTAAACAAAAATCAACCTTTTTCTACACTCACAATATTATTTCGTTAACAATATAAAATTACTATTAAATTAAACGAAAATACAATTAAATAGAGGATTACTGATTTTTTATTAAATTCAAACCATTTTGTTGTTTGTTTTCAACTATTGTTTAATAATCGACAAAAGTTTTAAAAACAATCGAAAGTTGCTTGAAATAATCATCAATTTTTAACTGACAAAACGTTAGAAAAAAAAATGATTTTTGTAGTTCATTTTTTAATTTGAAAGTTTTATTATTTGTATGTAATTACAAAATATAACACACACAGAGGAATATATTTTTATTTTCTATATTTGTATGTATGTATATTTAAACAATTTCTTGTAATTTATATTAAAGTACTTTTGTAAAAAAAAAACGAAATAGAATTGAATTTAAATTTCATTTTAGAAACAGACAACATTAAATTCTACATTTATTTGAAAATATCAACTTCTTCTGAAAGTCTGTATTTGTATGCTTTGTTTTTTAAATGACTGATTTAAATAATTAAAAAATCTATTTTTATGAATTGCAATTGTCTCTTCATTTAAAAACAAACTCATACACTCAAAAAAAAAAAAAAACATCAACTAAAAATTAATTCAAAATTTCCTTTAAAATAGTTTAAAAACTTTCCTCAATTTAAGTAAAAATTTATTAAAACTTAGAAAAATTTTCTTAAAATGAATAAAAATTCCTATAAATGGATAAAAATGAAATAGTTTATATACTGAGAAATAGTTCTTACTTTTCTTAAGCAAATATTTCTTGATTTTAGGAAAAAAACAAGTAAATTCAATAAAAATGTATCTATTTTTAAGAAAAACATCTCAGTTTAAAGAATTTGGCATACTAAAATATAATAAAACTAAGTTTAGTTCAAATCAAAAAAAAAAATTATAACATAAATTGGGAGTAAATTATGTTCTAATTTTTTAGTTCAAAAAATGTGTCTAACTTAATATGAGAAAGTACTTGAACTTAAAGTGTGTTCATTTCTTTTTGCTAGTACATAGTAAAATTAACTAAATTTTAGAAAGCCATTTCTAAATTCAGTTTTTAAGTCTACCACTTTCTTATTTTTAAGAATTGTTTTCTTAAAATTAGTTTAGGCAATTAAAAACAAAAAGTAATAAATTTTTTCCTAAATAAAATAAAAATTACTTGATTTTAGAAACAGGTGAACTATTTCTAAGGAAATTTTTTATGAAACTTAGTTCAGATAAATTTTAAAAATTTTAATAAAATATTTTTTTTTCAAGTTACATTTTTCTAATTTTTGTAAAATAATAAACTTAGGTATAGGATTATTTTTGAAATTATTTTTAATATTATTTTCCAAAATAAAAAAATATAAATTAAGTTCAAGAAAAAAAATTTTATTAAAGGCAACAAATTAAAGTAACCATTTAAAAAAAAAAAATATCATGCATGGTTGTAATTTTTGGTTGGTGATCGTGTCTGAGCGTGAGCCAAAAATGGCTGAGGTGCCCATCTCTAACCTTAAAAGTCTTAAATATCGAATTAAAAATAGCTTAAATATATTTTAAAATTTTGTTAGCAAAAGGTAAAAAATTTCGAATTTGCGCTTTTAATAATTTTGTTTTCTGACTGTAATACAAAATATCGCAATCACATTACCTATAATTGACTTTGTGCATATGAAACCTTATATTTATCGAAGGCACTAAAACTATTTTTTTTTCACTTAATAATAAAAAAAGTTAAAATTTGTATATGTCAATTCAGGTTTAAGCTAAAAATAAACTTATGGCATTTTTCCAATTTTCCAATAATAATATGAAATGTAACTGTAATATTTTGTATTTTTGCAACAATTTCCTTAAATTAGTTAATTTAAGAAGACAAAGGACCCCCAGTGTTCCTTTGCAATAGATGTCGTGTATCACTTAGAGCGTCCCTTTTTGTAGCTCTCTCAAGCAGAGTCATTAATTAACTACGAAAAGGATCTGACTTTGTTACAATTTTTTACAATTCAGGATTTCCTGCAATAATTTTTTTTAATTTGTTTACCTTTTTGCGAATGAAATTTAATTTATATTTTAAATACATGAGCTTAGTATAATTCATTTTAATTTAAAGAAAAAAATGTATAGCTATAAGCTTCCCTGCGGGAAAAAAGGGGTCAGTTGGGAATTGGGACCTGTCCCGGGATAGGTGAAAACTGAACTGAATAATTTTCACTTAAAAGAAATGCTATTTAACTTGATGTTAGAAAATATTTTCTTATTTTTAGGGAGTTAAGTCCTAGTTTTTAGTAAACAAAATCTAATGAACTTAAATAAAATAAATTTTTTCTTAAAACCAAGGAAACATTTTCTAACCAAAAGTAAAATTTTGATATAGGAACAATTAGGAGAAAATATTACTGTTTTCTAATAAAAAATTTACTTCTCAGTAGTTAAATTTTTCTATATCCTACAAATTTTGGCTGAAATGCACTTTGTCGGGCGTTGTTCTGGAATAAAAAAAGTAAAATTTTTTCTATCTTTCATTTTTGGGGCTGGGGCCCAACAGGGTCCAAAAACTGGTACGCGTAGTAACATATAAGTGTAGCTACTCAAATGAAAGGACATATCCTCAGAATCTCAAATATGCATTTTGTTTCACGATCTATGGTATGTGGCTGCCTCTAGATCCATTTAAGATCCCTTTGGGACAATTTCTTTAAAAAATTTTCCCTGCGGCGCTTTTACATCAGAAAATGCTTTTTTTCATGATAAATGGATTGTGTGTTTTTAAAATCGCGCGATTTTTTAAAACATTTCTATTTTTTGGGGTGGGGACCTGTGGCCAGAAGTTTTTTTTGAGATCCTGAGGAAATTTCATTTGAGTACCCACACTTCGCGTGCCAGTTTTATTGCCTGAGGGGCCTCACATGCCCCCGTTCCAAAAATGGAAGATAAAAAAAATTTATTTTTTCGGGACCCCAAAGGTGGTCTTTAATGGACCTATAGGGAGCCACATACCATGGATCATGAAACACAATGTATATTTGAGATCCTGAGAAAATTTCCTTTCTTTTGGAAGAAAGATAACAATTTTATTTTTTTATTCCAGAGGGGGTCTTTTTTTTGCAACGCCCATCTGCATTTTTGTCGAAATTTTTACCAAATTTTATGTAAAATTTGTTTCTTAATACAGAATTAGTTTGCACGTAACGTTCCGTGGCGAATACTTTTAAGTTCAAATTATGAACTGTTTAAAAAAAACACGATTGTTTTAGTGAGTTGATCAAAATATAACTAACTTTATTTTTCATTCTTTTTGGTTCTTATTTACTAATTACAAATATTTTATTGAGTTGTATTTTTATTTAACAAGTAAACAATTCTTTGGAAAAAGTTTAGTTTGCAATTCTTTCTTTTAGTAATTTTTTATAATTTATTAATTTTGTATTTATTAATTTTGTATTTATTAATTTTATTGCATTATCGTTCATTTATATGGGAACGGAAATGCAAGAAAACAATTCTTAAGAAAAAGTCTGGTTTTAATAATTTGCTATGTCTTAAATAATTTTTTAAGAAAACAATTCTTAGGAAAATAAATTGTTAGGTTTGTAGTCGTTTATTAATTTTGCGTAATTGCATTTATTTATTTTATTGCATTTTCGTTTATTTGTATGGGAACGGAAATGCATAAAAACAATTTTAGATTATGTTATTGATATGGTTTAGGGGAGTGATGGGAGATATTATAACACCCCCACCGTTAGTCTGAGGCTCCGCCGAGGAAACAATAAGGGTTCTTGTTTTAATTGTTTTTACATAGATTATGATAAAGATAATAATTAAAATAATAGAAATCCCTAAACTACTACCGGTATTTACCAGAGTGTTTTTTAGAAACTTATTATTAACAATTTTTATGGTTTCATTAAAATGTATATCCTTGATATCTAAGTCAGTAAGTTGAACATTGTTTTTATTTATTTTTAATATAAATTTTTCTAAGACAAATATTTCTCTTGTATTTACTTTAAAATTTTCATAAGTCTTAAGTTTTGTCTTAACAATACAATTTTCGAATTTTATTAAATAAGTTTTAAATTTTTCTAGTTTATATGGATGTTTACAGTTAGTTTCGATTTTATCTTGATAGTGTTTGAATATAAGTAAGCCAGGGTAAATTTCCTTTTCTTCTGAGTTTCTTGTTAATTTCATATTACATTTAGGTTCAAGATTTTTGACAATACTCGTTAGACAATTATCATTTATTTTTTCCAAGTTTTTATATTCTAATGTGTTCGATTTATATACTTCGTTGTTTTGAATAAGAACAGTGTTCCCATTTAGTAATAAGGTTCTATTTTTATTATCCGGAATTGGTTCAAATACTACTTCTGAAAATGATTCGTTCAAAAATCTTGGAACATTCAATGTCAATACTATGAAGTTTTCTTTATATGCTAGCGATACTTTTGTCTGAAGATAAGATTCTATATTTCCTATAAAATTAAATTCTTCCTCTGTTAATATATCCGAAGGGATTATTCCTAATTTTGAATTAAAAATAACGTGTCCAATCTCGTTCACATGGTCCATTAGTAGGTTAATGTCGTTATTAATGCGGAAAACGTTCTGTAAAAATAGGGTTTCGTCCTCTAAGTCGAGAATTTTATTCTGCGTCTCTGTCTTGAATCTGTTTACATAGCTCTGTATTATTTTCTGTTGTCTATTTATGTGGTCCGTAATATTTGATATCCTGTTTGACATAGAAGTGCTCAAATATGAGACTTCGTTTAACGCTGTCATTGTGTCTTCGTTATTTTTTTCGAGGTTTATAATTTTGTCGAAAATTTGTTTTTCGTCGTCGCTGTCCATTGTGCCTACCATAAATTTTAGTCCTTTCCCTATTGCGTTCACTAATCCTCGTCTTTTTCTGAATCTAGGTGTCAAGTTATTTATCTTCGTCTTACATATTTCCATGTTTTTATTTACGCTTTCCAATAGTGGAGTGATGTTTGTGTAGGTATCCGAAAGTTTATGTATATTGTCCTGTAAGAAATTGGCTGTTTCCATATATTGCGTAGTATTGATAGCGTGAATTATTCTAATGTATTTATCGATGATCTTTACATCCTTTATCTTAATTGGTATATAACCATGATTGTCAGATAGGTCTTGAATGTCGAGGTATTGTCCGTAGGTAGCCATAAAAATAGTTGTCAGAAAAATCCAAAGTGTCATCTGGAAAAATTGTATATTATATATCTGTATACTCAGGCAAAATATTATTATTTAACTTTTATTCTGGGGTTATCCCTATCTTGAAATTTCTTACTTCGTCTGATATGGGTTTTATAATACTTGTGCCCTGTCTTAACGTTCTCGACGTGGTCGTCATCGATTTTCTTACTATCTATCTTCCTATATTTCCTATGGTTTTTACCTCCTCTAATCTCTTTGATATAATTTGAACCATCCTCTATTGTCACATCTGTCCTGTCTTTATTCAATTTGCCTATGTATTCCTCCTTTTTCTTAGTCATTAAATCATGAATCTCTGTATATTTCTCCTCATTAATTTTTCCATTCAGGAAATCAATAGGTCTGATCCTCGTTGTGCTATGAATTGTGTTGTTGTAGTATCCTATTATCCGCAGAATTTTTTCCTCTGTTGTTTGTTCTTTATTCTTTTCATCGTGCCTTAAAAGCCTTATATGCTCATTTATGGTATTGTGTAGACGTTCTATGTCTGCATTGGAAGTGTGGTTACTGCTTGAGGTAAAGTGTATGTTAATTTTTTCTTCGTTGAGGAATTCGCGCATTGGAATGGCTTTAAAACCTAGCCCATTGTCTACAACTATTTTTTCTATCTTACCAAATGTATTTATGTACTGTAGTAATTTAATTTTAAATTCTGTCCAAGTTCTACTGTTTATCTTGTATGCGACTGCATGTTTTGTAAATTTGTCTATTATTGTCATAAAAAGTTCCTTTTTCAAAGTGTAAAATACGTCTATATGAGCTATCTCTCGTGGTTTGAGTGGGGTTTCACTGACTCTAAATGGTATTTTAGGTGGTCTTCTATCGTATTTTTCAATTGTGCATACTTCACAATTGTTAATGAATTGTGTTATTCTTAATTTTAGGTAGGGGTTGTATATTTTGTTTCCTAGTTCCCCGAAGACAGCCTCTATTCCCCGGTGATTCTTACTCAAATGTTCTTTCTCTATAGCGTTCGTCAGTTCTTCTTCGTCCTTGATGTCCCTAAGCAACTTGGTACATCTTATTATCCTAAATTTCTCATTATTTGAAAAAAGTTCCATATATACGTTCTCCAGAGTGTTAAAAAATTCGTTCTCTATGTAAATTGCATTCAGTTGGTTTGGGTTGAAATGATTCTTCAAAAGAGATATTGAAGTTTCCCTGTCGAGTTTCTTAATTCCTATTACTTTTCTATTATTCCTGAAGACGTTTTCATTCCTTATCCTGGCTGCACCTGAAGAAATTTTCTTAATGATGATTTGGTTCTTAAACATGTTAATAGGGGATTCCGTTTCGTTTATCTTAAGCACTTCTGATTCCAAAGTATTGACGTTAGCGAGTTCGGGTTCTATTCTCGATAATGCGTCAGCGTTGTTATTTTTTATCCCTCTTTTATAAACGATTTTATAATCAAATTCAGAAAGTTTAAGCCTCCATCTTACCAATTTGGAATTTGGCTCCTTAATTGAAAATAGCCATGTGAGAGGTTTGTGGTCTGTTTCTATTTTAAACGGTCTTCCAAAGAGGTATGGGCGGAAATATTTGGTAGCCCAGATGATGGCCAGAAGTTCCTTTTCGATGGTGCTGTAATTGCACTCGTGCTCGTTAAGAGTACGACTCGCGTAACAAATTGGGTGGTTGTCTTGAGAAAGTATTGCCCCTAGTGCAAAATTGCTGGCATCCGTCGTAAGTGTGAATTCTTTTGAGAAGTTTGGATAGGCCAGAATTGGGTCGTGAGTTAGTAATGTTCTAAGGGTATTGAAACTCTCTATGTATTCTGGGTCAGCAATGTTCATTTTAGTGTCCTTCTTCAAGTATTTGGTCATAGGTTTGGCTATCCTGGAATAATCTTTTATAAATTTTCTGTAGTATCCCGTTAGCCCTAGAAACTGTTTTATTTGTTTGGGAGTTTTAGGCATTGGGACATTTTTAACGCAATCTATTTTTTTAGGGTTAGCTTTTATTCCAAGAGGTGTCACTATGTGTCCGAGAAATTCAGTCTCCCGTTTAAAAAACTCTGATTTATCTAATTGTATTTTAAGATTAGCTTCTTGTAAGCGTTGAAAAATTAAATTAATTGAATTAATGTGTTCTTGTAGGGAGGTGGAAAAGATGATTATATCATCTAAATAAACCAAGCAAATTTTGTTAATATAGTCTTTAAGAACATTATTCATTAGCCTTTGGAATGTCGCTGGGGCTGTTTTCAACCCGAACGGCATTCTAATGAATTCGTAGTGTCCTCCTTCCACGGTGAAGGCGGTCTTATGAATATCCTGTTCTCTAACTTCGATCTGATGAAATCCTTTGGCCAAATCTAATGTGGTGAAATACTGGCATCTTCCCAGTTTATCAAGGATTTCATCGATGTTAGGAATTGGGTATTTGTCGTCTATGGTAACTTCATTGAGTTTCCGATAGTCTACGACGAGCCTCCATTTGGTTTTCCCACTTGCATCGGCCTTCTTCGCCACGATCCAAATGGGTGCGGAATAGGGAGAGTTACTGGGTCTAATAATTTTGTTGTCGAGCATTTCTTGTATTTGTGCTTCTACTTCGTTCTTATGTATATAGGGATAGCGATATGATTTGGTATGTATGGGTATGTTGTTGGTGGTTCTGATCTCATGTTTTATAGCGGATGTGAACGTTAATTGAGTACCGTCCCGATAAAATATGTTTGGGTATCTCCTTATTAATTTCAAAAGTTGTCCCTTTTCTTCAGCATTCATGTGCTCCGTTCGAATTTGTTCTATTGGTGGTTTACTATTTCCACCTTCAAAAGTACTGAAACTATCGTAGTCTACCTTCTGCGTAGTCAAACGATCGTTCTCAGGTAAGTTGATTGTTTCTATTCTGTCTTCTATTCTAAAAATGTCTTCTGCTATAATTTTTTCGTTATCCTCTTCAAGGCACATTACATCGTCGTTGAATTTATTATCTTCAAAAATCATTGGCAATGTCTTGTTACCAAAAGTTATACTCTTAGTCTTATAATTTATGTTAGCATTTAATGGTTTTAGGATATCATTGCCTATTAAACCATCATAGAAATCATGGAATTTTATTATGAAAAATTCAAGTGTGCCTATTGCTCCTAATTCTTCAAAAGTAGGTATTATAGCTTTTTTATTAACAAAAAGTTGGTGTTGTAATGTTTTTATCAATAGAGGGTTTGTTAAGTGAATTCTTTTAGGATGACAAATCCCAGGGTTCAAGATTGAATTCGTTGCTCCTGTATCTATAATTAATCGTATGTGTCCCAACTTAGTCTTAATTACTATAGATGGTAGCCTGCCCCCGAGGCTGGAGCCCGAAAATTTTCTGATATTTCCATTTTACCTATGTCCATAGGTTCCGGTGCGTGTCTGAAGTTCTGCCTGTTTGGAATGAAAGGTGGGTTCGATGGGGTTTGATTGTGTGGATTCCGATGTGGTTGTTGGGGGTGTCTGTATTGTCCCTGAAACGTTCGAGGAAAATTTGTTCGTTGGTCATTAAAAGGTTGTTGGTTATTCAAAGGTTGTTGTTGGTTATGTCTGTATTGTCCCTGAAACGTTCGAGGAAAATTTGTTCGTTGGTCATTAAAAGGTTGTTGGTTATGTCTGAATTGTGTGTTGTTCATGGGTTGGTCCTGGAAATGTCTTCGTTTGTTATTAAAATCTAGACGTTTGTTTGGTTGCGGGTTGTTTCTTTGGTGTAATTTATTATTGTCCGTCGAGTAAGCATACCCGGCTTGGAACAGAATGTCCATTGCTCCTTCTAAATCCGCTGGGTTTCTGCAAAATAGTACTGATTTCATCGGCTCGGGCAGTTTGCTTTTGAAAATATTTAATGCGGTGTGCATGTTATTGATTGCACTTTGTCTGGCGGCTTCATCTTCCCCTAATATGATTTTTATTTTGTTATTTAGCCTCTGTAGTTTATTTTTTATATCTTCATAAAATTCCACTGTGTTTGTTTTAAATGTTACGCTCCTTAACTCATCAAAGAGCTCCTCGCAGGACCGCCTATCCCCAAAGTTGTTTTGCAAAATGTTCTTTATCTCTGGCCAAGAGACGGCGTGGCAGTTGATTTCGATAGTCTGCCTGGCTTTTCCTTTCAGTTTTGACTTGATTATGTCCGAAAATAGTAGTTGTGACATTCCGTCAAACGTGCGCAGATGTGGGTGTATCCTATCTATAAGTGTAGTGAAGATTTGTAGGTCCCTATGGTCCCCATTAAATTCTGGTAAACTGTTCAAGTATTTTAATGGGTTTATTGTTAGACTGTTAGGTCGTTCTACTACTTGGTCTACCATTTTTGTAATTATTGTCTTTCTTACACCCTAATATGTTTCAATTTTCTTTTCTTAACTAAATATTTCTTTCCTGCAATTCTCTTTATTAATGTTATCTGTTGAGAGTATCTTTCCAGGATTTCAATATCCTCTTCTTTTGGAGTATACAAAATAATTCTCTCTATTTCCGATTCTATTGTTAATTTCTCCCTTATATTCATTTAACACTTACAAGATACTAGGTTTTAATTATAATTTGTATTGTATATGTATATGTATATGTTCTTCTTTACAAAAAAATAAAAATAAATCTTACTCTTAATATTGATTTGGTGTGGACTGGCATCGAGGACTTCTGATTCCTTTAGGTAATGGTTGTTCTTTGGATGTGTTGTCACTTGATGGTTTAATTTTGGTGAAGCAAAAATTTTCCCTCGTTGAATATTGTTGCTCTTATTATCCAGAGGTTCTTAGTGAGGCAGAAACTTTTCACTTGTTGAATTAAGAATGTTGTTTATTTTTCAAAGGTTCTTAGTGAGACAGAATAAAACTTTTCACTTGCTGAAGAATGTTTTTTTTTTTTTTTTTTTTTTTTTTTTTTTTTTTTTACAAAATTTTTTCACTTAAGAATAGTGTTATTTTTATTATTCAGAGGTTCTTAGTGAGGCAGAATATTTTTTCACTGGTTGAATTAAGAATGTTGTTCTGAGTGAGACAGAATAAAACTTTTCACTTAAAAATATTGTTATTTTTATTACCAAAAAAAAAATTTGGAGTGTTTACCAAGGGATTTTCGATATCCTATGTATGTTCATCTACGATCTTTCGTGGGATGAATACAAACTTGGCTTTGTTCACGGGTTTGTGCACAGATACCGCACTAGAAATTGAAATTTCGAGTCCTACCGCGTGGATGAAGAAATCTTTTGGTTTTTCTTATCCTTTAAAAATTTTTTTCACTTTTTGAAACTTTATTTTTATTTACGTTGGGTAGGACTTGCGGTATCCTACCGACTGCGCCACTTTTAAGTTCAAATTATGAACTGTTTAAAAAAAACACGATTGTTTTAGTGAGTTGATCAAAATATAACTAACTTTATTTTTCATTCTTTTTGGTTCTTATATACTAATTACAAATATTTTATTGAGTTGTATTTTTATTTAACAAGTAAAAAATTCTTTGGAAAAAGTTTAGTTTGCAATTCTTTCTTTTAGTAATTTTTTATAATTTATTAATTTTGTATTTATTAATTTTGTATTTATTAATTTTATTGCATTATCGTTCATTTATATGGGAACGGAAATGCAAGAAAACAATTCTTAAGAAAAAGTCTGGTTTTAATAATTTGCTATGTCTTAAATAATTTTTTAAGAAAACAATTCTTAGGAAAATAAATTGTTAGGTTTGTAGTCGTTTATTAATTTTGCGTAATTGCATTTATTTATTTTATTGCATTTTCGTTTATTTGTATGGGAACGGAAATGCAAGAAAACAATTTTAGATTATGTTATTGATATGGTTTAGGGGAGTGATGGGAGATATTATAACAGCGAATCAGCTGATTTGTTTTTGGTGCGTCGTTGGTTTGTCTGTAACTTAACGTTACGTTCCGGACCAACAACCTATTAAAAAGCAGAATTGTCTATACAACGTTAAGTGACAGCTAAGAATAGCTGATTTCACTTAAACTAGAGTTGTTCAGTTTGATTAGCTTTCTTTCTAGTTTAATTTATTGTAAAGAACTAGTTCGCTCTCTTAATTCAATCGACTTGGATAAGTTTGTTCACTAAACAATTTACTCAATTAATCGCTAGACTTTTTTATTATTTTTTTCGTTGCCTCTAGTAAACAAAGATACCAAAAAACAAAAAAAAAAAATAGCAAAATGTTTTGTGGAGAAAAAAAAATATTTTATAATAATTTTATTAACTTTGTTAAACATAGAATTCAAATATTTAAATTTAAAAAAAAAAAAAATTTGGGTTACAGTCGAAAAAGAAATTAAATTGTCAACGTAGAAAGATAATAAAATGAACGATTAAACTTAAATAGCGATTAGTGGTGAACTAGACTTTCGTTAAATTGAACTAGTTTCTTAACGAACAATTACTCTAGGTAACAAAAAATTAAACAGAGAAAATTATTTTTTTTTTTTAAATTTTTAAAGACAAACTATAAATAAAATCAAAGAATCAAACATATTTTGAGCCGGCTGACAATAAATTAATAATTTTAGTTCTTGGAAAATGCCTTATCTACAAATAATTAAACAATGACTAGAAACAATTAGCCAAATCAGCTGACACGTTGTTACGGAAAGACTAACTACACAAAAGGGTCATCCGGCGCGGGACGTTACAGAAACGGCACAGAACAGAAAGCCTTTAATTTCAAGGAAAATTTTGGTAAAAAGTGTCTTTGGAGACGTTTTCATTTAAATTTTTCCTCCAAATAAATTAATTTTACTAAATTCCAGTTAATTTTTGTTGAGAGTATTACTTGTGAAATAAACTACCGTCGGTAACGGAAAATATATTGTGTATTTTAGCCTACCAAATAGGAAAATGGTTCTTTATTGTCTTAAGCCTTCACTAAGGAAAAAATTAGTTATGTCTCCATATAGTGTAAAGTAGTTAAAAATCTTTTACTTTTTTATGGATTTAAATTCTAAATAAAATTACTTTTGATTTCAATATAATTCTGTCGGGTATTGTTAAATGAAGTATCTCAAGAAATAAGTTTATTTTTTTAGAATTTGTGCTTAGAACGAAAATAATTACTAAGAAAAATTTAAACACAGTAAAAATATGTTGTACTAGAAATTTCAATCCAAATTCATTTGGAAAATAAATCATAATCTTGAATTTATTTTGTATATTTTTGCAACATAAAAACATTTAACATAATTATGTTTTTGTCAATTTTTTACCAAAACAATTTACACTTGGTACAAGTTTAACGAGATTTTAAAATAGATAATGCCACAAAACGTCAACCCTCAGCCTCCACACTTTAAGGTTATTATTACGATTAAGGGGAGCCTAATCTGAGGGCGTTCTATATATATATATATTATTTTTTTTTAATTTTACTATAAATTGTAGTTAATACTTATCTTTTTTCCCAACTCTAATAGCTTATTCTAGGAATTTTGTTAAATTTTTCATACATATTCTTTTAAATTTATATACGATATATATTTGTATTTCATGTTAAAAAGTAATTTATAAACACAAACTTGTGCAAAGACCCAAATATAAAAATGTGATCACATTTAAATAAAAATAAATACAAATTCTTATTTGACTTACAGACTTGTAAATGTAATTGAATAAGAAAATATTTTATTGTTATTTACATGTATGTTAAAAGGCAAAACGAAACCATAAAAAGTATATTATATTTAGAAGTTTTGTATTAAATATACAGTGACACAGTGGGGATTAAAGAAATTGATTATATCTTTGAGCAAATAACAATATTTTGTATTGGAAAAAATAGTACTATTGTAACTCTGGAACATTAATGAAAAAAAAAATCGTATATTTTTTTTTTTACAAAAATCAATTTCGTAAACAAGATTCCCTAAGTATAAAATCCATAAAAAAAAATCTTCTTTGAAAAATTTCATAATATGTTTTTAAGCTGGCTGTTTTAAGGTTTCTTAAATTTTTTAATACAAAATATAACGATAAAAGAAAATTTTTAATTTAAAAATACAAATTGAATATGCAATTCATTACACTGTGCAACGTAAAATTGTAATATAAAGTTTAATAAAAAAATTAAATAAAAATAATACACAAAAAAAATCTTTGAAAAGTTTAAAAAAAAATGTAAAGTTGAAGACTACAATTACACTTATCAACCAAAATAGTCTCTTTTTTGCAGACTTCAACTTAAATTATTTTAAAGTATCTTGGAATATTAAGTCGAAAATGTTATATTAAATTTAGTTTCTGAACTATAGGCTTTTCTACCTTGACCCCTGATGCAGGGACCCCTGATGAGGTGCAATATTGAGCAGCAGTACTAAAAATTCTTCAACTTTCTTACAGATTTCAATTCTGGTGAAAATTACCTTTCATTTGAATATAATTATCTCGGGAAATTTTAAAGAGTATTTTGACAACTTAGGAAGGGTCTCAGAAACTGATTTTATTTTCTTAATTTGTGCTTTTTTTCATGCTAGACACTTAACTGCAAATCCATTGAGTATCTACATCTAAATAGAAATAAATTTAAAGTAAATAAAAATTTTCAACCAAAATTATTTATTTTTTGCAACAAATTTTTTTTATCAATTTTCTATCAAAGCCATTAAATTTTATAATCTAACTTCCCTGTAGGAAATGTCGATAGTGAAACTGTACTGATTCCCTATTGACTTTGTCACAAGTACTACTGACTATTTATACCCCCAGTCAAAGCTCTGTGCTGTAGACATTTAACATGTTCTTCTCATTGCGAATCTACATAACTATTGACTAGGTGTAGACATTGGAACTAGAGATTCACTAAAACATTTTAGTAATTCTAGTATACACTTTTGGAACTTTTTACTAGATTTCCACACTAGGAAGGAAATAAGTTTAAGCAGGTGCATTTATTTTGTTAAATTAGATATTTTATTAATAAATTTTTTTTTATAAATTTCATTAAATTAAAAAAAAAAAACTTGTGTAAATTTAATTTTGGAGTAGATAAATCTTCAAAAGACTGCACAAAATCATCTACAGGCTCCGTCAAATCTTCATCAGGCTCCACAAAATCTCTAGAGTTGCAACTTTCACTAAAAATTGTTGACTCTTTCTGGTTATTTTTATTTTTATACAAAATTTATTGTTTTTTCACAAGTTTTTGTAATTTATTTTGTTCAAATTTGTATATTTAACTTTTAAATTAATTTTTATTTATATTAAAAACTTTAATTTTGCATGCAGCTATGCACATGTATTTTCAACAAAATAAAACAAAAAAAAAAAAAAATCAAGAACAAGCACAGCTTTGCAGCTGCAAAAAAGGAATGTAAAAAGTATAGACGCTTTGTTGACATGTCACCAAAAAAGTCACCCAAAATAGTCGACAAAAGTGATGACTTGTAGACAATTGACCCCAGGCTTCCTACAGGGTTGTTACATGGTATTTTCATGTAAATAAATCCAAAAAATGCTAAATTTGGCCCCGCACTTTTATATTGTCAGGGGGAGAAACGCTGCATTTTGCGGCTTAATCGTCATTAAGTTCACTTGGCTAATTGTATAATATCAAGATTTGTTAAATATCAGAGAAGGTCAATCTTTGGCCCTCACTATTTACTATGATTCATGGGGTCACAGGTAGAGAATTTCGTGTATAAATTTACAATTAGTGCATTGGTCTAATTAAGAAAATATAATTACAGATTAAATGTCAGAGAAGGCCAAACTTTGGCTCCCCTACTTTTTTCTTCTTAAGATTCAGAGGGGGGGGGGGGGAGGCAAAAAGTTAAAATCTTTGTGTAAAACTTGAATTCAATTCAAGAAATATTATTATAGATATAACAGAAAAGGCCAACCTTTGGCTCCTGTACTCTTTATTGTTAAGATAAAGGTTAGTGATTTTTTTAAAATTTTTCTTGCCATAATATTAATTAGTTAGTGAATTTAGTATAAGAGATTGTAAATAAAATCAAAACAAAAAATGTGGGGGCCAAATATAGGTCTTTTCTAATAATTTCCAATTTATCATAATATTTAATTATCTAATTAAACTTGCTGCCTTTTGCACACAATAGTTTACCTTTTGTCACCTGAATCTTGAGAACCAAGAAGGAAGCAGGTCAAAGGTTGGCCTTCTCAAATATTTGTCAATAAATAATGTTATTTTATAAGCCAAGTGAACTATAACTCAACCTTTGGCCAAATGTTGGCATTTTGTGGCAGCATCACACCAAATTATGATTTAATTAGTGTCGAATGTAAAATTTATTGGTGGTGGCAGAAAATTAAAAAAAAACAGTGTGGAGTGTAAATCGAATTTGGCCTTAGGATGTCTATTTTTCATTTATGATTTTCTTTGCTTAAAAACGCTTCTTTCTAAAATATTTTTTTTATATTCCACATCAATACATCAGTTTGTTATTTATGGTCTTTATGTAATTCCAAATCAGTTTAGGCATGTCCATCTGCTTTTCCATTAAAATGGCGCGAAGACGAAAACGTTGCTTGTTTTTAAAGAGATTGTTTAAGAATACAAATGCAAATAAAACATTGGGTCATATTTTTTTTCACCAGACGCATAGAGGTGAATACTATTTTATTTTCACCTGGAATTTTCTTCACCTCACATTTTTTCACTTGAAAACTTTTATTCACCTCAAAAATGTTTTTATTACGAAAATTGCTTTCTCAACCAAGAACATTTTTAAGCACAAACATTTTTTTCACCTCGACGAAGTTTTCTCAAGTAGGTGAAGCCGAATTTAATGCTCTTAATATTTGTTGTAACAAATTGCTTTAATACTTTAAGGAAAAATAAAAAAAAATTCGTTCAGTTTTTTAGACAAACTAATAATTTTTTTTTTTGCAAGAGACCAATTTTTCTTGTCATATCTTTCATTGTGATTTAAGGTGTTTTTGGGCAAAAAAAAAAAAAAACTCATTTAAAAAGAAATAATTTTTTAATAAAAAATTTTAACAAAAATTTTTTTGCGTGAATTTTTTTTTTTTAATTTTTTCGTGCGAAAAATTAATTTATTAAGATTTTTTTTCTTTACCATTTTTTATACTTTTTGAAAGGGGAGAAAATCAAGTTTAAATTTTAATTAAGTTTTTAATGTCAATGGAATTTTTACGAATAAGTTCAAAAAACTTAATTTTCGAGATTCTTCTGAGATCCTTAATATATCCTTTAACATTTCCCGACTTGATTATTATGAAAGACAATTTTATCTTAAATTCCCTAATAATAATAGAAGATTTTGTACTTCTCCCTAATATTATTGCCTGTTTGTTTATATGCTATTTTATACTATTTTTACTAAATTTTTCTCTTAAATTCCTTTTTTAACATTTTACCAAATTTTTAATTCATTCCTTTCGATTTCTATATATTTGATATCATTTTTAAGTGATTCAACTTGAAAAGAAATTAATTTTGGCAATTTTTTTGTATTTTCAAAGTATACTATTTTTACTAAAACTACAAACAAACCGACCCATTGTGCCATAAAGAATTTTTTAGAGAGAAAGTGTCACTTTTCTGAAATGCTATTTGATGAAACTTTTTTTGACTTTAGATTCATGACAAATTACTATAACAAAGGTTTTAGTTAAATCTTGTGTAAAAACCTTGTCGAGTAGTGTTATCTACCAAAAACAAAAAAAAAAAAAAAACAAAAGGTGCATAAAACTAGACAGTACTTAAAGATTTCAACAATATAAAAAAATATGTAAATTATGAAAAAACAACATTAACAAGATATTTTTATGGAAAAAAATTCCGTATGTAAATTCAAAATTATCATTTCAGTTTTATTTTATACAAGTATACATTTTATTTTTAACATTTTGCATACTTACATTACATGTGTTATTTAAAATCTATAAAAGAAAAAAAGGAAAAAAATTATGTATATATTTTTCATTTTTGAATAAGTAAAAAGATTCATGTTGCAAATAAATTCAGTGAAGTATAAATAAGAAAAATATTTTTTTTTTTTGGTTTTCTGGGAAAACTGTTAACAAATTCACAGAAATAAATATTATTTTCAAAGATTTAAAATAGAAACAATATAACTGCTACAAGTTGGTTTTATTAACATGCGATGTAATATTTTTCTGAAAAAATATATGATATTTTAATTTAACTTCTCTAACATAGAAATACCTCTGAGGTAAATCAACTACAGCATATGTAAGAATGGCAAAGGGAAAGCAATTAAAACAAATATGTATAAAAGGGGTTATTCAACAACTGTGTTATTTTGTGATGCAGTTTATATTCTAGCTGGGGATTAATCAAAGTTCTGCTTCCTTTGATGTAATAAAATACCATTAACCCAAATCCTTTACAACGACCCATTTCCCGGCTTCAACGAGTACTCCTGAATATGAGTGAGAGCAAACCACGGTTTTGGTGTTCGAATATCAAGATTAACTGTAGTATACTATGCGGGATTTGATCGTATATGATCGGCACTACCCGAGGGTAATATTTACCGAACTTTAGAAAGAGTTTCGGCTCGGCAAGTTGAATTTATAAGCAACAAACGGGAATAAATAATACGACTAGCTACCGACGCGAATAAACAATAGTTCTTGGGTTCAAATAATTCGACTGATGACAAACGAGAATAACATATGGTGTTTCTGAAATATTGGGTACAGGTAAAAGTAGTTATACTGGGTATGAGAATAAGTAGATTTGTAACGGCATGTTACAATTAGAAGTCCAAATATTTGAAGTTTATTTATTTATTAATGTCATATCCTGCACAACAAGATTTAATCTTATAATTACTGTACAGGAATTACCAAGCCAATTTAATTTACACAAGATTAAAAAAAAAATAAAAATAATAATAATAATAAAAAATATTTAAAGTCAAACAGGAAAAGTAAGAAAATATCAAGAATAATTTAGAAAAACAAATTTTTTAAAATAAGTAACGTTGCTGTTAATCCAAAAACATAACGAACAATGCTATTATACGCCACGATAAGCTTAGATTGGCCTGCGGAGTCGCTATTGGCATAAAGTTCACAACCATACAATAACCCCGGAACCAGGTATGATTTGGCCAGCAGCAATCTAATTTTTAAAGGTGTAAAAGATTGGGCTGCCCAAAGTTGTCTTAGTTTCATGAATGTCTGACCCACTATTGTGTTAATATGGTTTGTCCATGTTAGACTACTATTTAGTATTAGACCAAGATTTTTAGATGTTGGGACAATGTTAATTTTCTCGTTGTTAATGGCGATATCATGTTCGGAAACTGGATTGAAGGTTTTTTTTTACGAATTACCAAGCATTTGGATTTTCGTGGATTAATACAGAGCCCATTAGCTGTTGCCCACCGGTATAAACTATTAAGATCAGCGTTGATTTTATCAATATTCTCTTTTATAGATTGAACAGGACTGCTCAAGTAGAGTTGTACATCATCTGCGTACATGTGTATCTTACAATACGAAAGATATTCAGGTAAGTCATTAATATATATGGAAAATAGCAGCGGACCAAAAATCGAACCTTGGGGTACACCTCTCTTGAGATTCAAAGATTGACATGACTTATTATCTACATATACGGATTGCGTACGATTCATGAGGTATGAGGACAAAAGCTGAGTGGAAGTAGTTGAAAAATTAAAAAAGCGTCTAAGTTTCATACAAAGGGTATGTTGGTTGATCGTATCAAAAACTTTTGAGTGATCACGAAGTACAAGAAAGTTTATTTTGCTATCATCCAGTTCACGCCTAATGTTTTCACAGACATTTACCAGGACTGTCACGCAGCTATGATTAGGACGAAAACCAGATTGCTTATCTGACATTAAACCGGTATCATGAATATATCTACTCATTTGGGTGTGCAAAATGTTTTCAAAAACTTTCGAGAGATAACATAGTATTGCTATTGGTCGAAAATACGAGTTTGTTTTTGGGATTGGGATAATTTTGGCATGTTTCCATTTGGAAGGAAAACTACTGGAAGTTATAATGTGGTTGAAGAAATATGTTACATAAGGCAGGAGTAACGGTAACAGCATTTTTATAAATTTATGGTGCACGTTATCATACCCCACAGCATTCGACTTAACCATAGAGAAACAAGACAAAACATCAAGTTGAGTTACGCATGAAAATTCAAAGTTATTTTCTTCAGTGTTGGTATTGTTGAAAGTATAGAAATTGTTATCGATCTGAGCTAAAGGTAGGTCTGTAAAAATTGAGTTCAATTTTTCGGCATCAGTCGTACAGTTATTGTTGTTGACTTTTCCAATACCAATTATTTGCCAAGTATTTTTGGATTCCAAAGCTGAAGAAAAACGTTTAGTATGATAAAAATAACTTTATCCATTAGATGACATTTCATATAAACTAAGCTGTCAGCTATACAAGGATCATCCTGAAAATTTATACAAAACCATAGAAATAAAACATTTTTTTTACATTTTTAAAGCTTATATTTTTACAAAGAAGATGCACACAATTTTGTATTCTTAAATACCAGTTTTCGAAGCAGTTTTTCCATTATATACTTGATATCTCAGTAACGTATAATTTGAACTGATTGATTGCTTCTTCAGGCATTTTAAAGCGCATTTCGCGGAATTTATTTTTGATAAAAGAAAACAGATCAAAAGTGTTGGGTAACGGATCTGGACTGTATGTAAAATAGGTTTTAATTTTAATATTTTCTTGATTTAAGTAAACAAACACTTAATACCTCTTTTACATTTAAATGTTAATGTAAGCTATCTTGTAATGCGGTCATCCCAATCCCCAGAGATGCCTGTAATTCATGGCATGTCACATGTTTGTCTAACCCAATCATAGACCGTACGGCATCTATGTTTTCAAGAATATCAGTTGTTTTGGACGACCTTCACGAATTTCATGGTGGATCGACGACGCTTGAATTCTGCAAACCAGTAATGGACATTTCTTGAAGATGACGCATTATCACGAAAAGCGAAACAAATTCTTAGATAGTGTTTCCAATTATTCGACCCTGTCATTAATCGAGAAATGAAGAAAATTGATTATTCGGTTATTCGGGTCTATTAATCGAAACAATTGGCGACATCGATTAATCGTTCAATGCAAAATAAATATATTTCTTTCATCAATAAAAATACAGAGCTGCTTTTTGCAGAAATATCATGTTAGGTTTATTACATTGGTTTCTAAAGTGTTTGTTTGGGACAATTTAAGGCATCCTAAGATTTTTTAAAAGAATCATGGCTTATAATCTTGGGTTTTTCCGGAGGAATCTGACGACTTTTTAAAAGAAAATGTCAGACGTGTTCAGTGGAAGTCAACCCTTAAAAACGCATTGTAGATAGTGGGACATTTCGATAAAGTTCGTTTTTATATTCTTTATATGACACTGTCCAGAATAAAAATAATGCCTAAATAAACAAGAGATGCCTTCAAAAAAATTCAATAACAAATTCCCAAATATATGGGTATGAATAGTTTTTGAGAAATTCACCAACAAAGTTTTTATAAAACTGTCACTGTTCCCTGACTCTTTTTTACTATCTGGTTTAAGCTTTAGAGTTAAAGAGGTTATCTACGAGGGAGGACAAATAAGTCCGTGACTTTTTGAATGAAACACAGTTTTTTTTTTAAAAAAAAAAATATATATTTTTCAACATAATCTCCTTTTAGTTCAATACACTTAGTACAACGTTTCTCCAATTTTTGTATCCCTTCCAAAAAATAGGATTTTTCGAGGTCCACAAAATAGGCATTTTTTTTGATCAATTATTTCATCTTTGGAGCTAAATCTCTTTCCACCGAGCAATTTCTTAGGTTTGGAAATAGGAAATAGTCACTGAGAGCTAAATCTGGAGAATATGGAGAGTGAGGTACCAATTCGTAGCCCAATTCATGGAATTTTGTCATTGAGACTACAAACGTGTGCAATTGAGAGCAAACGCGGCACCCACTTTGCAGACAGCTTTCGTAAATCCAACTGATCATTTAAAATCGAAACCACACTCCCTTATGAAATGCCTATGACATCAACAATCTCACGAACTTTAACTCGTGGATTTTTTCAACATTTTCGGGTGTATTGACCTCAATTGGCCGTCCAGAACCTTCAGCGTCATTTGTACTTGTGCGACCACAACGAAAGTCAGTAAACCACTTTTTTTTATCATAGAAATCGATGGTGCAGAGTCCCCATAGTTTTTATAAAGCTTTTTCTTGGTTTTATTGACGGCTTTTTTCACAAAAAATAATGTTTAATAAGCCCTTGAAATTCACTTTTTTCCATTTTTATAAATAGTCACAATGTTGTTTGTTTTGAACAGCTGTTAAACGCAAAGTAAATGACGGAAAATTCTTTAAAATTTGACAGTAGTCTATTATCAGATGGTACTTGATGGACCAGTGTTGTATTTCATATAACTACGAGGGAAGTTCGAAAAGTCACGGACTTATTGGTCCGCCCTCGTATTTCAAACGGATTGAAAAACTGAAACATACCCTCTTTAGGCTTTTTTAAAACTTCGTATTCATAAACAGTTTTTTATTTGTCACTTGAATCCTAATGATGTAAAAAAATGATTATTAATTCATACAGTACTCGTTACTACAATTTTTTTGTCGTTTTCGAGAAAAATATTTTTTTTTATAATATATAAAATGTATGATATGTAAGTTGTTTATTAATTAAAAAAAGAAAAAGATTCAAGACAAAATGTTTGCTAAAAGTGTAATTTAGATAATGATTTCATTGCAGATAAAGAGGTATTCAAATTACCAATTTTATTTTATTAGTTTTCACTATATCAGTTTCTACAATTAACATAACCTTGAGTTAAAAACATAACATTTTTTAAATACCAAAATAAAAGTAATATGGAGAAAAGAGGGCTGGATGGGTCGCTTCTCTTTTTGTAAATTTTCGTCTGACGACCGTTTAAAATTTGGGCAATAATTGCTAATATAAACAAAATACAATTAAAAGCATGCAACTTTTAAAGTAAAAATGGTCCCTACCAATTAATTTATTAACAAGTAAAAAAGGATTAAATTCGGCTGTGCCGAATCTTTGAATACCCTCCACCAATATCCTAAAAAAATGTTCTCTACTGTTTTCAATACAAATAATATAAAAACTTTTGAAGTAAAATTATTGAGGTGAAAAATTTGTTTGGATGCGAAAACAAATTTTTTGGTGAAAAAAAAAATTTGAAATGAAAACATTTTTTGAGGTGAAAAAATTTTTTGTGGTGAAAAAACATTTTTGAAGTAAAATTATGGAGGTGAAAAAAATTTTTTTTGAGGTGAATACAAAATATTATTAATTTCTAACCGAATGGTGAAATAATATGAGAAAAAATATTATGTACCAGGCGCTACTATGAAATTGTATATTTATATGGACAATTTAGAGGTATCTTCACATTTTCACTCATAACTTTTTAGACGCTGGACCGATTTTGCTAATTTTCAATACCAAACTGTTCGGGAGGATGTCCAATAAACTGAATAAAAAAGGCACCCGCTTGCGTCTTTGCGTCGTGATCACCATTTTAACTGACAGACAGACAGATGGACATCGCTTAATCGACTTTAAATTGCATAAGGATCAATAATATATATACTTTAAGGGGTCTTAGACCTATATATTGACATTTTACAAACGGAATGACAAACTGATATAGACCCTCACCATATATGGTGGAGGGTATACAAATCAACGAACTTATTTTGATTGAATGACAATTTTTCGCCAAAATGTTCGAAATTAAAATAAATACAAAGCAAAATACGAGTAGTCACTTCAAAATAGGTTGAAACTAGGGTCGAACCAACTTTATCAAATTTTGCTTAACAATGATATAAAATGCTGTTTAAACTTTTATGAGGTAAGGGTTCGGATCCTGATTTTATGAAAAAAAGAGGAAAAAATGGATATGGACTTGAACAAAATTGCAAAAAAAATTTCATTTAGGAAAACACCATATTTGGTGACTAGGTCCAAATTTTTAGATCTTAAAGACCACGTAGGGTATAATTAGAGTATTCAAAAAATCGGCCGTTTGAAAAAACCGGTTTCGGTTTTCTTCGAAAAATAGAATTTTAAAAAAACCGGTTTCGGTTTAGGTTTTTGCAGAAAAAACCGGCCAACCGGTTTTTACGCACGACCTCCATGGGGAAATTGTCCACTGCGCGGATAAGTGCACGCTTAAGCGATTCCAAATTTTTGTGGTGAGTAGTGCAGACCATGCCTTCTAAAACGGACCACAGTTTATAGTCTAAAGGATTCAGGTCTGGACTACCCGATGGCCAATCATCCGTAGAAATAAAGTTTGGTAAATTGTTTTTTAACCAGTCCTGTTGAAAGGTCCACGGCTCGTTTTTGAACAATGTGCTATTTAATGGCTTCACAACCTTTTCTAAAGCGTCAGTTTGGTACACCTTTGCCGAAGTTTTAACACCTTTTTCGCAGAAATGAAGCTTGGTGACCCCATCATAGGCGACTCCCCACCATACCATCACAGAAGCAGGATGGTGACCTCTCTGAACTCTAGGAACCAATTCATTTGCTTGCAGAGATGGCTTAGCATAGACTCTATCATTTTGTTTATTGAACGACTCCTTCACAGTAAAAATTTTCTCTTCAGTAAACATAATTTTTCCGTGGCGGTTTTTGGCGTACTGGCGAATCAATGCTTTTGATTTTTGCTTCCGTTTCTGCTTTAACGTTGCCGTAAGTAGATGCCCCAAGTGTCTTTTGAAAGTCCAAAGTCCCAAGTCATATTTAATAATGCGAGAAATGGATACCTTCGATATATTCATCTACCGCGACATTATTTGCTGCTTTCGGAGTGGATTTCGATAAATTCGATTCTGTACAGCTTTAACGGCTCTGGGAGTTCGCACAGAGTGCAGACGGTCAGATCTCGGACGGTTTGCTACTCCACCAGTATCCCCAAACAGTTTCACAGCACGATAAACAAAACTACGACTAACCCCGAGCGGCTGCAATGTTCGATAAATGTCTCCAGTTTCCATTCCACATTTTTTTAGGCCAATTACGATAATACGGTTTTCAATATCTCCCCATTCCATAATTTAAAGTAAAGCACGACAAAAACTTTTTACACAAAAATGAAGTTTAAATGCTAGTTATCAAAAAACTGTCAACGTAACGAGAGTATGTTCAGTGGATTTCTTACAGTGGGGGCGACTAACAGTGTGTCAGTAATTATGAAAGTACTAGGTATATATTCATTTAAATTTAATTTTTTATTGTTTCTCATTTCAACAAAAAATGAACTTAAAACCAATATTTTGTAATATAATATCTTAAAAATTAATATTATAAAACTATATTCAAATCAAATGAATAGAGATCATTGAGTTTGTAAATTGGTAAAATTAGGTACGTTAGTAATTTGAACGTTTAAATCGTTTGGCATTAAAGAAGTTTTTTTAATATTACATTTTAAATATGTAAAAAGAAAATCTATTTTTCAGTTCTAAAATAATATTTTAGAAATAATATGCAATTTAAATGCTTCGTTTTATGACGATTTTTTTGTTTGCTTTTGATAAAGCTAGAAGTGGAAAATACTTTATTACTAATAATGTTGGACAAATAGTCAAAAGGCAATTATATAAATTTTCCAACTTTTCAGTTCTTTTGTCGCATTTATATTTATATTTATATTTTATTTATGATAAATGATTTTGTAGTCTCTTCTTTAGGATTTTAAATACACAATATTTAGATGAGAAATTAAACTATTTGAATTTGGAATATCCAAAGTTAAGTCTTTATCGGAATCTATCAGACGTACTAAAAATCTTCATAACCAAACAAACGATTATAAGTGTTCGGAAAAAATAAAAGAGACCAAGTAACCCAGTTGGTGATGTAATTAAAAAAACCGGTTAACCGAACAAAAAAGACCGGTCTTCGGTTTTCTTCGAATTTACAAAATATTCGAAACCGATCGGTTTTTAAAAATAAAGAAACCGGTTGACCGGTTTTCGGTTTCGGTTTTTGAATACTCTAGGTATAATGTTTGTAATTCGCACAAAGTTTACATTTTTATTAATAAATTATAAGCAATTATTGTGTAGTGTAGAAAATCATTAGATAAGTAGTTATATAACTCAAATCCGGTAACTTGTTACTTTTTTTTGTTATATTTCAATATAAAATATTAGCCTTCCATTAATTTTGTAAATATTGAAAAAAAAAAAAATTTTAAGTTTTATTTTTTTGTCATTAATTTTTCTTTTAGTAATTCAACGACTTATGTAGCATTTTTAAACCTTTGCTTTACAGATTTTGTTACTAATTCATAAAGTTTTTTAAGTAAATTCAATTATGTTAATCAAAATGTATTCAAAGAAAACTTCTAAATAGGTTTTTTTTTATCCTTTGCAATAAAATAACAAAAATTTATTAAATCAAATTCTAAGAAAAATAAAATAACATAATATAAATAACCAGTCAGCCATTAAATCAAAACACTCAAGATTAACATTTTCGTTATAAGTTAAGAAATTTCTACCAAATCAAACTGATTTTATTGAAGGCATAAACAGGTTATAGATTTAAAGAACAGTTTAGCCAATAACTGGTAATTTAACTGATACATCTCTTGGTGTTTTTCCATGTAAAATTTTAATGTAACTGTTAGGTAAATTTTAACTGGACATTCAGTAATCGGACCTTAATAGGTAAATCATTTGTGGTCAATGTCAGGAAATACTGCTGTTAAGTTAACAAGCACATTTGTGTGTCTGTGTATGTTTATTAGGGTGGTATTGAATTTCAAACTTTGGATTTTTGCCAATACCTACAGGAAAGTTCTTGCTTTACCACCATAATTCATCTTAAACTTTATTTCGGTGCCATTCTTTGTTCTCAATTAAGTTTAACGAACCTCATACGGTAGCAATGGTTGAATTGGTATGTGGTGGCAACTTTAAAATTGCCACCAACGCTTAGACAATAGAGATTCTCTACCAGAGAAAGGGAAGTTATTGTTGTCCTTCATTACTACAGATGATGTGATTATCCTGGGCAGTGAATCACAGTCCGGACATAACAACTGGGATGTATCTGAAATCTATTAGAGAGGGGAGTCTTTTATTGATAGAATTCTGAGAAGCTCACTCCTATTTTTCCGAGTTTGTAACATTTAAGAGGTTCGGAGAAGACTCTGAACACAATACTGACCTTAGACTCAATCTTCTGAAATTCTGCTGAATTTGTTGGAAAGCGGAAATTGTCCCATAAGAGGTTCTCTTCGGATCATAATTGACTACTTTTCGCCATCAATTTGTATGCTCGGGGGCAATATGCTTCAGGAATTGCAGGAGACCCATATGGTTTCAGGTCAAAAGGATTATCTAAGGGATGCCAAAGATCCAAGGTCCATGACAGTCTTTAACACTCAGTGAGTGTTACTGAAAGAGCCATTAATGTGATTTTCATAGCTGTCTGCCCTCAGACACGCACAAAGAAAACTTTTTCCCTCTGATGGAATTCGGAGCTTTAAGGACTTCGGAAGAAAATGTAAAAAGTTTCTAGCAGTGGCGATGGCGAATTGGAACTCATGGAAAGGGATCTATGAACCATTAGACAATGCGACTCGGCCAGGCTTAGTAGAGTGCTGGGAAAGGGTTACTCATACCATACTTATGTAAACAAGAAGATGCATTTCAAACGGAATCATCGGTAAAGTAGTAATACATTAATGCGACCAATTTGCAAAATTTACAGCAAAGGCTCGCACGGGGGGGGGGGGGGGGGGGGAAGGGCTTCCAAAGAGGTTGGAAATTATATAATTACAATCAGGGCAATTGGAAGTTTATCTCCATAGAAATCGCTAATGATATTGATAATGTTACAGACAGCTTAGAATCCGATCACTCCCTGACTGCTCTTGATATACAAATTTGGTGTCAATCTTAGTTACGAGCCTGTCAGCTGGAAAAACTTTAAGGTGGTATATATATATTCCATAAGACTAACCCCACCAAAGTGAAGTAATATAAGAGGGCTATGAACTATAAAGCTTCAACAAGTTAGCCAACTCTTCATAATAGGGCGAGCAATAACTGTTTAAAGATAAAACATCTCGTGCAGTTACACTATTGCCATATATGAAGCCATTCGTCTTTCACCAGCTTTCATCTCTCTCTTTTCCAATCAATTGATTCTCTTGATTCTCTTTGCAAAAAAAAAAAAAAAACTTGGGCCGCTCAACTAAAACTGCACCTCACGACATTGTAAGTGTAGTGGGGAGCAATAAGTGTACTGGTGCAATACAGAAATCCCTCTTGGATCTGACTATTGAGACTTTGGTCAGCGACTAGTTTGTGATTATGCTGTACTGTCAAATTGTCCATTCACGTCGTTGTAATAGTAAGAGGTCAAAACAAGATGGGTTGATCTCATCCTTGTTGTGGATTCTGGTTATTACCATAATACTTGTTAGGCTGAAAAATCAGGGTGTTAAAGTCAGTGCTTACGCGGGCGATGTAGTGATACAAGTATCACATATGTTTCTCGTTGTGAGATATGACATATGCTAATGAATAGCGCTGTTTATTCTCAAATCGACTTAATTAGCCCCTTTCCGATCAGTTTTCCTTCTAGACAGAAAAGGGATCCAAAGATGGGATTTGATATCAGGGTATACACTGGCGGTTCAAACAAAAGTTGTGCGATAGCCTCGGGGTATTTTTTTAATGAATACAACAAACAAGATTAATTAAGATTGCCTGATCCTGCTAACATCTTTCAGGATATTATTGCTGTAAGAAAAGCTTGTAGACTCGCGTGGGCGGTGGAAGTTTGGGGTACAGTGGGTATCTCCGTTATTAGGCGCGGGGTATATTTAGTGAACTGAACACTTGTGTACCACAAGGCTAACGCAGTCCGACTACGATTTGGGGCGTACTAAATCTAGGAATTTGGTATGTAGGTTTTTCCGCCTTAGACATTCGATATGGCTTGATTTTTGGACAATTTTACGACAGGGACAAAATGGGCAAAGGTCTTCTCCTTGAGGGCCTGTCCAAATCCCTTTGGATATATGTGTTCCCTAGATTATGCCCTAATTCAATGATTCACTCAGAAAAAAAAGTTTGTAAACGGTTTTGTACTGATTTTTAGTAAAAAAAATTATAATTTAGCAAATATTTTTGCTACTTACATTTTACAAATTACAGAATTTTTACACAATATTTACACATTTTTGTTCCTAATTTCAGAAATCATTTTACAAATTTTTAAAAACCAATTTGCTAAAATAAGCAAAAAAAATACTAATTTTAAAAAAGTAGATATTAAAGGAAATGCTTTTTCTAATTACAACTTACACCTACAAACTTAAATTACCTCAAAATGTTACATGGATTAAAAAAAGGGGATTGAAAGTGCAGATACCGACTCATGTCTAAAAATAGGACATCCACTTAAAATAGCACAAAAAAGTTTTTTAGTTCTAAAAATCAGCACTAAAAACAATTAAACAATTAAAAAATTAAAACAAAATAATAAATACGTTAATGTTTTAACAATTTTTAAGATTTTTAAGCCTTTGATTTTTTTAAATTTTGTATAAAATATTTTTTGAAAAAAAATAAATAAAATAAAATAAAATTTTGATTGATTTTGCTTTATAAAATTAATAATATTTAGTAATTTCTGTTTGCTGATTTTAGCAAACCGATTTTAAATTCCACTTTACAAAAGGTTTACTAAAATTTAGTATCGGCTACTAATTTTTCTACCAATTTTATTGTACTAGACGTCAGCAGACATGTGTTGCTAAGATTAGCAAATAATACCGCTTGGCTGAAATTGACAAAATTTCCCGTAATAACGGCAAAATTTTTAGTTGCCATTACAGAATTTTTTTGTGAGTGTAAGAACGTCGAAAAATATGATTATAAAGGTAAAGAGTGCCACATATCTTCAGTGCTTGGAATATGAAATTTGACAAGTAGGAGATATATAACTAAACTCACAGAAAAAGTTAGTAGGCGAATAAGTAAAAGGGTTATTTATACAACTTTTTAAATTTTTTACTATTTTTTTAATCGGGATTTTAGTAAAATAGCTTACTATTCCGATAAAATAAAAATTTGGTAGTCAGAATAGAATAAATGTAAAATATAAAGCTAAATTTTTGAATAAAAATTTGTTACAAGATGTCCAAGATGGACACTGGCACTGGTGCCGGTGTTTATATTGCTGACACTGATGTGAAAAGGTCATTTAGACTTCCGGATGAGTGCAGTGTTGTCTTCCAGGCTGAGATTCTAGCAATCTGGAGGGCGACGGAGGTGATACTGGATCACATCATAGGGGGGTGTGCGGTGACAATTTACGTCGACAGTCAGGCTACGCTAAGGGCATTAACGAATTATACGGTGCGATCGAGCCTGGTCGCACGGTCAACCAGGATTCTACTGGGATTGGATAGAGGTGGTCTCAGGACCCTTATAGGGTTCTTAACGGGGCATTGTTCTGTTAGGGCTTTTACGAGTAAATAGGATAATGCCATACAGGACTTTTGCAGACTGTGCGGGGTTGTTGAGGAGCTAGAGACGGTAGAGCATGTACTGTGCCACTGTCCTAGGATGCAGAGTCTCAGGCAGAAATGGCTAGGGGATAGGTTTCACGACGAACTGGGGTGTATCGCTGGATGTAATCCAGCCGATCTACTAGGGTTTGTCAAGGAAATAGGACGGCTGTTTCTGACGGTGGGACTGTAGAGGGGTTATGTTCTACGTAGTTTCTATATTTCTTCGGACCTCTCAAATTTTTTCTTTTTTATTTATCTTTTTCTCTCTCTCTCTCTCTCTCTTCTTCCTCTATACTGAAGTGATTCACAATGAACCGCGTTGGTCTCCGGGTGGAAATGCGTCCCTTGGGCGCATAACCCTTCTTAACCTAACCTAACCTTTAAAGTTAAATTATTAACTCTTTTTAAAAATTTTTCTGCTTCACAAAAATGAGTTAATCCCAGATATTTTTCAACTGCCACCCTAGTGTGTATTTTCTATAATACGAAATAACATTTGCTTTGAGTCAATGAATTTGTGCAAAAAATAACAACAACATCAACATCCAATGAAAAGGTTAAAATAAGGAAGTAACACAAAAATAATTATAATGAGGAAACAAAAGAAAAATATTTGCTTAAAAGGAAATCAAAAGTATAGATAACACACAAAATACAAATGCACACATACACATACCCGCACACAGAAACACTCAAACAGACGACAATAAAAGTATTTCCTTAACAGTATGTTTAAAGTTAAAGATTAATTTGTTTGTTTATTAGTAAGAAGAACAATTAACAATTTGCTGCTTAAAGTTTTTCCAATATATTTTGTATGGATTAGTGTTTGTGTGTGTGTGTGTGTGTGTGTGTGAATATAAACATTTTTTAACCTTATTGTTGAACTTTTGTAAGGGATGTAAACGGTATATTTTTTTAAACAAAGTTATATACGAATTGTGAAAATTCTCTAAATACGTCTTGGAGTCTTTGATCTGTTAACTACATAAATCTAATCAATTTTTTATATACTTAAATGACGAAAAAAAGTTTAAAATTTAATATGAAACAATTCTTAACAATAACAGATTAAAAGACTTCTGATAGAAAAATAAATGTCATAAACCGCTAGTGGAAGACTAGAATATTTTCAAAAGAAATTTTATTTTACCGGAAAACTTTTTATATTAGATGATTATTTAATTTTATATTCAGTCATCTTTCATTTTGGTGCACACTAAAATTTTAAAGGTACTCACGTGCAAATAATGAAGCAATTTCTTTAGACATTGGAGGTGAGTGACTAATTGACTAAAGACTTTTCTCATAAGTTATAATTTTTCCCAACCTAAGTCGAGGTATGTTCAAATTTCTAGAAGAAACTTATCTCAAAGACTCGAAGCTTTATCAGTTATTTGAATTAATTAACAATTTTCATACACTATATTTCTATTGAACTTTATAAAATTAGCCTTTATTAAAGCTATTACTTTAAATATTTAAGATTTGTTGTATATCTAGCTTTGAAAAGGATTTTTCGTTTACACCCTTTATTTTCCATTTTTAAAACTAACTTATTACGCTTCTTTTGCAAAGAGTAAGTTTGCCGTTATTAACTTAACGCACATTCTCCTGAATCCAGAAATCGTGCGAATTTTTCAACGAAAATTAATATGGCCAAAGGTTTGTGCTCGAATAAAAGATTTATTTATTTTATTTATATTAATAATAAAATTACAAATTATATCTTAATATCCTAACCGAGCACTAGCAACAAAGGCTACCGACTCGTTGTAGCGAAAACAGACCAGAGCCTGTGGTGGGAATTGAACTCACGACCCCGCACTGATAAGCTAGCACGCTATCAACTAGCCTACCGGGGCGCTCTCAAACAAAAGATATTTCTAACCAACATCTGAACTTCTTCAATAGATCCAGATTTTTTCAAAATACAATTTTTTATTTGTTCTCTAATTTTTAATCTCCGTGAATAATCAAGTTTTTTAAACATTTTTTAAACTCAATTTTAAAGAGTTTTTTTTTAATTTTTATTCTGAAAAAATTTTTAAAGGACCTGTGGATATCATTGAATGTCGTGCTAACATCCTTGAAGACCCTTGAAGATATTTGGCCTTAATCGAAGCCATCAGGGGAAACGTGCCGTCCCATTGGACTGTCTACCCCTAGACCCGGCTCAACAGAAAAAGCGTGCCATCCTAGTTCGCTTTGCTCCACTAATCTATGTCAACAGAATGAGAGGGCCTTCCCAATTCACTGTCCCAGGTCGTTGTCCTCCCTTAGATACAGTTCAACAGAGGAAGCGGGCCGTCTGTGGTCTTTGCCCTCCCTTAGATGCAGCTCAACAGAGGAACCATGCGGTCTCGGGTCGCTGTCCTTTCCTAATTCAAGTCAACAGAGGCAGCGTACTCTCCTAGGTCGCTATTCTTCCATAAGTACAGCTCAACAGAGAAGTCGTTTTCCTCCCATAATCAAAGTCAACAGCTGCAGTCCTCTAGGCGCAGATAAACAGGACTGGCGTGCCTCCGCAAACCGTTGTCTTCTCGTAGAAGCAGCCCAACAGAGGACGCGTTCCATCCCAGATCGCTGCCCTGCCTTAGACGGAGTTTAGCAGATGAAGCGTGACGTCCCAGGTCGTTGTCCTCCCATAATCGAAGTCAATAGAGGAAGCTTGCCGACCCAGTTTGGTGTGCTCCCTTAGACACAGCTCAACAAAGGAAGCGAAGCGCCTTCTCCTTCTCTAATCGAAGTCAACAGAGAGAGCCTGCCATGCCCCCTTAGACGTAGCATAACAGAGTAAACGTGACTTCAAAGGCACGTGTGATGGCCCAAAGCGCCATTGTTTGGGGTCCTATAAAATCTCCTGTGCCACTATCCGAACTTCCTAGTTATCTCTCTCTCTCTCTCTCTCTCTCTTGGCTAATCTTCCGTCTTTTACTTTCGGTCACTCACCCAGAAAAGATTCGTGCTGACAACCGAATTTGTTGACAATCGAATGGTTTAGTTGCAGCAACCGAATTTTTTGATTGTGACTACCGAATTGTTATTGAGACAACCGAAATACTGTTGTCACAGTCAAATTATTCATGTTGCAATTGGTTTTCAGTTGTCGCAACCGAAAAATTCGGTTACCACAACCGAACCATTCGATTGGCTACAAATTCGGTTGCCATCACAAATCGGTTTTTTCTGTGCTGAATCAAACAAAAGTCTGTGACAATACTTACCCTTGCGACGTTACCTCAGCTAACGGAGGAGAATATCAATTGTTGTCACAACCGATTTTGGTTCCAACCGAATCATTTTGTCGCTGTCACCGCAAACCGAATTTTAAGTTTCAACAACCGAGAAATTCGGTTGCAACTAAAATCGTTTGAAACAACAAATCTTTTTTCTAGGTAAAATATTTGCTTAAATTCAGACTTCAGTCCTTCACACTATTCTCTAATTTTTCTGCCTCATTGATTTGATTGCCCATACAACAAGGAGTAGGGACCTTCCCGAAATTTAATCCTCTTTCCGAAATTTAAACCAAATCGTATAGGTTATCTCATGATCGAACTTGACCGACAATAATTTGTTTACTTTTTAATAGCTATTTTATGGTTGTAAAATTTTGTGCCTGCAAGTTATCTATAAACTTCCTGGATGTAATTTTATTTCCTTTGAGCTCAAATTGGTTATTAAATTTTTCATAAATATGTATTTATAATCCTTTTTCTTATTTAACCATTATTTGTTTGCATGAAATAAAAAAAAACAAACCAAGTTCATTAAATTCGGTTTATAGTAAATATTGCTGTATTTTGATTATTTTTTTTTTTATAAAATTTCTGAATACAAAGCGCAAATTTTCATTTTCCTTAATCCTTCTTTTGAAATTCTCTCTTTCTCCTCTTAATATAAATGATGATTTTTAACAATAAACCTTTGTTTTGAATTATTTGTCTTTACGTTAAGGTACGAAATTAAACTGTATTGTTGAATTGTTTTCTATTGTATTGGTAACTTTGTCAGACAAACCATCAGTGAGTTATTCATTTGACGCATGGACTTTATCCCAACAGATTCAATCCCAATATGTAGTTTTGGGGTAATGAACAGAAAAACTATATGGAAAATGGAGTTTAGGGCCGTTTGTATAATGGTTGTTATTTCAATTGGTGTAATAGCAATTTTTTTTGGGATTCTATTAATTATTTGAAAAGCTGTTCAATTATTCGTCAGATTCAGCTGTCGAATTCAAATATAACTTAGGGATTTTCTTTTAAGGGTTATGTCCGCTAATTTTTGGAACCTAAAGCCGAAACCGGATATTGGGATAAAGTCCGTTGGGTTTATGTCATGTCGCCCATTCTTTCATTCATTCATTCATTCATTCATTTAATTTTACTGGAGGGCAAACAAAAATGATGTATCAAGATACGATATTTAAGTTTTATGGTTGTATAAGTGTTGTGTAAGTGTGCTAGAGAGTTTTTTAGTTGGGTTAGTGACAAGAGTTTTTTTTATAAATATACATTTCTTGCTTTCCTGTTTTCATTTTTTTTTGTGTCTCATATTTTTTTGTTTTTGCTATTTAATTTTAATATTATTGAGTAGAAGATAGGTAAAGTTTAATGAGGAAGTTTTTTTGTTTTTCTTCCATCCATATTTTATATAATTTGCAACCATAATTTTTACTTTTATTTTGTCCAACATCAGTAATGTTTTACAGCAGAGTTTTTTTTTTGTTGTAGTAATCTATGTGTAAATTTTGTTTTATTCCAGTGCGGATTTTTTTCGTTGTTTGCCTCAGAGCTGTATTGAATTTAATTTGGTAAATTTATTTTTTTATTCGTATACACCTTTCCCTACTAAAACTTGGTTAATTCGCTTCACAAAAAAACACTGGGTTGTAGAAAATTCTTATGGTTAAGTTTAGGTTTGGTTGAAAGGAGAAAGGACTATTCGCTCTTCATGACCATTAAAACATTATAGCTACTCCTATGCCAGTGAATCGTTATGTTGTGTGCTCCTATACTCAGCTCTAAAATATTCTGGTCCATCTAATGAATTTAGTGTCCTTAATTCCATCAGTGTCTTCAAATCAATTCTTCGCAAACTCTCTTTGGAAGGAATAACGCCCTTGTGCTAGTGTTCTACTCTGCTTCATTCCAAAAACCGGGCAAAGGCAAATAAAGTACTCTAGACCATCATAATCCCCCCATAAGCTCTACAAACCATAGAAATACTACATTCCTATTTCGAAAGATGTGATTGTAGTTTTGAGTGACATGTAAGAATTCTCATCACATTGGGCAGTTCCCTTTTGCCCAGCCTTAAAACCGTCTTTCTCTTTCCCACATTGCAAGTTCTGTTTTTGTTTCCTTTTTGTAGTTCAAAACCGTTTTAAATTTTACAGAATCCCCTGACAGAGTCCTAAGCGTTAATCAGTGAAGACGATTGCATCCCCAAAATATACAGTCACATTAAAAAACCGAATGCACTCCGCAATGGTCACAATCTTCACCTAAAAAACAGTGCTGTGCTCTGAAAGCTTGAGCTCTGGCCCTGTAGCTATATCCAAGTTCCTGCGAAGGAAACCCAAACCAATTCCCCTGCCAAGTTTGGAGACAGCCGAGCAGAACTTCATTGATTTTATTTAGAATTCCTTCAACCCTCCCTTCTCAGAATAAGAAAATCTCAGTTTGACAATACATGTTGTTCCGCCACCCTATCGCATTCCAGAATAACCTGAACCCCTAGGAGTGAATTACATTTCCTTAGGATCGAAGGCCATACACACACAATATCAGCTAATAAGTTAGCCTTGAGTTCAATTCCCATTTAAAGCTTTTTGCTCCTCTGCATATTTTTTTTCTTTTTAGGGAAGCAACATTCAGAAAATTTGTCATTTGTGTTGCTTTCTTTGGCAACACTGTAATTGCCTTGTTATGTTATTTTAAGTTTGGTGGAGTTAAGTGCTATGGGAACATCGAAGGAGGACGTTGCGATATGTATAATGTATAGAAAACTCGAACGGCCCTTTTTTCAAAATTGATCTTGACATCGCTGGAGATCGCACACGCAAGGTTCTGTGTAACAGTCCAACAGTCCAGGAGAGTTTTCTATCCAGAACAATTATCAGGTACCTGACCCTATACTAATGTCCATGTTCAAGTGCAGGAAAATTGGAGAAGTAATCGTAATTTTCTTTCTCTTCTAATTGAACAGTCAATCCGCGGTGTTATCCGGGTTTACATTCATCTCCCTAGATCTTCTCCAGTTATAAGATAAATTGAGTGCCCTAGCGGACTTCGTGCATAAATAATTCAGTTCTTTTCCCACATCATTTGCATAGCAGACGAGTTGGAATCCTTTATTGGCTTAACTTCTTCAATTACTGTTTATGGTGGTAATCCACGAAAGAGCTTTCAAAATATCACCCTGTGGAGTGTTATGATATACAATCTCATTGATCGTCGTTCCACCGACCACGCAAAATATCTTAAAACTGCGTTATACGAGGGAAAAGTAAACATAGGTACATATCTTATACATATGTAGATATTTATTTTTTGTGGTAATTGTAGTAGGTCGTTGTTTGGAAGAGAGTATTAAGAGTTCAATAAATACGCTTTACTTGAATATAGTTATGAGAATTATTTTTATGAAACATTCCAAAACTTGTGATATCGTAATATACTCGAAAACCAAAAGAGAAAATGTTTCAGTTGTAATGCCCACAAGAAAATGGACATTAAGGCCAGAATAGAGGTTATATTTCACGAAAAATTTGCAGTCATAATTCCAACTACAACTCAAATTTTTATTTCAACAGGGATTATGATAATTTTTTTTGTTCGAAGCCGGTTTCACTATGAAAATCATATTTACGAAGTCGTTTGAAAATTGGTATAATGAATAAAGAGTGTTTGGTCAAAATCCTCACAACAAATCGGCCTTAACGCCCATGGGGACTATGACTACTTTGTTATATACAGCTATTCGTCCAGTTTAGGGATTATAATCCAAATTTTTGTAAATATAATTCTCGAACACAAACTGGTGTACATGATAGTTTATATTACGGTCATAGTGTGCATTGGGGTTAGAACTGATTTGATGTGGGTGTTATGACTAAATATTTTTTAATCATAATCATGGTTGGCATTTAATACCTTTTTCATAATAACGGTACTTGGCTACCACAGCTACTTTAAGACCGATATGAAAATTATAAAATGGCGATTCTATTAAAGGTAAGTGTCTTTTTGTATAACCGGATTTATTCCGCTATTTTATCGGTTCAATTTTGAAATATCTTAAACTGCCGTTATAATAACGCTAAACGCGCAAAGAAAAAACATGGTTGGGTCAATCATATAAGAAGAGCATCATATAATCGTACTATATTATGGTTATCATATTATGATAATAAAATAACCATATTTAATAATATGGTCACTACAGTTATATTATGATTCAAAAATTACCATATTATGGTCCTGAATAAACATGTTACAATTAATTTATCATAATATGATCGTTAGTATACATAGTATGCTCAAAATATTATCATATTATGGTCCCTCATAACTATATTATGATTCCTGAAGAATCATATTATGATTCATAATCTAAGAAAATTTCTAAAAGGAAAAGTTCTTAGAAACTATGAAAAAGCTCTTTAAATTTAAGAATAATTCCTTTAGAAACGTTTATTCTTAAAAAAAATTAATATTAAGGATTTTTAGAAGAAAAATTGTTTAGGAAAAAATCATAGACTTTAAGAAATTTTTTTTTTTTTTGATTGTTGCCAGCATTTTATCGTTGCATAATTATCATATTTTTTTCATAGTCAGAATTTTTGTTACCACATTATTGTTACAGCCAATCATGTTATGAAATAGAAGGTGCCAATCATAATATAGTAAAATATTTACTAAAAAATGATGGTAGCGACCACGTTGAAGGTTAGAAAACCAATAACTTGGTCGTGACAACCATACCTGATTGCAGCAAGTACAATATAGTAGCAGTGATCATGCTTTACTCTGCGTGAACTACCGAGACACCGATTTATAAAGTTATTTTGCAGATATAACCCAATGTAACAGGTAATTATATGAAATAAACCCCGTGATATTAGAAGACAGATGTCCCTATTGGAATCGTAGTTTTAAAATTTTCGCATCGGTACTGATCAGAGCGTGGTAGACAACTACCTTTTTAAAGAAAAGGTAGTGCTTCCCAACCATGATCATAATCCATAAAAAAATTACTATAATGGCCTTAATGTCCATGGGAAATGTGTTCATTCATAACTGGGGATCATGATCTAAATTATGTTGGTCATAGTCCCCTTTTTGGTTCATCCATAATCCCCAAAGTGGAAATGGGGATAATGTCCGTGGCAGGTATTACATATCACCCTCCATCCCAGTGGAGGGTATAAAGTGATACAAAAATTGTTTAAAATGAAATACTAATGTCAATTAATTTTTATACTTAATCAAACAGCTGATAGTGCATGCAGTCGAGTATACACACAGAAAAAAATTTTGTTAAAACAATAATATGAAATTAAATATAAAACAGCTGTAAAATCAATCTAAGTTTATTTTATTTTTTCTTAATTTCAATACAATTCTAATTTTTATTTAAATACGACAATGTTTATTTTAACATATATCATATTTATTTTAATAATATTCATACTAAATTACAAAATGTACAATAAAAAGTAACTTGATAAATTATATAGGATATTTTTATAAACTTTACTATGCTTTATTTTTCACTGTGTATGACTTTAGTTACGCTTGTTGGGCTTTGTTGAATGAGAGTGAATTTTGGTTAATATATATTTTTGTGGTAGTAGTAGTGGTAGTGTTTGTTGTGTTATTGTGTGCCTGTTGGCCTTCCTTGACATTTCTTTTTTTTTTTTGTTTGTGGTTTTTTAGTTTTTTTTCGAATAATTTTTGTTGTTTTTAGAAGCCGACACAATTTTGTTTTTTTTTACGTAAAGAGTTTCTTTCTCACTTACTCACCCCTAAATATATTTATGAAAATTTAATACTGGAGTAAGCAAATGTGTGAGCATTTCTATATTTATATAACTACACTTGTGTGTGTGTGTGTTAGTATATGTTTATGAATGTTTTATTATTGATTTTGGTACTATGCCAAGTTTTTTTGTTTTATTATTTTATACTTCATTCACAAATTGGTAGTAGGACAAAAATAAAATAAAAAATATGCCAAAAACTTGCTCATTTTTTTTTCTGATTAAACTTATTTTATTGCAGCCATTTTGTAGTGGTATTGGAGGGATTTTAATATATTTTCTATTTCGTCAAGAAATGTTCACTTAAAAAACAATTGTTTTATTATTCGCTATTTTCGGTTGATAAATTTATGAACCTTAGTTAAATTATGTTATTTAAATTTTATTTTTATTTGAAAAATTAAATTTTTTTTTTTATTATTTAATCTATTTATTCTTAAATTACCCAAAATTAATATCTTGGAAAAGAAAAAAATATGAACATTTAAATTGACACTAAAATCCAGTAAATATATACATTGATTACAAAACAGAAAAGTATAATTTTGAATCACCCTGTTGCAGTGAAATATTTAATTAGTCTTGATTTTTTGGCTTAATAGTTTCAAAGATATCTACTTTCATTTAATCTTATTGGGGTTTTAAATCGGTTACAGGAAAAAATGTGTGTTTGGCCGCCTTCCCAAAATATGTATGCGGCGCCACTATATAAACCCAAAATGCAGGAATTATTGGTCAAAAAACGGAGTAATTTTTCATTGCTCCTAAATCTGTAAGAAAAAATGTTATTTTTGAACCATTTTTTCTTCGGCAGTTTTTAAAAATTTGCTTGGCGAATAAATTTTTTGCGCGAAGTAAAAAAATTTATTTAAATTTTTTCGTGCAAAAAAAAATTAGGTTTTTAAGTGAAAATCGTATTTATTTGTTTTTTGCAAAAGTAGGGGGCGAGTTTCTGTCTCTTTTTTAATAGAGCGCAAATTGTATATTTTCTGGAGTAATAAAAAAATTTTGTCCAAATATTCATACTAGATCAAGATTTTTTAAAAAGAAATCTTAAGAGCTCGTCGGTTAAGTAGAGTTTTGTCTCCTTTTGCCAAAACTCTGACTTAAATATTTCAATTACTTGATTTACATTAAATTTGTTGATTCATCAAGTGGAATATTGGCAATCAAATATTAAAGGCTAACATATTGTTAAACAAATAAAAATCAAAACCAAAAAAGAAAAAAAAACATTTAAAGCACTTTTGCAGAAAAAATTAAGCCACAAATGCCTTTCTCATAATATACGTAAGTAATCAACGCTTGAGTACGTGCGTTTGTACAAAAAAAAAAAAAAAAAGGATACAGACGTGTTATAAGAACAGATAATCAGTTATTCGTTTCTTTGCAATATTTAGTGCCAGCATTTTTTTCCTTTACCATATGTCTTGTTAAAGAAAACAATAAAAATAATAAAAAAATGATGAAAGACTCAATAAAAGTCAATATAACACATAAACAATCCAGTAGCAAATATATATAAAAAGCGTAATGAAAAAATATAAAGGATATAAAACCCAATTTAAAAGGACTATCAAAGTATTAACTTAAATAAAGTACATACAGAGTCCCTATTTGCAAATATGGGAGGGAGAGGGGGACTACTAAAAAGCAAAAGAACAAAAATAAAAATAAAAAAATTGGCCAATAGGGACAAATATAGTTAACGGTTTATAAAAATTATAAATTGAACACACACATGTGAGTACATCAATTTATATTGAGGTTAGCTGTTGAAAATGATTGCTCGCAAATTTTATGAAACAATATTTTGTGTTTACAAATTTCTTTGTTGCTATTTCGTTGCCATAAAAAAAATAAGAACAGGATTATGAATATTGTCAAAAATATACTTATTCAGAAATAAAAGAATGTAAGTTCTTAGGGAATTAATAGTTATAAGTTTTTTGCTTTCCATTGTTTATCTCAAAATCTTTATTATAAAAATTCTAAAATTAGCACAAATTGGTGTATGTTTATAAAATTTTTCGAGCATAAAATTTGAATACACCCGATATGGTGAATTTTGTTACCGTATAGGACATTATATATTAAAATAGGGTGACCATACGGATAATTTTCTAATAACCTAGGTTCTTCCCTTCAATTTTGATTACATTTCTTCTCGATTGGATCAGTAGTTTTTGAATAACCATATTACAACTTTTTATTCAAAAATAACCGGCCTTTAAAAAAAACGGTTTTCGGTTTCTTCGAAATTATTTTTCTAATCAGTTTCGGTTTTTACAAAAAACCGGTTTTACAAAAAAAAACCGGTGTACAAAGTACGGTTTAAAAAATAAGGCTTGCAAAAAACTGGCTTAAAAAATCGGTTTGCAAAAAAAAAAACGGTTGACCGGTTTTTTTTTACATTAAAATGGCATCGAAAAATGCTTGAACGGCTGTAAAAGTATTCAACTAACGATATTTAAACAAAAATCTTGAAAAATTTGTAATATTTTTAAGAAATAACCCGTTTATGTAAATTGTAAACACTGAAATGTGGAATTTTTATCATATTTCTATCAAAAATGCTTTAAGAACTCTGCACCCCTCTCTCTCATGGAAGTGGTTTTTGCAATTTACTCATCTGATCTAGCGATTTTAATCTTCCTTTAGCAAGATAAATTGTCGATTAGCTATAAGCCTAAAATCTAGCAATTTTTTATCAAACCTAATTTGACTTAGAAGGCAGTAGTATTTCAAAAATGTTATAAAATTTGTAAACTAATATTATTTGTTATACTCAGAGAGAGAGAGAGAGAGAAAGAGAAGACAAATTTGCTTGTTTAGCAGGGATGGAAAATATGTTTTCTGTTATTGTACCAACCAAACAAACAAATTGTACTTTTTCGATCCTCACGGTACCAAAATTTTTTCCGCCTTTTTTTAACAATTTTATCGTACTGAGTCAGATTTGCTTAGACACTAAAAAGACTTAAAAAAATTTAAATTGACCGGGTGAAACAAAATTTATCGTTAATTTTATGTAGTCATAGAACTCCCACAAAACTTTGTAAAATTTTACTCTAATTTCAGGATTTGCTATTAAAAAATTTAAAGGCATTTAATATCTTTTTAACAATAATATACTTTTTTCTTATTTTTTTTTTGTTTTGAGAGGTAATTTAAAATCAGCTGTTCAATGTTGCCACTTCCGAATATTTTAGTACAATGTGTATGGAAACATTTGGTACATTTGATGTGACACCAATTTAGAGCCAGTTCAACTTAAAACTGACTTTATTTTTACTATAGGAGCTGAATAAATAAAAACAGGGTTTTAATTTAAAGTCGCTTTTAAAAAAAGTTTACTTTTTGTTGTGGTTTTATCAAGTTATAAATTGAAAATTTGAAAAAATTTCAAATTGTACTAAATGAGCCGCGGTAGTACCACGGTACCAACCAAGGTAAAAATGTACCAAAAAAAGTACAATTGTACCATGTTTTCCATCCCTGTTGTTTAGCTGTTTTTACTTTTTTTTTACTCATATCGCTCATTTGCGAGATGTTGCAGAAATGTGGGCCATACCATAATCTAAAACATACCAAAAAATGATATTAATATTTCTTTCCCTCATTAAATGGCGACCAAAAGTGTTTAGCATTTTTTTCAGCAATTAGGCTAAATTAAAAACTTTAAATGCAATTTTAACGAAATCGCTTTTTTTGAGTTATGCCGGTCTTCTCTCAAGTGAGCGATATCTGTTTTTTTTTTCTTTTTTTTGATTTTCCAGTTTTTAGCTTCAAAGTAGCTTTTTCTTAAGATTTTTGAGTTTTAAATTACCTTTTTCTAATAAAAAAATATTTGTTCTGTTAGTTTTGTTCTTTTCGTTTTTTTAAAGTGTTTTTCCCAACTTTTTAATTTTGCTTGTTTAAAAGATATTTTTTCTAAAAGTCTTGTTCTTTGAAAAAAAATGTTTTTCCAACTTTTCTTTTTCAAGATAATCAATTATTATATGCGGCGATAGTTAAGTGAATGACTTCTCGGCTGGCAATCAGAGCTCCCAGGTTCGATTCCCATCATGATCGCGTTATATTTAATAACGTTTGAAATATTTTTAATATTTTTTTTTTTTTTAATTATTTTTTTGTGATAATCTATTTTTAGACACTGTTAAGACCTTTGCGATGTAAGGGGAATGGAATCTGGACCTGATGGAAACTGGATTGATCAAACTGCTCTGATTTTATTGCTCAGAAGGTTTAAATAAAAAGCCCCAATATGAAATGAATCGAAAAGAAAGAATTAGAAACAAATTAATCAATGTTCGGAAAAATGGACAATTTATTTATGGAAACAAAATGGAGAACAATCTTACCCTGATGGATGTTGAATTAATAAGAAGGAATAAAACTTAAACTAAAAAACGGAAATAGTATCTATGACAGGTTTAATTTTGACATTAGAAAATTAAGCAGAATCAAGATAATTAAGCAATTTGGATCGTAAAATATTCACAACATTCAGCATTTTAATATGCCTGATTTTGGGAGTTGTGGGATTGCAATGACGGGGTAATGAGAAAAGTAGTTTAGCACTTTTCGCATTAACAGACACATTACTATTTCCCATCCTCGTAACCATATAAGTAATCACTTACTTTATCATCATACATTACCTTGAGGCTCATCGCCTCATTACCTTGAGGCTCATCTCCTGTAAAATTAATGTATGAAATAAGGTATAAAGTAGAGCATCGTCCCCTATGGCTATACATTACTTTACACATTATTGCAGTAGCAGTTCGACAAATTATATTTATAAAGCATTTTAGGTGTTTTTCAATTCCAAATTTCAAAAGTTTTTCAATGAAATAAATTCGCTTGAAAATGGAAAAAGTGCCAATTTTAACGAATTAAAATAGGCTTAAGTTTTGACTGCAATGTCATCTTTTTTTACTTTAAGTAAGCGTATATGTTGTCCTGGTGGCCAACGCTAGTTAAAATCAATGAAATTGTTAAAAAAAAATAGAACAATATATATTTGAATAAAAAACCGGTTTCTCGCAAAAACATCCCAGTTTTAATTTTATTTGAATTTAGGGAAAACGCCGAAACCGCTCGGTTTTTAAAAATTTAAAACCGGTTTTCGAATTTGCATTTCAATACCCTAATTGGTACCACTGCTGGGCGTTGCTAAATTATCTGCCTACAAACATATTTTTTATGATCTTTTATATCTTATTTGCAATATTTATATTTGTGATTATACGACTGTCGATGTTATCATAATAGGCGCCTTTAAATGTTTTGTAGTTGTCTTACATGCTTGAACTCAATTCATTTAACTGAGTTTAATCAATGGTATTAACTAGAAACTTTATGTTGCTAAGGCAGAAAATCCTGGTTTAATTAAGCGGCTATCCTAAAAAACACACACAAACAGAAATCAACGTATGTGCACACACATACATATATTTATAGACACTCACGTGTTAAATTTTTTGTTGTAAATTTAAATGTTGTCATTTATTAAAATGCGGGGCCCTTTTGGTGCGTGTTTCTTTAATGACTGTATAGTTAGCAGAGCTTCAAGGTATTAATTTCAAGGTATAATTTAATTTAATTTTTGAATGAATAACATTTTTTAATTCAAAGAATGAATTCATTAATAAGAAAAAAGAATTCAAATAAATGTTAGAATTCCTTGATTTAAACAGTTAGAATTAATAACGTCAGTTGATTCATGTGATTGATCGAGAAATTAATTCCCTAAAGAATGAATACCTCTTAAATTCATTTAATTAGCGCTTAATTCATTAAGGATTTAACTTTTTCTTATAATTATCTTCAGGGAATAAAAAACAAACGGACTTAGAAAATTAATTCTTCGAAACTCTCATTGTTATATAGATACACAGAGAAAATAGTTGCATTCTTGCCAACTGAATAGTATAGTTACACCAAATAATTTATTTGAAATGCACTCATTTGTAAATTGAAAAATAATGTTACAACCAAATTTCTGTCGCCACAAACAAACAAATATATTGGTATAATACTGAATATGTTTTCTCAGTGTAACATAAGATTATATTGTAATTTTTGTAAATTTTTTCCATTTTATGAATTTATTTATTCTTTATATGTTTACATACAAAATTAGCTAAAGCTATATATAAGACTCACGCATACATTACTAATACACACATTTAAATTAACGTCTACAAACACATGTAAATTTTACAACTTTCTATTATTAAAGCAGATTTTTAGGCGTTTACTTTTTGGTTTTGTTTTATATTTAATACCAGCTTGTTACCACGCATATGTGTGTGTGTGTATGTGTATAAAAGCAAGAGTGTGTTTCTGAGTTGTTATGTGATTACTTTTGTGATTAAATTTTATTTTACTTTACTGTTTTTGGCTGAAGCAATTTTTTTATGGTTTGTTAAAGCTATATCTTTTTTTATCATCTACATTTATGAGGGGGTAGAGGTGTATATCAATTTGTCATACCATTTACAATACATTGAAACATACCCAGCAAAAACAGACCTTACCAAATAATGAGTTTAGTAATCTAAACTCCATGGTTTTCACGTATTTCCCTTTAAGTTATAATTCTAAATTTATATTATAATTCTAACTTTTTCTATGCGAAAAAATAAAGAATAATGGGTTACGTGAATGCACATTAATAATTGGTTACTAATAACCAATTTATAATTAATTTTCCGTAAGAATTGAGTAACACATTATTTTTCAACTCTTGGTAACCATTTATAATTTAACTTTGAGTAAGCGATAATGAAGTGTCCTAATCCTAATTTTTGGGTGCATTGAAATTCAAGTAATTTTTATTTGATTTGATTTTAATAGGTTTTTCATCTAATTTCAAATGTCTCCAAAATTGTCTATCTCTTTACAATTTTGAAAAATTGTATATAAAGGATATTTCGGAACCACGATCAAAACTCGATTTTTTCACCAAGTTTATGACAAATATTCGTGATTTAAGTACCAAAATGAACTACATAAGATGTTTAATAACACCAACAATTTAAAATAAATTAATTCGACACTACTCTAAACAAATTTGTATGATTTTTCACGTACATGTTAATTTGTTTTATGAAACTCTTTTAATTCATAAGATAATAAAATACACATAAATAAATAAAGTTATTTAAACTATTAATAGTGACTCATTATTATTTATAATAAAATAATAGAAAAAGTAAGCCATTACAGGTAACTTATTATTTAATTCAAAATAATAAAATAAGTAACATGTTATAGGTAATACATTATTTTTATTTTGAAAATAATGCTGAATGTAAGGAGTACTCATTATAAAGTAATGTATAAAGTAATGATATGTCATTACCATGTTTTTGCTGGGTAGGTGTAATAGCCTTTAAAGGAAATATATTATTGATTTTTATGTAAATTCCAGATGAATAAAAAAAACATTTTATCATATTTTCACCATATAATATTTCTTATTCACCTCAAATTTTTTTCACCTCAAAAATGTTTTTTTTTTACCGCAAACAATTTTTTTTACCTCAACAAATTTCTTTTACCAGCAAAATTGTTTTCACATTTAAAAATTTTTTTCATCACAAACATTTTTTTTTTTTTCACCTCAACAATATTTTCTCAAAATAATTTTTTTCTGTTACGGAAATACTGTGGATAATAGATATAAAGTATATCGGTAAAGCCAAGTTAAATGCTTTTTCTTCATTTCACCTCAAAAATTCTTTTTTTATCTTAAAATATCTGATTTTCACCTAAAACATTATTTTTCACTCCAAAAAATTTTTTTTTCACCTCAAAAAAAAATTGTTTTACCTCAAAAATTTTTTGCACATCCAAAAACAGTTTTCTTCACAAACATTTTCATCTCGACAATTTTTCTTTAACATAAATTTTTTTATTTTATCTCTAACGAAAATATTGTGGAGGATATAAAAAAATTAGGTTAAGCCGAATTTAATGTTTTTTCTTTTTTTTTTTATATTCCTTTATATTAAACAATTTACAGCGGGAGGTGAAGAAAAAGTGTCTTCTCTAAAAGACTCTAGTTTATTTAATTTTAAAATGGAAACCATGACTTTTGTTGTTAAGTGTTTTTGACAGAGTTGAAGACTACAATATGCTTCGTGTCATGAAAATTGTATGCTGGGGTTTTGTTTTTTTTTTTTTTTTTAAGTATCAAATAATCGAATTTAATGAAGTTATATAAAATATATGACCACATCGTGCAATGAACTGTCTAGTGGAAAAAAAACCAAGAAATTGTTTTATAAACTTATAAACGGAATCCATACTGGAGCTGTGACTTCAACCATTTAAGATGCGGTATTTTTTTTTTTTTTTGTACTAGGTGAACGAATAAGTATCATCACATTGGAAATTGTTGTCATTTTTGCAAATGGCAGCGTATGTCAGTTTAGTTGAAGTAGACACGTGCACATTTTATAGTGAATAAAATTTGTTATTAAGATAGTAGCTTTAATTAACCACATAAGGCCCTAATGGCTCGGTTATGTAAATGAAGATTTAATAAAAAAAAAAATGAATAAAATGCATGATTTTGTGACAGAATTGATCACTAGCGACAATACTTTTTTTTATCACAGCGGCCACGTCAATAAGCAAAATACTCATTCCTACACTCATTAAAAAAGTCTGTAATGACAACTGAAAAATTTGCTGTTATTACGGGAAATTTTGCTAACTTGAGCCCAGCGCTATTTTTTGCTAATCTTAGCAATACATGTCTGCTGACGTGTAGTACAATGAAATTTGTAAAAAAATAGCTGCCGCTACTAAATTATAGTAAACTTTTTGTTAAGTGGAATTTAAAATCGGTTTGCTAAAATCAGCAAAACAGAAATTACTAAATATTATTAATTATATACAGCAAAATCAATCAAAATTTTATTTTATTTATTTTTTTTTCAAAAAATATTTTATACAAAATTTAAAAAAATCAAAGGCTTAAAAATCTTAAAAATTGTTAAAACATAAACGTATTTATTATTTTGTTTTAATTTTTTAATTGTTTAATTGTTTTTAGTGCTGATTTTAAGAACTAAAAAACTTTTTTGTGCTATTTTAAGTGAATGTCCTATTTTTAGACATGAGTCGGTATCTGCACTTCCAATCCCCTTTTTTTAATCCATGTAACATTTTGAGGTAATTTAAGTTTGTAGGTGTAAGTTGTAATTAGAAAAAGCATTTCCTTTAATATCTACTTTTTTAAAATTAGTATTTTTTTTTGCTTATTTTAGCAAATTGGTTTTTAAAAATTTGTAAAATGATTTCTGAAATTAGGAACAAAAATGTGTAAATATTCTGTAAAAATTCTGTAATTTGTAAAATGTAAGTAGCAAAAATATTTGCTAAATTATAATTTTTTTACTAAAAATCAGTACAAAAATAGTAAAGTGAGATTGAAAACCGTTTACAAACTTTTCTACTAACTTTTTTTCTGAGTGAATCATTGAATTAGGTCATAATCTAGGGAACACATATATCCAAAGGGATTTGGACAGGCCCTCAAGGAGAAGACCTTTGCCCATTTTGTTACTGTCTTTACTTTCCAAGAAATTCAGAAGAGTTCCAGTAGATTAAGTGTAAGGTCAGTATAGTGTCTAAAGCCTTCTCCCAATCTTTAAAATTTTAGAAACTCGGAAAAATAAGTTTCTCCGAATTCAATCAATAAAAGACTCCCCTCTCTAATAGATTTCAGATCAATCCCCGATGTTATCTCCGGACTGTGACTCACTGATAATAACATCATTTGTAGTAATGAAGGACAACAATAACTTTCCTTTCTCTGATGGAGAATCTCTATTGTCAAATATATAAATATATTAATTCAACCATTGCTACCGTTTAAGGTTCGTTAAGCTAAATTGAGTCCAAAGGATGGCACAGAAATAAAGTTTAAGATGAATTATGGTGGTTAAGCACAAACTTTCCCGTAGGTGTTGTCAAAATCAGCAAAAAAATTTACTAAATATGTACTATTAATATTAGTACAAAATATCAAATTTATTTATTTTTTATGGAGCATTACAATTTTTTTATTTTCAAAAATATTAATTAAAATATTAATTGAAAAAAAAAAATCATAGTCTTAAAAATTGCAAACCATAAACGAATTTATCATTTTGCACTATAAAAAAAATTTTAGTGCTATTTTAAGTGGTTGTCCTATTTTTAGACACAAGTCGGTATATTCACTTAAGATATTTTTTTTATTATATGTCACAGTTAAGGCAATTTAAGTTTGTAGGTGTAAGTTTTAATTAGAAATAACATTTCCTTCAATATCCACTTTTTTAAAATTAGTAAATTTTTTTGCTAAAGAAAATCGGTTTTCAAAAATTTGTAAAATGATTTCTGAAATTAGCAAACAAAAATTTGTAAATATTCTGGGAAAATTCTGTTATTTGTATAATATAAATAGCAAAAAGATTAGCTAGATAATATTTTTTTTTTTTACTAAAAATCAGTACAATAATCGTAAAGTGGGATTGAAAACCGTTTACAAAATTTTTCTACTACCTTTTTTTTCTGAGTGTAGGGGACAGAAATGCATGCATAAATCATGAAGCACCCTCTCAAAGTGCAGTTACATGGGAAAAAGTGATTGGCCCTTATTTTTCGATGTAGCCGACGCCATTGTTAGAAAGTACTAGCCGACAATACTCTTGAGTTACTAAGAAATATTTACTAACCCAACAAAAATGAAGTTGCCAAAGAAGTAATAAAAGCATCACTACTATGGCAAAGGCATCCCTTCTTTTCTAATGGTTTCATCGATGAATTTAACGTTAGCGTATCATAGGATGGAAGTATTCAAATGTAGCTACTAGCATTACTCATACTTTACTCTAAGGAAGCAATGATAATACAATGATTAGATATTCTGATGCATGAGTGGAAAATGTTCTTATACTTTGTAGTATTTAAGGTTTGATGAAAATTTAATTCATAACAATGCAGAAAAATAAGTTTAAAGAAGCGAACTTTATGCATTGATGTACAACTTCTCTTTATTAAAACAAATAAATAATTTTGCATTAGTGAAAAAGCAGTTTTAAAACATTTTTCAAAAATTTTAATAAATTTTTAGCAAAATTTTAAAATATTTTTGGATAATTTAAAAACTTGCTGTACAATTTTTAAACACTTTTAGACAATTTGAAAATATTTTTGAACAATTTTAAATAATTTTTGGACAATTTTAAAATATTTTTGGACACTTTGAAATAATTTTTACACAATTTTAAATTATTTTGGTAAATTCTGAATTAAAACTGGAAATGATGTAGTGTTAGATAAAATACATAATGCAAAAATGCACAGATTGCGTCGTCATAAATATTTAAGGCTGAAAAAATGCAAATGACAGGCCAGCTAGTTTCAATTAAAGGTAAAAAAAAATCTGTTTTTCTAGATTTTTAAAAACTTTTATAAAAATTTAAAAACTGCATAAGTTCTAACCCTCATGAAATTTTAAACTAAAATATAAAAAATGATTTAATAAAAAAAATTTAAAATTTCATCAGAACTATTTTCTCAATTTGAATAAATGCTTTAGATTCCAAAAATATACGATATACTATAACTTATGCTTTAGAAGTAATGAAGGGTGATTTTTTAAGATATGCATCGGGTTTAAATCCAGATCACTGCATTTGAAATATGAACACATGAATTCTTTTGGAAGTGCCTTAGAATAACACCAAAATATCATAAAAGAATGTCAACTGAAGTTTAGGAAGCAATGAAAGAAGTTATAGTCACAGAATGACTACCATTTTTTTTTTGCTGGGAATTGTATTAAGACCTTTTTCCCCATTTCACGATTTAACCCGACTCACCTGCTGATCATACTTCTAAGTTACATAGGAATATTTACAAGTCCTATTCCGAAACCCTTTTTCACCTGCCACTTAATCTCGTGAGTCACTTTCGAACCATTTACCAGAACATAATATTTACCCAAAGACTTCTAGACCCGATAAAACCCTAATTGGAAGTACCCAGCAAAAAAAAAAGAAAAAAAAATGGCAAAGAAGAGAAAAGAAGCAGTGATTTTGATTCCGGTGTTTTGAAAATTTGTATCGGAGCCAATGATTTTTATATAGGGGTGTCATAGGGTCGAAGTTTTCTTTTATCATCCTTTTTCATTGCATCTAAAGCATCTTATGGTTTAGTAATTTTTAATTTAAACGGGACGTTTAGTAATAATTTTCCCCATTTTTGGTTACTATGAAAGCTAATTTGACTGACACATTTGTTGTTGTTTCCCATATAAAGTTTATGTTTGACTTATGTTATTTTATTTGAAATTCGAAGTTAAATTTTTATACAAATCACTTAAACCTGATAACTTGTTTTAAAATAACCATAGTTTAGTATTAAACCATAGTTATGAATATCAAATATATGTATATAAAAATATCGGTGGTTAACTTTTAACTTTTATTGTTCTTTTTTTGAAAATAACTTACCCGTCATAGCTTTGAAAATAGTTAAATTTCACTCAAAATCACATATTTGGAAGTTGTGAAAAAGAACTCGTTCAGAAGGGGACAACCAGAACTAAATTTTACTTTGGAATCAATGAAAATTTTATTCCTTAAGAATCACTTCCATTTTAAAGCGCTAGCCGCAACTGTCTATAACATAAAATAATATCTCCATTATCAAGACCCACGGAAACGATCATACTGATATTAAATGGAAGCAGATCTTTAACAAATCTATGCTACTGAGTTTTTCCCGGCTGGAAAACAAAATCTATCTATAGGAAAATCTATAAAGTTTGTTGTTTGCTTGTCTAACAATGTTCATAATTACCTTTGAAACTTTTACTACACCCAGGGAAAAAATATGGTTGGGGCAATCATATTCAAAGAGCATCATATATTTTTGGGAATATGATTGTGCCAACCATAGTCGTACTATATGTTCCTTTCACTCCTCGAGGGAGCATAGGGCCATAACAAGGTGGTTCCAATAATCTCGATCTCCGGTTCGATGATTGACTTCGTTTCACTTCATACACAATTTTGAAAGTTCCGTTGTCAGTTGCCGCTTCTAGGTATGCGCTGGTCTTCCGACTCGTTTACTTCCCTGCGGGTTCCAATGTAAGCATTTCTTGGCAATATCATAGTGTGGTTTACGGACTAATAGGCTCGTTACTAATAGGCTGCTAGTTTCCTTGCCTCTATCCAGAGTTGGTTGTTGGATATTGTTACAGGCCACAAAATCCGTAAGATTTTGCGGAGGAACTTGTCGAGAAATACCTGAAGGTCCATCAACCGCCCTTGTAAGCCCCACATAATACCTCTCTTATGATGGCTTGTTGCCCTCTTCATACGTAGTTAAAAAGTAGAGGTGATAAGACACAACAACTACAATATAGTTATAATAATATGATAATAAAATAACCATAATTTTACCATAAAATGGTCCCTACAGTTATATTATGATTCGAAACTATGAAAAAGTTCCTTTTCCTTAAATTTAAGAATATTTATTTAAGAAATGTTTTACCTAAAGAAAAAATTTAATATTACGGACCTTTCTAAGAAAACTTCTTTAATTCCATTGACTTTTTAAAAGAAAAATACTTCAAAACAATTTTTAAATTCTAAGGACTTTTTTTATAAAAAAACATAGACTATGGACTTTTTTTAATAGAAAAATTCTTAGATTCTAAGGACAATTTTAATATTTTTTTTAAATAGTCCTTAGAGTCAAAGATTTTTTCTTTTAGAAAAAGTCCTTAGAATCTAAGAATATTTTTAGTAGAAAAAGTTATTAGAATTTGAGTATTTTCAGGATGAAAAGTCCTCGAAATTTTAGAATTTTTTAGAATCTTTTTTTTTCCAAGAATATATGAATTTTTATATAAGAAACAATTTGCAGAATCGGTGAATTTTAGTTTTGAGGAAAAGTTCATAGAATCTAAAAATGTTTGTATCAGAAAAATTTCTAAAAATCTAGTATTTTGTATAACAAATGTTTTTGTACAAAACAACTTTTGGGCTTTACAGACATTTTTTTTTATAACAAGTTATATTAATAATATTCTGTGTATTTTTCCGCAAGAAATGAATTAATAAACATATTTTTTAAAAACCATTATTGTTTTTATTTGAAAGAATTTAAAAATATAAATATGGTATCTTTTTGACAATGAATAAAAAATAAGAAAAACTTTAAGAAATCTAGTATTTTGTATAAGAAACCTTTTCATACAAAGCAACTCTTGTATTCTATAGACTTTTTCTTATAAAAAATTATTTTATTAATATTCTGAATACATTTTCCACAAGAAATAGTTAATTTACAATTTACACATATAAAAAAAAATTTATATGATTGTTCTTATTAAAAAAAATAAAAATATAAAATCTTTATATCTTTTTGACAATGATTATTTTCGACAATAAATTGATTAGTATAAATTATAATTTTGAATGTGTCAGGCATTTCCGAAAATAAAACCCCCCCAAGTAACATGGGTGACTGTACTGATACAATTTTTTTATGAAAACAAGACAGTATTTTAACTGTAAATATGAGTCATATTTCATTTGATTTATAATTATTTATTTATTGTTGTCGGCATTTTATTGTTCCATAATTATCATATTTTTTTTTTTAGTCAGAATTTTTGTTACCACAGTATGGTTACAGCCAATCATGTTATAAAATAGTAGGTGGCAATTATGAAATAATAAAATGTTTACCATAATAATGATGGTGCGACCATATTGATGGTTATAAACTATTTAAAAACCAATAACTTGATTGTGACAACCATACCTGAATTCATCAAGCATAATATAGTAGCAGTGATCATGTTGTAATAATGTTTTTTCTCTGCGTGGAATTAGTAGGAAGAATTTTCTGAGTGTTGTTATTCTTTCAAAAAAAAATCCTTAAAGTTTTGTCCTAATCGGTCAAGTAATTTTCAAGATGAATATTTATTACCACGTTTTTTTTTTTGCTTAAAACCACTGTGCGGCAAGAACTTGTAACTTCATATCCCCTCACATTGCACTAAATCTAAATATATATTTTGAAATATGAGGGTTTTTATGAAATTGAATATTAAATCATACGCAGCGTATGATTTATTTTTGCTAACTGATAATGTCAATTTCCCTGACACACGTGATTGATGGCATAAAAATTGTGAACTTTATTATTGTTCTTAGAATTCTATGAACTGAATTTATTTTTTAAATCATCTTCAAATGTAGGGGTAGAAGTTGGAACAATCGTCAGGTGGGAACATACGCCAGCCTTTATTGACTCTGGGTTCAACTTGTAATTTGTGCAGTAATCGATCATGTATCTTAATTATAATTTGTAATATTTTTACTTTATATGTGGGGGCGGACAGGTGTCTTTTTTGGGTCATTAAACAATCTAAGTATATTATGTGACTACTTTTTCGATTCGTGTGTTAAAAAATGTGTCTTTTAATATGATAGTCAGTTGATAAATATTAATACAAAATGTGAGTAAGCACTTTTTAGCCAAATGTTAGAAAAATGGGGGAAAAATATAATTTTGTGGGATCGCTTGCACCTGCGACACTTTTGCCATCCTGTAATTGTGGATGACTTATAATTGGTAGATGTTCCCCATACACATGAAATGCTGTGAGATAGCTCTCTTTAGCGGAGAATTTTGTTGCAATGAAATGACCAAATCAAAGTTTTGAACTAGAATTATTTCGCAGTACAACTTTCGTAAACTTAATCATACACTCAGAATTTTATTTAGTTTGCTGTTTGTAGTTTAGTAAAAAAGATTTCAGTTCAGATAAAAATAAAGAAACATACATTTAATTTTCAGAGAAATATTTATTTAATTTGTTGTTTTAGTTAATTAAAGCGCAGCCGCGGATAACGTTTTAAGCGACAATTTTTACAAAATCTGCTTTTTTCAAAATTACCGTTAGAATAACTCTCTTTTATGACTTAAAAATGAAATTAGGCAAAATTCTGCAGGATTTCGTTATCAAAATGTAATCTAAAGAAGTCAGTCAGTTCTAAAACGTTTTTTTTCGATTTCTCAACAATTTCAATTTTGTCGCTTACAACGTTATTCGCGGCTCTGCTTTAAATGTTTTAGTAACGACAGCACGAATGTGCTCCAGTCTACCCTACTCATTGCCTATTCATCTAATTTCTGCGAACAATTTACAATTTTAATTTAAAAAATATGTTTTTGTTGGTGTTATGTATATTGTAAATAAATTCTGGGAATAAATTACTTTGCATCCCAGCAAAACCTTATTAATATCGTATGTTGTTATTACCATGCTGTTTATTTTAAAGAGAAGCAACACTTAGGAAATACTTCCTTTTAATTAATGTGTTGCTTTCTTTGGAAAGGGAATAAAGGACAGTTGAAAGTTGAGTTGTTGTTGAGTTGACTTGGGGTGGGTTGATCAAACATTGAAGATAAAAAATAATTTGTAAATTATACTATTCCCTATATATGTTAGATTTAAGAGAAGAAGAACCCAATCCCAGTCTAGAATTTTTCAGTGTTCCTTATAAACTTGAGAAAGTCAGGTAGGCGTAGTTTGTGAAGAGAGTCCATAGACATGTGGTTACAAAAATGCTCCATCTGTTTCTGGAAAACTTGGAAGCAATATACAAAGTGTTCTGTCCTGTTTTCCTTCAGACATGACATACACAATAGGTCATTGACAATGCCCATCTACACCATATGATGAGCCCAAGCATTGTGACCTGTAATCAGGCCCGGCAGTGAGCTTTACTTAAACTGGTTTGCCTACAAAACACTTCGTACCACCGCAGTTAATACCACCTGACCACCACTCAATGAAAACAGATTCCATATATATGCCAATCCATTGTGGCATGCTGATACCCAGCCGCGGTTCCGGATTCATGGGAGTCGAAACCGATTCAATGTTTGCAAACTAGTCTGCCATTTCACTGCCCGGAATAACCACATGACTTAATACCCATAGCACCAAAACCCTGTTTCCCACAGAAGCCTCGTTCTGCATGTTACTGCCCTCTTAAAAAATCTTGGATGAAGTGATTGGAGATTCAAGTGCCTTAAGCGCAGTGTGATTGTCAATACAGATATTGATACTTCCATGCATTATAGATTATCCAATTAGCCACATCCAAAATAGCAAAACTTTCAGTCTGAAATACTATTGTCATTCTAACAAGGGCATAAAAGTAAAATGTTTCAGAATGATCCCCAAGTAGTTCAGTTGGGTTACCTTAGCCCTCTCTACTCGGAAATATTACTCCCTACTTTCTAGGGAATTCGATATAAGGAATCATTTTATTTAAGGCATTAGAAACATCACACAACACTATGCCCTGTTTTGCAATCCTTATGGCAGGTTCCGTTCTTCCAGAGTCTGCATAGCGATTTATAGCCTCACCCTCTATATGAACATCCAGAAATAACATATCTAACATAGCATACAGAGAGTCAACAGGTGTGGTACTCATAGCACCGGTAACACCCACAGCAACATCTTTTAAATCTGTATGTGCGTATGTTACGATGAGTCCGATCATTGCAAAGTACAGCCAGTGTACACTAGCAGCTTTCAAACCTGAAGTCTTAGCCTATGCCTGTTTCATTTTTCTACAAACTGCTCCTATTGACCTGACAGACGCCGTAAACATCATCCGCGTAAGCCTGGATGTGCCTGAATCTCCACCAAAAGTTGGCTGACTACGAATCACCACAGCAGTGCCCAACTGTCTATTAGGGGTCAGCAGTCTTTTAGATACGAGGGCGGATCAATAAGTCCGTGACTTTATGAATGAAACACAGTTTTTTTTTGCAAAAAATAAATTATTTTTCAACATAATCTCCTTTTAGCTCAATACACTTAGTCCAACGTTTCTCCAATTTTTGTATCCCTTTCAAAAAATAGGATTTTTCGAGGTCCATGAAATAGGTATTTGTTTGATCAATAATTTCATCGTTGAAGCTAAATCTGTTTCCACCGAGACATTTCTTTAGGTTTGGAATTAGGAAATAGTCACTGGGGGCTTAATCCGGAAAAGAGGGCGAATGAGGGAGCAATTCGTAGCCCAATTCATGGAATTTTGCCAATCCTTTGAAGTTGTCACACGATTACGTTTATGGCCAATGGAGCGCAAATTAGCCAGCCATCTTGCAGACAGCTTTCTTAAATCCAACTGATCATTTCAAATCGAAACCCCACTGCCATATTTAATGCCTATGGCATCAACAATCTCAAGCACTTTTACTCTTCGATCGGCCAACACCATATCGTGGATTTTTTCAACATTTTCGGGTGTATTGACCTCAATTGGCCGTCCAGAACGTTCAGCGTAATATGTACTTGTGCGACCACAACGAAAGTCAGTAAACCACTTATTTACCATTGAAATCTATGGTGCAGAGTCCCCATAGTATTTATCAAGCTTTACCTTGGTTTGATTTACGGTGTTTTTTTTGCAAAAAATTAACTTTTTTTCGATCCACGAGGTTGTATGTTTTGAACAGCTTTTAAGCGCAAAGTAAATGACGGAACTTGCTCAAAATTTGACATTAGTCTATTAACAGGTGGTACTTGATGGGAGCAGTGTTGCATTTTATATAACTACTAGGGAAGTTCGAAAAGCCACAGACTTATTGATCCGCCTTTGTAATATGGTCCACTTCATGCGCCTCAGCCGAGAACCTCATCGAGTCAAAAGTAGCATTGTCAAAAGTCTCTTCAACAAAAACTGCCAATGCGTATTCCTTTTTGTGTATATCCTTTACGATCTTAAAAACAATATCATGAAGAGCCGACTCACATAATCTGTTTATGAAGAGGGATTCAAAATAGTGTCACTGACGGAATGAATTTCTCCACCATTCGTTCAAGAATTTTCAGTAGAAAGGATGACAAACTGATTGGTCTAAAATACTTTGCCAAAGTGTGGTCTTCCTTTCCAGCTTTGGGAATGAAACTACTTTGCAATCACACCAGGACAATGTAAGATCAATGAGCTAAACTGGCTAGAAAGATCGGTTTCAGAGTATTAACCAGGATATGTCCGATTCAAACCCCTTTATATTTCATTACTTTGGAACCTTAGGCAGTCCATTACTTCAGATACCAAATTATTATTTTTTTTAATACAATTTAAGAATAACATGTTACTAAAATACAAGGTTTTGTAATAGAAAATTTAAAGATTACCTACCTTTATTTCCTCTTATAAAACTTTTTACCGGTTATTAAAGCTTTTGCTGGGATATCAGATTTATTCCTTGCTTGTTTAAATTAAATGAAAGTTGTTGTGAAAAAAAAACTTAGGCAAATTTCATTGAAATTAAAATTGCTAATGAAGGACACTGCATTTACAAAAACATTCAATTACATTTAAAACTTTTTTTATTTGGTTGTAACATTTAAGTTATTAAGTGGTTGGAATTTTGTTTATTTGGCTGACAATTTTTTTTTTTTTTTGCTAACCCTTAAACCACAATGTTCGCCCTTAGGCAGGATTTATAAAATTGACCAAAAATGTATTAAGAAACAAGTAACAAAATTAAAGTCGGACTATGTGATAACCTACACCACAATATGCTTTGTCTTATATTCCGGCAAGCAAGGGCAAACGGACAGACATCGCTAAATTGACTTTGCAATTGATTATGAATTGATTGGTATAAAAAATATTAGATGGGTCTACGAAGAAATTTCTATTTTTATGAAAATAGCAGTCTTAAGTTGTGTGAACTCCCATAGAATTTTAGCATCAAAATTTAACATACATATATGTACCACCAATGAATTCTTACAAATTTTTACGGGGTGGGCAAAAAAATTTAAATGACGCCCCTTGACGGCCTGCCCATACCTCCTTAGCTAGACACCTGAAATTTAAAAAATTTGTTACCCAAAGTATGCACTAATTCACTGATAATTTGCTTTTTGAAAGTTTGCCAGTAACGTAGTAAAATGGAGACTTAAAAGAAGAATGGTCTCCCCATCAACGGCCTTTAAAACCACTTTGGCAGGACAAGTTAAATTTTAAATATATCTTGTCAGGAATATATAGGGTCCTCCAAATAACTTTTTTTTTTTGAAAACGCTATAAAAAAAAACTACTGAATATTTTCTCAAATTTCTTTTTTTTATTTGAAAGTACAATCCTTCCGGTTAATAATTGAAAATAATTTCATTCAAATGGCTGCCTCGGCTGGCCATGCAGTAGCCTAAACGATCGGTCCAATTTTTAAGAACATTATCGATTGTGTGCAGCTGTATTTCACCAATGGCTTCACGAATATTGTCCTTTAAAGCGTCAATTGTCTCTGGCTTGTCGGCGTAACGCTTATCTTTGACGGCACGCCACAAATAATAGTCCAACGGTGTCAAACCGCTGCTCCGGGGTGGCCAAACGACATCAGCTCTGCGGCTGATAATGCGATCTTCAAAAACAGGGCGCAAAACATCGAGTGTAGCTTCGGCTGTGTGGCACGTAGCGCCGTCCTGTTGAAACCAAATGTTGCCAATATCCTCCTCTTCAATTTTTGTGAACAAAAATTCGTTCAACATGGCCCGATAACGATTGCCATTGACTGTAACGGCCATTCCTTGCTAATTTTCGAAGAAAAATGGCCCAATTATGCATCTGGACCAAAATCCGCACCAAAAAGTGACTCGTTTTGGGTGCATCGGCTTTTCAATGTATGCGTGCGGGTTTTCTATGCCCCAAATGCGACAATTTTGCTTGTTTACATACCCGCCAAGATCAAAACGAGCTTCATCTGAAAAGATGACATTGAAAAGATGACATTCTGCAACATTACCATGATTTTCAAAGTAATGTCGCAATATTTCCCAGCGTTGATCCAGCGTATACACAACCATATTCGTTCAGCGAAAGAATAAAACTAATAATCTGTCAAATCAGACATGAACTAAGTGTTACCATTCACGAAATAAGCACTAGTTGAAAAAAAACGTTAGATGGCGGACCCTATAGTAAAAATAGGTGGTCATCCAAAAAGATCAGATCTGAATAAATCACATATGATCCAATATTACCAAAACTACGAGTAATTAGATCTCAACAGATTTGGCTCACCGTATACATACGATATAATCATGCCAATTTGCTCTGGGTATTAATGTCCATCAGATTGAATAAGAAATTCAAAAACACCTTTATGTTTATACACATTTTAATTTTGGTGCCTTTGAAAATGGCTTCGATCTTGTTCTAGATCTGACACTAGATATAAACAGATATGCGCCCAGATATAACACCGTATTTTCTTATATCTGGCCACAAAAATCAACCAATTTTCCAGATCCCTTTAGGTATGAATAGATCTGGTATTAGATCTGGCATTAGATCTGAGCACAAAGTGTATAACATATGCCATATCTAATAATGTATGATCAGATCTACCATCAGATTTAATTTGATTACATCATATCGTATTAAATGAAGACAATTTGAAACATTTGTAATTGATAGTATGGGCAAATTCTCTGATAAGGGTTTTTTATATTAAACGCTTAAAATGGGAAAGTCATCTTCTTAAAGGCTTTCCCAAAATTCTTTGGTTATAAATTTGAAATTAAAAATATGTATTATCTAGAGTATGACCTAATTCACTGTTAGTACACTGTTTTGCAAGGTTTCCAAGAAAACCGCTTTAGCAAGAATCCTAAAATTTAAAAAATCAGTGCAATTGAAACACTAAAATTGGAAACTATATGCAATGGTAAGGGAAATGAAGAGAGGAATTTAAACACTGGACAAGGTGGAATTTAATGGAATGGAACGGAGAATGGGCAGAATTGAAACAATTGACGAGGAAAACGAAATGGAATGGCACTAGACAAGAGAAAGGAAGTAAATTGGAAGGAGGAATAAGTGGAATTGAATCACTGGACAAGGGAAACGAAATGGACTGGAACAGGCAACGATTGGAATCGAAACGCTAGATAAGGGAAACAAAATGGAATGAGAAACATTAAACACATGAGAAGCAATAACATACTCTAAAACCTCCACTAACGGACAGTTCCCGCAACCAGACAAATTTCTTAGTCCTTTCTTGAAACTTTATAAAAAAAATATGCTGTAGGTGACCATCTCTACACTCAGAATATTATGTAGTTAACTGTTTGTAGTTTAATAAAACTGTTTTCCGTTCCATTTAAAAATAAAGGAACATACATTTATTTTTCAAAGAAATATTTATATTAACTTTTTTATACATTTATTCGAAATAATTTACTATCATGTACCGATTTTTTTCAGTTTCATTTATTTTTTTCATTTGTTTGAAATTTAATAAAAATTTACCCACAAAACGGAAACTTGTGGTTTATTTGTGTCCGTAACAGTTATTACAAATTTAAATTTTGTTTGCTGTCTGTTTCAATAAAAATATTGAAAAAATTTCAATTTGTTTTTTTATTTAAATTGGTTGTATATATACAAAATTGTTCAATACAATTTACAAGAACTTCATAAACACACATACATATACAAATACATTCACACAAAAAGTGTTTATAGCTTCATATGCATACATACATTTTGTATTGTACGAGAATATTAAAAAAAAAAAAAATACAAAAACGGAAATAATTTCAAATAAATGAAAAAAACATTTATTTTTTAAGGATTGGTAGGTAAAATTTTGACATTTATTTTAACTGATTATATCAGTTATTTCTTACGGATGTGTCAGTTGATTAATCAACATTTAAAAATAAATAACAAATTGCATTTAATTTAAATGAAAATTAAGTAGACCGGTTTTTAAATGAAATATCATTTCTTTAAAATGATATTTTCAGTTATTTTAACTTACAAACTTTTTTAAGTGTAGTAATCAGGCAAAAGCAGCGTGTCCGTCTGGAGCCTAGATTGTGATACTAACCGATTTCCGATTCTTCTCTACATTTTCGTAAAACTTAACTTAAAACTTAATAAAAAAAAATATCCTGTAGGTGGACATCTCTTGTAATCGGACAAAAGCAGCATGTCCGTCTGGGGGGGGGGGGGCTTTCACTACATTTGCAGCCTAGAGGAAAACAATTTGGTCAGAAACATAAAACTTAAGATTTGTATTCTCTATTCACTGAAATTTTCGACAGGAACGTGATAAAAATGTGGGTTAAAAAAAGTTGTGCAAAGAAACTTGATATTCAGAATGAGTGTGTTACAATACGAGCTTATTCACTAATAAGGTATTTTCGTCAGGAATGTGATAAAAACGAAAGTTGAAAACGCCAAAGGTCTCCCTCTTAGAGACCTGCCTAAAGCGAGATAGGTAAAAAGAGTACCGGTTCCTAAATGGCCTACCACTTGACCCTTTTAAAAGTCATGACATGTTCTTTTGCGTTGGTTGTGTGATATGTTTTTTGCGGCTTATTATGTGAGATGCTCTTTTATACCAGTCCTGTGACATGTTACTGAGGACAATGGACCCACTCCTAGGACAAGCCCATGTTAAAGTGATCGGTGTTTTTCATATACAAAAATTGTTCCCGTGACCGGTCCCTATGTGTCCTGTAATAGGTCCTTTTCCCGTAGAGTTCTTATGGGTATACTTTTTGAAATTTCCAATAAGAACCTGGTAAAAATGAGGTTAAAAAAGGAAAAGTGTCTCCTTAATCACCCAGCTCAAACCGCTGCAGCTAGGAATTTAAAATTTGGCATGTAGGTTCTTCCTCCAGCGTAGACATCTAGTGAGACGGCATTTTTGTATAGTTTTTCGGTTAAAAGCAAAAAGGGACGAACTATTTCTATAAGCGCCCTACCCAAAAACCTTCGGAGGAGGAGGAGTCTGACATTTAAAATTGTGTGTTCTCTGAGGTAAGGGCTTTTTAATGTAGAAAACCTTTCTAACTACGCCTGGTAAATTAAAGGATTAATTTCTAAAATATGTTCAAGATTTTAAACACTTTAATGACGTACAAACAGAGAAAAAACAAAGTTGTAGTAATAATATTTGGCATTATGATTGTGCCAACCATAGTCGTAATATAATATAGTTATCATATTATTTAAATAACCATAATTTTACCATTCAGTTATGTTATGATTCGAAACTATGAAAAAGTTATTTTAATTTAAGAATATTTCTTATGTAAATTTCTGAAAAAAATAATTTAATATTAAGGACTTTTTCAATAAAACTTCTTTTCTTTCTAAGGACTTTTTTTTTAAGAAAAATGCTTGAACAAAATTTATAAATTCTGAACACTTAAAAAAACATAGATTCATTGACTTTTTCTAATAGAAACATTTTTAGGTTCTAAGGACATTTTAAAGTTTTTTTTTAGTCTTGGAATTTTTCTTTAAGACAAAGTCCTTAGAATCTAAGAATTTTTCTACTAGGAAAAGTTTTTAGATTCTAAGTTATTTTTCAGAATGAAAAGTCCTTTTTTTTAAGAACATATGAATATTGATCTAAGAAACAGATTGCAGAGTTTGAAAATTTTACTTTAAGGAAAAGTCCATAGAATCTGAAAATATTTATGTAAATTTTTTATTTTATTCGATCTGTCTGTTTTAATTATATATTTTTAATTTTATCAGGCTCGAGATCATAATTTAATGTTACTAACGAATAGTAAACACTTATTTTTTATGAAATGGAAAATATTGAAAGAATCAGCGCTAGAGGGAGTGCTCACTTTCGATGTAATTTATAATGTTATTTACATATAATCTAATATAATAAAAACAACACTCAAATTTGTTGTGAAAGAAAGTATGCCAAATTCCCAATTTTCTACAATTTTTTACATTTAATAAATAATTAGTGTTTACTATTGGTTAGTAACATTAAACTATGATCTCGAGCCTAAAAAAATTAAAAATATAAAAAAAGTATTCGTCACTCATGCAACACTTCTACAATCACCTCAATTTTGCCAAAAATAAAACGGGGAAATTCCGTTTTTTTTTTATTTTCTATGAAAAAGGAAACGTTTCGTTACTTGTCATGAAGTGTTTTATTTAGTGAAGTTTAATATTTTTCCAAATGGGTCGCAAGCAAAAAGTAGTTTCTAATGAAGTGAAAGTTTTGATAATTGAACATTTTAGAAGTGGATTAACTGAAAAAAATTGGCGAAATCGTAAAAAAGTCAAGAAGTACAGTTCAATACATTATGAAAAAATGGAAAGAGACAAAATCGGTCGAAAACAAGCAAAGATCTGGCCGACCTAAAGCACGCCAAGTTAAAAAAAGAACCCAAAAACCAATGCCACGATTCATTGCAATTACTCTAAGGAATTTTAGGAAAGGAGATTACTCTACAGACCATTCGAAATTCCCTTAAAATTCGTGGTTATAGAGGAAGGACTGCACGGAAGAAGCCATTTGTGAACAAAATTAATCGACTTAAAAGGCTTAAATTTGCAAGAGCTTATGTAAAAGAACCAGAATCGTTTTGGACGAATGTAGTTTTTGACGATGAGAGCAAATTTAACCTTTTTGGATGCGAAAAGCAAATACGGAGCTTGAAGAACCCAATAGAGTTGCCACTGTTAAACATAGTGGTGGCGGTTTAATGGTTTGGGGATGTATGGCGGCATCAGGTGCAGGAAATATTGAAATTATAAATGGAACAATGGATCACAAATACTACATCGACATATTGAAGAGGAACTTGAAGGAAAGTGCATAAAAACTGGGCATTGTTAACAATTTTCAGTATTATCAGGATAACGATCTAAAACATTTTGCGCTAAATACTAAGCTTTGGATGTTATATAATTGCCCGAAAGTAATAAAAACGCCTCCACAAAGTCCAAATTTAAACCCCATTGAACATCTTTGAGAGCATTTGGAATTAAAATTGAGAAAACACAGTTTCTCAAACAAAACACACGTGCAGCAGATTTTAATAGAAGAATGGGCTAATAGATTGTAGGTCCAGCTATTACAGCTGAATTAGTCATATCAATGCAAAGGCGTTTAAAAGAAGAAATAAGACGTGGAGGGCGTATAACAAAATATTAAACATCCGTTATTCCTATACACAAAAAAGAAAATCATACTATTTATGAATATTTTATGAAAAATTTGCCAATGTACTAATTTAAGAACTTTTTCATAAATTCTGGTTGTATTTATGAACAGTTGATAAAAAAAATACTGGTAAAGTTTGTGTACTGGTTTATTATGAAGTGCCCTTCAAAATATATGTAGATATACTTACTATTTATGAAAAAGTACTTAAAAAATTTGCCAATGTACAAAATCATAATATTTAGGAACTAGTACATAAATATATATAATACCGAGAATTTTATGTACCTTTTCTTAAATGTTAGAAAATAATTCATTATATTATAAATAAATTTTATGTACCTATTCATAATATGAACGTCAAAAATTATGAACAATTTTCATAAAAATTATGAATTTTATTTTTTTGTGTGTACATATCTAAACTTATGTATGTAAATGACGAATACTTTATTTGCATTATTTTTTTTAATAGAATTGCTTTTTTGTTATTTTTTATTTAAATTTTTGCTTTTAAAAATATAAAAATAAAAAAATATGAAAATATGAAAAAATATGTTATCTGCTGAAAGTTCAATTTTTTGTTTCACATTTTTCGTTCCGTTTTGCCGCTGTAGCAGGATTTCCTAAAAATTCAGTTAATGACGAATACTTTTTTTGACCGCTGTATAATTCCATGTTTTTGTTAATAAAGCTTCCCTGCGGGAAGAGCACCTATCCCAGGACATGTCACAGGCCTGGTCTAAAAGAATATGTCATGAATTTTAAACCGGTTACGTGGTAGGTACTTTAGGAACCGGGCCTCTGTATTTTCGGAATCGGTCCAGTTTTCATCTATCACGGGACAGATGCCAAATTCCAGCTGACTCCTTTTTTCCCACAGAGTTTATTTAAATTAACAAAGTATTTTAATATTTAAGACCTAAAGCTCTTATTAAATTAAATTTAATATGCATAATATACAAATTAACTTTGGTTTGATAATTTTTAAAGCATTGATGTTTAATATTTTGTTCCGTTTTGGTTTTATTACAGGAATTTGTGTTTATGTAACAAAAATAAATCGAATTATATTATTTTTTTTTGTTTTTTTTTTGCTTACCTGGCATGTTGAATAATTTACATGTAGCGTTACTTTGAAATTTTCTCGTAACATCATCAACAATTTTTTGTGTAATTGATGTTATATTGAAGGTTGAGGAGGATTCACATATTTCAATTGTTGTCGTTAGAAATTCCTTGGAAATAAATAAGTGTGCGTGTTTGTCACGTTGGATTTTTTTTTAAATATAAAACTATTTAGTTGTTGTTGTTTTTATTTTGATGGATATTGTATTTTTATTTATTTTATAACTTTTTTCATATCATTGTAGTTATTGCATGTGAAACTATTTATATACAATTTATTTTTTCCTGAATATTTTATTTTAGTTCTTTTTTTTTTGTTTTTCTTGAAGTTGATTTGTTGTTGTAATTGTATTGAAAAATCGAAAGCAATTAAATTTGTTATTAACACTGAACTTTACAATGACACAGTCCCACACATATAAACTTTTACATACAACCAATCGAGCTCAAGCACAAGTTGATGGTAATGGCCGCACAGTGGTTTCAAAACAATAAAAAAAGTGTTAATAAATATGCTATGTATAAACATCTAACCCAATTGGCATAAAGTGTTGGCAGGGTGCATGTCCTAAAATATTTAAAATTGTGTCTAAAAACATTCTTAAGAATATTATTCTTTAACTTAAAAAATATTTTGGTTTTTTTTTAACAAAATTTTGGGATCAAAAGAATTCAATATACTTTTTTGAAAAATTTCGCAATTTTTGAAACACTTTAAAAAAATTATTTTGTGCATTTGTGCAAACTATTTGGGATGGGTTTGATAATCTTAACAATTTTCAAAAAGTTATTAAAATAAATCAAAAATGAAAATTTTAAGGTTTTATGTGAAAAAATTGCACTAATAAAAAAGCCAACAACCTGTCTGGTTTGAAAGCAAATGTTTTCTGAAGAAATCTAAGCTCTTTACTGAAGTCAGTTGGTTGCAAGCCTGGAAAAAATGGCGAATTTTTGAGCTAAAGGAGTGGACTGATGCTTTCTGGCTTAAATGTATGTACAATTTTTGGACATGTGTCGGTTCTGAAGAGCATCTTCACTTTCGATTCCTCTTTTTCAACCTAACCTAACCTTCCTTTGCCTTCTATGTGATCTATTTTGGTACGCCATTGCTCACCCTGTACTTAAACAGAGTAACTACAAATTTTATTTAAAATTTTGTTCGTTTATTGTAGACCAACATTCAGGGGGTTGCCCTTTACAAATGCGGTGTGTTATATTGATATTAGGAAAATATGTTATGGTAAGAAGGATATAAAGAATAGTCCTTGTAGTCCACAACAACATTATTTTTTCCAAATTGTTAATATCTGTTGGCAATTTATTTGACATACTGGTGGTTCCATCAATAAACGAATTTTGTCTGTTATTTGTTGTGTGATTCACTAAACAATCGACCTTAAAAGCATGAGATGTACTGCAGACTTATCCCATGGTAGGATCGATGGAACAGTGTTACATAACCAATATTCTAATAATACTCCAATGAGTCAATAGAGCTGTACACATTACTGTCATAGAATACAACAAACGACCTCCACGGTACAGAAACTCCAAAATAGTGTTTGAAGGCCCTCTCGGATATAGGAAATAGTAAGGAGATCAGAAGAAGTAAATTATTTCCTACACCGGTTAAGAAAACCAAGGCACTTGAATACCTCTTTCGCCACTAGAATAACAGCGGACATCACATTGATTTCTCGTGCCCAGATTCCTCAATATTAATACCACCCACGTTTTGAGATGATATTGATGGTCCTAAGACCCTATGGCCAAGAAGAACATTTTTCTATCGTGCACTCAAATAAATCCAATTCACACGACCCCACTCAGAGATTGCTATTAGGTGATTGAGTGTGTCATTCCTCCACAAGGCTTGACCTATGACCGAAGGAATATGAATGACAAAATAGTAGTTTGACCGAGAAAGTCGGTTAGAAAGATAAGAAAGAGGTAAGGAGAAAGAAGGGAACCTTGCGGTATTCCTGCATTAATCTGAGTCTCATTTGATGAGAACAACTTTAAGGCGCTGTTACACAAAACGTTGCGGGACCGATCACCAGCGACACCAACATCAAAATATGTGTGAGTTTTGCATTAATATCGCAGTGTCCTTCTTCGATGTTTCCGTATCACTTAACTCCCTCCGAAGTAAAATAACTATGAACTAAAAAGCTCCAACAATTTCGCCAACTCCCCACCAGATGGTACGCAACGAATGTTCTACAATTTATAATCTCGCTCAATTATAGTGTTGCCATATTTGAAGCCCTTTATATTTTAACATCTTTTATACCTCCTAATTAGCAGAAACAATTTCTTGAAAGTTGCTTCTTTTAAAAAAAAAAATTCGATATGAATCGAGAAAAGTCATCACGGACACCAAAAGCAGTTAGTTTCGACACGAGTGCTTTATGACACACTCCATCAAACATCTTGAAAATATTTAGGGCATTTATTTTGCTTTCACCAAATCTGTTCTCCAATGTTCCGAAAGAAACACCATTAGGTCTCTCCTGTGAACCACCTCTACCAGCCATAAGATAATTGGTCTCTAGATAGTTAACAAAATCAAGATCGCAAAGCAGATTTCAATAGCGGTACTAGTCAGGGTAGTCAGTTGCATTCTTTTTAACGATTGGCTGCACATTCAGGGCAAAGTCCTGAAGAGGGTTGCCAATGGACACGATAGCATTGAAAAACACTGTTTCCATACCAGTGCCGATATGCCATACGGGCCCGCAGACTTACTTGTCAAGATTTGCAAAAACCCTTTTAACGGCTCGAGTGAGAAAGAATATTTTAGACAAAGTGTACGATACAGCTTTAAGCTCCGGCTTTTTTTGATTGCTTTCTGGTAAAAAAGAATTTCCAGCAAATAATTCCACCAAAAGGTTGACCTCATCAACCGGCTAAGTGAAAATTTGGAATAGAGAATCAAGCATTAATTCTTACTCTTTTAACGAATAACCAAAAGGTGTTAGTGCCCCGACGGGCAGCAAGAAGTTTAGTATAGAGACGCTGTTCGTTTAATACTTTTGTGGCACACTTTTTACGGATTAGATCTGTATGTAGTTAAAAAGATTCATAATTACTCACATTTATTTTGCTTGATTTGAAACCACAGTGCGGCCTCAAAAAATTTTGTGTTGTTTTCAAAATATACTCGTATGTACATTTCCATATATGACACACTAGTATAAGCGCAAACACATACACACACATATATACTTTCACGATAAATGTAAGGATGAATAAATATACGAGTTATTTTAACCCTTTAATGTACAACAGGTCTTATATATTCACTCAATAAACTTATGTTTTAAAAAGAAAAGGAAATATCGTATACTCCAAGCCGTCATATTTTTTTCGCAGTGAAGTATTAAATTATTCTATTTACATAAATTATAATTGAAACTTGCATATAGAAATAAGAGTTTAAATCCAAGAATGCACTCATATTTTTTAGTGTCATCTCCTATGTTTAGGGGATATACAAAATGCCAATTTTTTGAAAATTTTTAAAATTCGAAAATAAATTACATATAAATTGATATACTCGTCGAAAGAATGAGTTTGATATGCATATTACCCATGTTTTTGCGCAAGCTAGCCAAGTTGTTGAAAAATGTAGCAAAAACTTGCCTCCGCCAATAATCTAATTTTAAAAACAAGTAAAAAAGGCTTAAATTCGCCTGTGTCGAATCTTTGAATACCCTCCACCAATGTTCTCTATTGTTTTTGATACAAACAATGTAAAAAACTTTAGAAGTAAAATTATGAAGGTGAAAATTTTTTTTTGAGGTGAAAAACTTTTTTGGATGCAGAAACGATTTTTTTTACATGAGAAAAATTTTGAGTTGAAAAAAATTTTTTAGGGGAAAAAATTGTTTGTGGTGAAAAAAATTTTTTGAGGTGAAAAATATTTGAGGTGTACAAAATATTATTAATTTCTAAGAGATTGGTGAAAAAATATGAGAAAATATATTATATACCAGTCGCTACTATGAAATTGTACTATTTTATTTTTATTTATTTTATTTATTAATCATATAATTACAAATTATATGTTAATACCCTAACCGAGCACTATCAACGAATTCCTTCGGCTCGTTGTAGCGAAAACAGAGCAGAGCCTCTGGTGCAAATTGAAACCACCACTGATAAGCTAGCACGCTACCAACTAGCCTACCGGGGCGCTCAAATTGTACTAAAATACACCAATTGGAAAATTTAGAGGTATCTTCACATTTTCATCCATAATTTTTTAACCGCTCGAGAGGATGTACAATAATCTGGGTAAAAATAGGCACCCCCGCTAGCGTCTTCGCGACGTGATCGCCATTTCAACAGACAGACAGACAGACAGACACACAGACAGACAGACAGACAGACAGACAGACAGACAGACAGGCAGGCAGACAGACAGACAGACAGACAGACAGACAGACAGACAGACAGACAGACAGACAGACAGACAGACAGACAGACAGACAGACAGACAGACAGACAGACAGACAGACAGACAGACAGACAGACAGACAGACAGACAGACAGACAGACAGACAGACAGACATACATACAGACAGACAGACAGACAGACAGACAGACAGACAGACAGACAGACAGACAGACAGACAGACAGACAGACAGACAGACAGACAGACAGACAGACAGACAGACAGACAGACAGACAGACAGACAGACAGACAGACAGACAGACAGACAGACAGACAGACAGACAGACAGACAGACAGACAGACAGACAGACAGACAGACAGACAGACAGACAGACAGACAGACAGACAGACAGACAGACAGACAGACAGACAGACAGACAGACAGACAGACAGACAGACAGACAGACAGACAGACAGACAGACAGACAGACAGACAGACAGACAGACAGACAGACAGACAGACAGACAGACAGACATACAGACAGACAGACAGACAGACAGACAGACAGACGGACATCGCTAAATCGACTTAAAATTACATAAGGATCACGAATATATATACTTTATGGGGTCTTAGATCTATATTTCGACATGTTACAAACGGAATGACAAACTGATATATACCCTCACCATATATGGTGGACCCTCCACCATAACTAGAAAAAAAATTCATGAAAGTCAAAAAGTGTTAAAAATTTCAAAATTATAAAAAACCTATTCTTATCAAATTTATTTCCAAACATCTCCGCTAGGCTGCGCTTTCAAGTGATAAGATCAACAAAAAATACTCGAAAAGTATAAATATAACTTATCACAAATGTCAAGCTATTAAAATTTGGCCAGGAAAGGGTTAAAATAAACAAATAAATTTTTAAAATTTCGTTAAAAAAAAAATTACTGTCAAAATTAGATTAAAAACTAATGAATTTTAATATTCTGTTAAATGAGAATAACTAAAACAAAACTTACATGGAAGCTCTGCTGTGTGGTTCATCACAATTTGTATAATATTTGGATATATTATAGAGGGTATGGAAAAATGACTGGTGGTCCAATCTTACGCTTAAACCTTAAGGATTAAGGTCAAAAACTACTGCATTTTGTGGTTTTTATTCATGTTTGTTTCAAATTAATATCTGTAAATTGGCTCTAAAATGAAAGGTGTTTTGAAAATAAGAAAAAGTTAAAAAAAAAACAATTCAAAGATCACGGTTTCTTTTTGAGGGTTTTCTATGCATAAAAACTTTTAAAAAAATATTTTATTTTATAAAACACTGCATTATTATTTTACGAAAAAAAATTGTTCGATAATTTTATGTGCCAGAAAATAAAACATTAAAAATAGTTTTTTTTTAGTGCATACAATTTTTAAGGAAATTTTTTTCCGTATAAAGTTTTTTGACTTATAAAAAGAGTGCAGTTAAAAAAAGCACTTTTTTGGACTAAAAAATTTATTTTTTGATGAAAACTTTTTTTTTTTGTGCGCGAAAGCAATTTTGTTTTCTTTGATAAAGCGAAATTCATCGCGAATAAAAAAATCCTCTACGTGAGCAAAAATTCTTTTTGGCATCCCGAGTAAAATTGAATTCATCCAAAAAATAACCCGTTGTATCTAATTAGATCTGAGCAGATAAATTAAGATACAAAGGGATCTGATTTTTGACCAGGGCTCTAATTCCAAACAAAAAACATATTTTTGGTTTTAAAACAATTAAAAATATTAGCGAAAGTTTAAAATTAAAATATGTTTTTGTTAATAATTAGAAAAACAAATAAATTAATGTAAGTTTTTTAATCTTTTCAGTCGGATGAGGTGATATCGTAAAAAGTCAAATACCTAACAATGGTGGCCTGAAAAGTTTTTTAAACCATGGAAGACAAAAAATGGATTTAGTGGATCTTACTGGTATTACTCCGATTACTTTATTTTTTTTTTTACCATAACTTTTTATTTGGAGTTCTTAAAAAAAAAAATTTGGAATAAATACCAAAGTACTTACGCAAACACAATGAACACCATAGAAAAGGTTTAATTAATATTTTATAACCAAGGACCATTATGACCCTATATATTAACCCACTAATGACCTATTAAAAACTTATTGTATTTTTTCTGTACTTTTTTTTTGTTAAAAAATTTGGTGTATTTTTTTGCCATAACTAAATAATTTGGTTGCTGAAGCCAAACTATTCAATAGGTGAGAAATTCAATTATCACAATTAATCTGTTTTCTCTGTGCATTATTAGAAATTTTGATAGAAAATCTGAAAAGTAAAAAAAATCGAAAGTTTGACAGGAATTTCGATCACTCGAGAATTTGATCGCAATTGATATAGTTAAATATCCAGGAAAACTTTGGTAATGGGTGTTATAAACTCATGAATTACCTTGTAATGTGTACTCCTTACCTTTATCATTATTTTTCAATATAAAGTAATGAGTTACCGATAATTGGATACATAAAGCATTACTTTGTAATGTGTACTCCTTACCAATAGTTGGTTAAATGGTTAATTACTTTGTAATCTATACTCCTCACCTTCAGCATTATTTTGAAACATAAAGTAATAAGTTACCGATAGTTGGTTACGTAATGCATTACAATTTAACATAAAATAATGACTAAAAACTGATAAATTAATTGAAATGGTAATTTGTATCCCATCCCATCTATATTAGAGAAAAAAATCAAAAAAAAAATATATATAATGAAAAAAATCTTAGCAATAAGTACAGGTTGGTTGAAAAGTTGCTGCGCTCACCAAGAGATGGTACTGCTAGCTCCAAACTTTTCTTTTCTCAAGTTGGTATAACTGTCCTGAGAACACATGCAAAGTTGCAAGTCATTATGTCAATTCTTTCTTTGTTTACAAGCCATTTGAAGTTGACCTGTCATTGATTTTTTTTAATATGGAAGAAATTGAATATCGTGCAGTCATTAGATTCTTTGTTTTGAAGGGTTTAAAAGCAAAGGATATTTATGAACAATTGTTAGAAGTGTATAAGGAGTCCTCACTTTCAAAACGCACCGTTGAATTTTGGGCTGGTGAATTTAAACGTGGTCGTACCAGCCTTGAAGACGATCCACGCGAAGGACGACCAAAAACTGCAACCACAGCAGAAATCATTGAGCAGGTACATAATATGGTTTGTGAAGATCCAAGTTTGACTAAGAGTGAAATTGCTAATGCCATCCATCGAACGAGTACTCCATATTTTACATAAAGAATTTCGTATGAAAAAACTGTTTGGAATGTTAGTGCCGCACACATTAACAATTCAACAAAAACTAGATCAAAAACAAATTTCTCAGCGTAATTTGGAGCGTTTTAAGCCGAATAAAACCGACTTGTTGTGTCGTTTTATAACTATGGATGAGACTTGGATCTACCACCATGATCCTAAATGGAAAGAAGAACGTTTACAGTGGACTAAAGCTGGTTGTTCAGCTCCAAAGCAGGTGAAGTCACAACGATCAGCAAAGAAGGTTATGGCATCAGTTTTTTGGGATGCAAAAGGAATTTTGTTGATTGATTATCTTCAGAAAGGTAAAACAATCAACTTTGAATATTATTGCAGCCTTTTGGATCAGCTGGATGAAAAAATTCGTGAGAAAAGACCTGGTTTAAAGAAGAAAAAAATCATTTTTCATCAAGACAATGCACCTGCTCACAAAAGTGTTTTGACGATGGCTAAATTCAAAGAATTAAAGTACTAATTGCTGGAACATCCACCGTATTCCTCAGATTTGGCTCCCAGTGACTACTATCTCTTCAGAAAACTCAAACAATTCCTTCGTGGAAAGCATTTTTCGTCGAATGAAGAGGCCATAGCAGCCGTAGACGGTTATTTTGCAGAGCTTCCGGAAAACCATTTTAAGGATGGGATAAAATTATTGGAAGATCATTGGAACAAGTGTATTGAGCTTCTAGGAGATTATATTGAATAAAAAAATATATTTCGTAACAAAAGCAGTATTCTTTCATTTCGAGCGCAGGAACTTTTCAACCAACCTGTACAAAGCGTCGGCAGAATAACGGCAGAAACTTGCTCATCGCCGAGTATATGTTTAATTTTTTTGGTTTTTCTCATAATTTGTTAAAATTTATTTAATTCTTTTAAATATTTTCAGCCGTGCAAGCATTTCACAATCTATGGCGGCGTTAACAAGCAAAATTGTCAAATTTGGTGAACGGAGAATAGATACAAGATTCAGGAAACACCATTGCATAATCAAAAAGTGACTGTTGCGCCAAAGCGGTCATTGGGCCATTTTTTTTAGAGAAGGCGAAATTGTCGATGGGAAAAGATATCGGTGGATGTTGGCTCATTATGTCTATTCGTGCCGAAATCATCGCTATGAAAAATTCAGCAAAAAGGTCACATTTTGGCGTGGCCAATAGCGCCGGACATTTGATTCATATTGTATTCAAAATGTAATCGAAATTTATTGAAAATGACTAAATTAAATAAAAATATAACATATACCGAAATCCGTTGTTTTTTTTAAATTGTTCATAGAATAAGGCGTACCCTGTAAATATTGTTTTATTTGTCATTTAATTAATAAGCATTGTGTTATATGCATAAATATAAAATTACATCTGTATATTTAATAAATTTTCAATCTTTACATGAATTTAACAATGTGTGATAAATCCAGTATTTTTTTCTTATTTTATTAAAAAATCTTAAATGTTTGGCTTTTGCATAAAAATTTAATGAGCAAATAATGTTTTAACTTAGAAATATGTACTTACAAAAGCAATTGAAATAGTTTAATTAATTTTTTTTAATTTCCTGCTGATAAACTTACGTCGTACAGTGAACGATTTCAAGACAGTCTACTAAAAATTTTATAAAATTAAAAATAGCCGCCTAAAAGTTTTTCAATAAGAAAATTCCTCATAATATATTATTACAGAAATTTTTTTTTTTAAATTAAAAAAACACTGTTTTTATACTTAATATAAATTAAATATTAAATCAAAACCACTTTCTGTTTGACTTGTCCATTAGAGGGTTAAATACTCGTATATTTGTGAGCCTGTGTGTGCCTTTTGTATATTATGTGCATTAAATTTTAACACATTATTTCTTTTTTAAACTTATACAATATCGATTAAGTTATTTATATTTTTCAATTATATTAAATTCCTACGTTTTTTTTTTATAGATATTTGAAGATTTTTATAAAATCTTTTATATTAATAATTTTGACTAAAACAACACATATTAGTTTAAATTGTTTTGTTTATATTTTCTGTCAACTCTATATTTTTTTATTGTAATTTTTTTTTTTTTTTAATCTCTGTTTTGTATTTGTACACAGATTCTATGTTTATATTGCATTGTATTTTTTTTTTCACAAACAATTTTGAAAATATTTTATAAATTTCCCGTATAAGTTTTATTTGCAACAACCGTTTTCGCCGCTATCCTTTAAGTAACTGATTTTTTGAAATCTGTAAACTCCTTTGCTGGCTGGTTTGCCTATTTCAGTTTCCTTACAAGTTTTATTGAACTCTGTAATTTACACAGTACGGTATTTAAAAAATTCTCAATTCACTCTGCTAATAAATAAGTATTGGTCTCTATTTTTGCTTGTATTATAATTCATAAGGATATTGTTGTTTATATTCTTATTTATATTTAAAGCGAATTCGCTCTATAAAGCGTATTGATAATAAACATGCGCAGTTTAATTTGTATATTTTTTGTTATATTGTTTTTCAAAAATAAAACGTTATTTTAAGTTTGCTGCAGAGTTGCATTTTGAAGTTTCCGTTATTTTTATTACACAGTGTTGTAGTTTTAAGTAGTAGATATGTTATATATATTAAAGATTTTTAAATTCCAATTTAAAAAAATTAAGGCTAAAACATTGCTTTATTTAACCTGCTAATGATTGCGATATTATTTTTTTTTTCCAAATCTAAATATGGACAATAAATTAAAATTTTGATTCATCGCTTACGTTGGCTAATTAATGTCGATAAAGATTGAAGATGAATTATGAAATTAGAAATTCCAAAATTTTTGTTTTTGGCATATACACTAAAAACTGCTTAGAGACCGAACAAATTAGTCTGCTATAAAGGAGGTTCGTGATTTCTTAAATTAATGGTTTCCAATACATTTGAAGAAAAATATTTGTGTGTTAGATTTCTAATGTGATCAAATGCTGAAATTTACAGGGAAAATGAAAAATAAAATAAAAATAAATAAATATTTGAGTGATAAAATAAATTTATTCCATTTATGTAGGGCAAGTGCTCATGTGTGTATTCTATAAATTTGCTTGAATCAGCCGATTCGTACTAGCAAGTAGTTGTATTGTAATTCGCTGGATCATTCTTATGAAAACGGAATTTTCTATCCGCCATCAAAAAGTTAATTAATGTTGGTCGTAAAAATATACAAAACAAAAAGATTGGTATACGTTTACGATTCAGTCGATTATTGTCTTGATATCGTGACTGATAGATACTATTCGATAATTTTTCTAAAAAGTAAATTATTGAGTGGGAAGGCACTTTTGGTTGGCAACAATCCCGCGATATTGGTTTCACTTGTTGGTCTTCTTCTTTTCTCTTTGTTAATATCAGTGTTGCCATATAAGGAATTTGGTCCATATTGGAAATTTGGTCCATATTGGAAATTTTAACTTTGGTCTTTAAACAAATTTCTAAGGGGAGGAATTTGATGATGTCACGTAATATTGGCGATTTTAACTCCATTTTTTATTATAAAAACCTTTAAAATTTGCGGAATTTAAAATTTTTTTGTATTTTTTATAATCACTCATTTCATGGTGTTACAAAATCGAATAAATTCATATGCATTTAAAAAGTCCTAGTGCTGGTTTTAGGTCAGGTGAAGAACATTTATAAAAATTATTAAAACAAAAGATTAAACAAAAAAAAAAATAAAATAAAATAAAAAATCTGTTAAAAAACATTTTTAAGACTTCACAGAGTAAAAAAAAATGTTTTTTAATTCCTGTTGTATTTTTTTCTCAAATTTTACATGTTTTAGTGAAATTTTTTAATGAAACCAATTTTTATGTTACTTAAATGTATTTTTATCGATTTTTTTTTATATTTTAAATAAAGTTTTTTTTTGTTATTTGTTCTAGTTTGACGATTTTTTATTGCAGTTTAATGCTTTTAAAATATTGTTTCTGTAATTTATTATTTAGGAACGTAGCACCTACTGAAACTGAAAAATTTTTTTTATTTAAATAAAAACTCGGCAAATTGACAACTTGTCGCAAAGTCATCTGGCAGCATTCTGTGGGGTTTCTTATTAATTAGAATATTTACTTAACGCTGATATTTTTAGTTTTGGTTTTTTTTAGCAAAGTAGAAAGTTCTAAATAAATATAAACTTTTTTGTCTTGTCCAACCGCTCCGCTAACAATTCAATTTTAACTTTTAGCTAACACACCCACCCACTATCATTTACTTAGTTTTCGCACCTGGCAATACTTTCAAGAGTAAATAAGTTAATTTCGTGAAAATGTTGCCAAAATTGTAGTGTTAAATTAAAAATATTAATAAAAGTTGTTTAATTAACAAAAATTAGAAATTTTTTATGATAAGTTGATAAAATAAGTGTTAAATTTAGTTGTGAATATAAAGTTTTTTGGGTGCAAGTGGTTTTTATTAAAATATTACACAAAAAAGTTGAGGCTGCCTCTCAGGGCCAAATGTTGTGTTTTGTTAATTTGTTTTGCAAATTTTTGGTGTTTAACATATAAAAAATACAGTTTTTGGGTAATATTTTAAAAAAGTATTAGTTAAAATATAATTTTATGAAAAAAAATCTATTCCGGCAAAGGTAATTCATTAAAATTAAGAAAAGAGCCTCCGCTGGCCAAAGTTTTTTGTTGTTGTTTTATTGTTGCAAAAGTAAAGCAAGTAAAAGAAGAAAATAAAAAAATGGCACCACTAGTATGGTGAGTTGTTATTGTTTTGTTAGTGGTTTAGTGGTTAATTACATATGATATGTTTTTTATTGTTGTATATGATGAAATTATTATGAAATGACAATTGAACAGAAGTACTGGAAGCTGTTTAAAATACACTAAAAGAAAATTTTAAGGTATGTAATTAAAATTTTTTGGTTTTAATAAATAAATTTGTATTTTTTTATTAAAAAAAAAAATTGTATACGAATGTAAAAACCCTCTCTTTATGCTATAAAATGAATCAAAAAATTGGACCGAGTTAAATTTAGCTTAAAAAATTAAGCAATTGATCATATTTAATTTTTTACTGCATTACGTAACACGGTACTGAAGATCATTTAAAAAGGAAATTTAAAAAATTCATATTAATATAAATTTATTATGTTATTATAATTGGAATTCTCTTGTACACCCATGGAAAAATTAAGTCTCTTGGTCACTAAAATCTGTCAAGTTAAATAAAAAAAGAAAACAAATGCATTTAGTTTTTGAAAAGCGCTATTAACGCTAAGGGAGATTTGTATTTGTTATTTAAACTTTGTGATTTGAAAAAATTACGATACAAATTTCAAACAAAATTCCATTCCTCATGACAGTTTTCATGTGGAATGGTAAAAAAAATTAATCGAAATAGTCTCATTTCTTTTTTAAAACTTTCAATGTATAAAAAATTTGTACATATATTAAAAAAATATTCTTTTGACAGTTTGTCTGACGACTAACTAAATTAGCATTATTGCTAATTTAGTTACTTTCTCTTGAAGTGATTTTTCCTTTAACAGGATAAAATATGATTTTGTTTTAAGCGGAACATTTAGCGATTTTTTTTTTTTGAAAATAAGTCTTGTTTTTTTAAAGAATTGTTGGGCTATTATTATTATTTAGCTTAACCAAACCATACACAGAAAAAATTGTTGCCAAAAAAATTTCAATTAATTATTTTTTTTAAATTTTTTGTTCATTTTCACTTAAAAGTTTAATCATATCAATTAAATTTTTAATTAACTTGGTGTGAAAAGTGTTCTAGTTTACAATAAACACTATTCACTTTATATGTTGTCAAATTATTTTGATTTATTTATATCTTAACTTTTATTTCAGATATTTAAATTGAAAAATGTGTTTTTTTAAATATTTTTAATATTCTTTTCAGAAAGCGAATCGCACTCATTGTTTAAATTTACAAAAAAAAAACATAGTCTATGTTGTGTTTGTATACATCAGAATGTGTACACATCAGTGTTGCCAAATAAAGGGATTTGGTTTCAGATTTGAAAACTTATTAATAAAAAGAATTAAATTTGGATAGATTTTTCAGATCAATAATCGAAAGCTATTTCTGCTAAATAAATGACGTATTGGTTTTAATTGAGAACTTGATAATTCATTTTATTTCATCACACAAAAAAATTACAAAATTCTGTTTGTAATATTGAACATCGTCCATAGAACATTTTTGTAAATACAAAAAAAAAATATTTTTTAAAAAGGCACCAACAATGGAATTTGTAAATACAAAAAACTTTTTGTTATATTTTTGTTACTTAAATTTTTATTTTCAAAGAATTTTTATATGAAAAGTGACAATTTACAAATATTTTAAACAAAAAATTGTTAGAAATCGAATGTGAATTTTAACAAATATTTTTAATTACTTAAAATTTTGTAATACTTTTTTCTGTGCATATTATTAATTTTCTGAATCTATGAATAAATTATAATAACTTCATATCAATGATGCAATTTTAACTCGATTAAATAATTTGTTTTGTGATTCTGTTCGGGAACGATTTTTGTTTATTTGATTTGTTAAAATTTAATTAATTTGATTGATTCTATGAAAACAATCAATAAAAATCAAATTGATTCTCTTAATTTAATGTTAATTGAATAAATCGAATTGTTGAAAATTGAATCAGATTAAAAACTTAAATCAAGGAATCATGTTTTTAAAGGTCTATTTTAAAATTAAAAAAAAGTTTAAAAATTGAATTTGTAAATTTTTAGCAAACAAAATTTGTTAACAATCATTTTAGAAAAAAGGAAAATTTGATTATTTAACAATTTCTTAAGGATTTTTTATTATTTCAACTTTGAAAATGGGAACATGAAAACAAATTTTTTTTTGGCAACACTGCGGATATGCATGCCCCAGTTATGATTAAGTTGGTACCATAGTATTTTATGTGGTGCTATTGGAATCTCAAAAGTACTATGGTACCCCTATGAACTATTTAGTTCAAAATATTTATAAATTTTCATGCACAAATAAATTTATATTTGATAAAAAAAATATTGAAAATTTGCTTAAAATTTTAATTGATTTGAATATGGAATTTTTATCAAAAATTTTATAAAAATTTAAATTTATTTGATGCTGGAATTTCAATAAAAAATTAAAATTAAAGTTTTAATGATTTTTATTTAGAACTTTGATAAAAATTTTAATTGAAATGTTAAAGATTTTTGATTAAAAATTTAATTAAAATGATTAAAAAAATAATTGAAAAATTTTAATTCATTTTTACAAAAAAAAAAATAATTGATATAAGAATTTCTTTTGCTGGTCCAAATTCAATTGAATTTTTAATTGTATTTACAAATATTTTAATCGAGACTCGATTTTATTTTTTTCTGTGTACGGTTGACAAGAAATTCGATAAACATAGTATGGTTTTTCTGTGTATAAAAAAGAATTATATGAAAAACAAACAACAACAAACTTCATAACGGATTGTTTTTTTTTAACGGTTTTCCATTAAAATTTCCCTAGAAAAAAGGGAAATTTATATAAAAACTACTACTTTTCACAACACAGTGTAAAAAGCGAATACCACAAAATACAATCCTGTATATCCTGTACACAGTATTTCTACTCTCACGTTTTTGTATAGTAATATTCTCTTTCACGTGGTTATTTATCTGACATTGTCAAAAATCATCTACATAAAAAAATCGCTCTAAGAAAAACTTTTTCTTCTTTCAAATACAAACACACTAACATATGTGGATAAATACTTATTTAAATATTTGTGTGTTTCAAAAGCAAATGTTTATTTTATAATGAAAAGATTAAAACAGAAAAATCAGAAAATAACAAACACGGTAACCTACATGGCAAAATATATTAAACCATGTGTTGTTATTCGTTTGGTTGACACCACCACCACCAGCAGCAGCAGGAATATGACATTAACATTTTACAGACAGGCCAAATGACAGACAGACAAAAAAAATCAAATATGTGGAAATACATTTTTGTATTTTTGTAACACAAATATGATTTAATATTTTGATGACAGGTGTTGTTAATACCTGACAAGATTGTCAAATATATTTCATAATCATTACATTCGATATTAAAGAAAAAAAAAAAAAAAATGAGAGATTTGGGTGTGAAATTATTAAAAAAAAATTCACTGTGCCTAAAACTAATAGTAGTGATCTAACACCATTTCTAAAAAATTTTGTATAATTATTTAACTATAATTTTAAGAATTAAATTTAAGACTCAATTATTGAATGCCCGAACAAAATTCACCCAACAGTTAAATTCAAATTTTAAATGAATAACAACAACAAATGTATCAGTTAAAGTTCTAGTTGGTCCCTAAAGGGACGTTGTGAAAATAAGGCTAAGATGTTTTTTTTTTAAAACTTAATTCGATTTAGTCAAAAATTTCAAGTGCACAGAAAATAAATAGGCCAACAATTTTAATATAAGATTTCATTAAAATAAAATTGTTTTTTTAACTCAATAAATCTTTTAATTAAATATCTATCAAAAAATCAATTAAATGTTTTATTTCATCAAATCAAACTTTAACGGCCGCACAGTGGGTTCGATTATACCTAAAATGGAGATTAATTCAAGGAAGGGTGCAATTAACGAGATAGTTTTTTTTTGTATTAACAATTAGGCAAAAAAACAAAACTTCTAACGTTTTTTAATGGATTTTTATTTTTTTATTTAATTAAAGTAATTTATTTGAATATTTCCAATTTCTTATTCATCACTTGAACTATCATCATTACAATTACTGTCATCTGTATCATCATAATTATTATCATCATCATCATCATCACTATCATAATCATCACCATCATCATTATTATCACTTTCATTGTTGTCATCATCACGATTTTCTTGAGAAATTTTTGGTAATATTAAGAGATCTAATTCTGACTTCGATAAATTTTCTTTTTTTTTTGCCTGCTAATGCTCGATCTGAACTTAATAGAAATCTATTAAAAATATCTTCATTCGAGCAAAGTGCTCTCTGTAGTTTTTATAGTCTTTATTTCTTCTGATAATTCTCCTATTGGTAAAAGCGCGTGTTGTACTATCTCCGGGCCGTGAATTAAAAATGTATGTAATGTGAGAGGCATGCAAAACCAGGGATATATTTCAACAAAGTACTTTGCTGTGTTGTGAGCGAAATTACGAAAACTTTCCAAATTAATCTCGTGACCACATGAAACAAAAATTAGTATTGTGTGCATTTTTTTAATTAGTGTTAGGTCCACTTTTGTTATTTCAGCATTTTTAAAAAAACGTCTAGCGGCGTTTCCATCGTTAGAGTTACCAAAGCCCGACTTTGGCTGGTCAACAATTAAACCTCTTCTTTCACGAAACTCTTTCTTAATTTGTAGTTTTGTTTCAGAAACAATTTTTTTGTCCTCATCTGATCGTGCTTGCCATTTTTAATTGGAATTTTATACGATAAGTGGAGAAGGCACTCAAAAAATCGAATCCACCAAACTCTAAAGTGTCTATTCTAACTTCCCTAACAATCATGCTGTCAACTGAGTTGAACATCTTACTTGTAGCGACACATACATAACACTTTTGCGTGGATTTCGTACCCGTTATTGCGTTGCACACTTTTCCATCTATCATTACTAAAAAAAAATCGTGATGAACCTTTAAGGAATTTTTCTCCAACTAAAACTAACGTATCTTCAAGATTTTTTTTCATCCTTGACCCTAATTTTTTCTAAATTAGATACACTTGTTGTTTCTTTGGTGTATTCTATCTTTAAAGGCCTACAAAATCTTGTTGACGAAGGATGAGGATTTTTCCAAACTACTTCATTTCTACTAAGATGTTTAAGTGGTACGATGGATGTTATAAACACTGTAGAGTCGCTTGCATTAGAACTATAAAAAGCCTGTTTATACGAACTATGTCCGGAGCTTCCATCAACACCTCACTTTGAAAAGGTTAAGTTTGAAATTTTTTTTTCTGATAAAATATCGTAACATTTTGGCGGCATAACTAGTCTTTCAACCGTGTGATTTAAAAGTCCTTGAAGACTAACTTGTGCTGAAGTTTTACAAAATTTAAATTCATCTCGTTTGGGATAACACCTTTGTTTTGCTAGTTGAACTTTAGTATACGAAGGAAATTTTTCCGGAGCCACCCTTCTTATAATATTATGACTATGTCGAGTTAATTTTGCTTCTATTAAAACGCTAAGTGCTTCTTTTGCACTTAGTTGTTTTGGTTTAGCCTGCTTAAAGCTTTTTCTACATTTTGCAGCCCATGTAGGTGTTGACGTTGTTATTTCTTTAACTAGCTTTGCTGCCTCAACATTTCCAGAAGCTCTTTAACTCATTTGTGTAGCATGAGTCAAAACTGGCAATGAAATACTATCTCTTATGCTTCTAGTTTTCTTTGATTTATTTTTCTCACTGCAATCTTCGAATGAAAGTTCCTTCCTACCTCCTTTATTTGGTGGAGGAACAAATGAGATAAAAGCATTTAGCAATTCAGTATTTAATTCCAAAAAACGATCATGGTACCTTTTACATTTACTATATCGACATTTAAACTGTTTAATAAAATGATCAAACGTTTGGTTGAAAAAACTCATATTGCTGGGGTTTATACGCTTAATGGTTTTAATTTTAAGAAAATTAATTTTATCCTTCCAATCATTTAAAGCGCTATTTCTCATAAAGTTGTATAGTTCTAGGCGCGATATCAAAATAGTTTTGGGGCTTATTCCTAAAAATATTAAATTAGTATAAGATGTAAAATCATCACGTGAATTTGGTAAATTATTAGAAAGTCCTATTTTTTCGCTGGAATTGAGTGTTAATTTTTATTCTTTTCTGGTAAATTGGTCACCCTCGTGAACATAGGTGATCAAACGCCACTCACGCCGCCATCTCTATTAAATATCAAAATATATTGACAATAATATCAACAACAACAAAAATAGCTAACATTGAGAGTAAGACAATAGTAACAACAAAAACACTGTGGGTATGGTAAATAAAGGAATTTTGAAAACAAGACTTTTTACATAAAATAATTAATATCTTAAAACGGGACAACAAAAGGCAAACTTTTTTGTTTGTAATCCCATACTTTTCAAAAAACACAACTTCAAAGCCGGCACTTTACTACTTTGTTACTTCTGGTCAAATGAATTGAAAGATAAAAAATTAATATTCAGTAATTTATTCCCATATTTTAAATTAAATAAAAATTTTAATTCAAAATTTAACAGGATTTTAATTTATTTTTTAATTATTTTAATTCAATTATAACTAAATCAGTTAGATTGCTACAAATTATTTTAATTGATACTGAAATTTCTAGAGTCACACTTATTTTTAACTGAAACATAATTTTATTTTTTTTTTGTGTAATATTTTAAATATTTTAAAAACTTTCGATTTTTACTCACTTTTACTAAACTTCGAAATGGTGCTGTGTTTAATATCGAATCTAATATTACACATATTTTTCCATTCTCTTTGAAAACTTAATAATTGAATTACCTATAGAATGTGTATTTGAAGAGCACACTCAGAATATTATGTAGTTAACTGTTTGTAGTTTAATAAAAAAGTTTTCCGTTCCATTTAAAAATAAAGGAAAATACATTTATTTTTCAAAGAAATATCTATATTAACTTTTTTATACATTTATTCGAAATAATTTACTATCATTTACCGATTTTTTTCAGTTTCATTTATTTTTTCATTTGTTTGAAATTTAATAAAAAATTACCCACAAAACGGAAACTTGTGGTTTATTTGTGTCCGTTACAGTTATTACAAATTTAAATTTTGTTTGCTGTATGTTTCAAAAAAAAATTATTCAAAAAATTTCAATTTGTTTTTTTATTTAAATTGGTTGTATATATACAAAATTTTTCAATACAAATTACAAGAATTTCATAAACACATATACATACACAAATACATTCACACAAAAAGTGTTTATAGCTTCATATGCATACATACATTTTGTATTGTACGAGTATATTAAAAAAAAAAAAAAAAATACAAAAACGGAAATAATTTCAAATAAATGAAAAAAACATTTATTTTTTAAGGATCGGTAGGTAAAATTTTGACATTTATTTTAACTGATTATATCATTTGTTTCTTACGGATGTGTCAGTTGATTAATCAACATTTAAAAATAAATAACAAATGGCATTTAATTTAAATGAAAATTAAGTAGACCGGTTTTTAAATGAAATATCATTTCTTTTAAATGATATTTTCAGTTATTTTAACTTACAAACTTTTTTAAGTGCATACAAGTAAATGTTTCAAAATGTCAAAACATTATATCGTACTATTTTAGCGTTTATAAATGATTTCCTCATCATTGATTTTTGAAAATGAAAATTCATTGATGAGGCTTTCCATACCAACTGTCGAGCAAATGTACAATTTATAGTATTGATTTTTTGGATATGAAAAAAAAAAACATGGAACAACTTTTTAAATATTTCCTAAAAGTAGACAAGGTAGTCGTGGTTAGATATTGACAAATTGATATATTTTTTTATATAGTATCTATAATTTAATGTAATCTACAAAATACTGTAAATTTGAAATTTATTGAACAAAAAAGGAACTACTTCTGAATTTTTATATAATAAATATCTTGCTGTATCCACAAATCCGCCAAATTATTATATACAAATTTTTTTTAATTTCTAAAAAATTTTTTGATGTTTTTCTATCGGCTCAGGGGTAATAGCAATCAAACGATTCGTATTGATGATGAAGATTACGGAAAAAATATTGATTGGTCGATACTCGAACATTAACGGTGCAACCAGCGCCTAATATTTGAGATTTTATGCAAAAAAGTTTTAATGTTTGAGTTCAAAAATTTTATAATTTCATGTTTTTGGTCCACAGCTGCTTTTTAAAGAGCAATATTCAACATTTAAAGAGCAATATTAAACGAAATAAATAAGAGAACTAAGGAAAAATATTAATAAAAATTTTGACGATATTAAATTAATAGTTTAGCTTATTCTAAAGTGTTTGCATAAAAAAACATTTAAGCATCTTATTCCCATAATCTTTTTAGTTAAATTTTATAGGTATATACACTTAGAAAAAAAAAGTTAGTAAAAAAATTTGTTAACGGTTTTCAATCCCACTTTTCAATTTTTGTACTGATTTTTAGTAAAAAAATTATTATTTAGCAAATCTTTTTGCTATTTACATTTTATAAATAACACAACTTTTACAGAATATTTACAAATTTTTGTTGCTAATTTCACAAATCATTTTTTCAAAACCGATTTGCTAAAATTAGCAAAAAAAAACTACAAATTTTAAAAAATTGGATATTGAAGGAAATGTTATTTCTAATTAAAACTTGCACCTACAAACTTAAATTGTCTTAAAATGTTACAGATACCGAATATTTGACCTTAAAAGTAAAAAAAATTGACTGAAATATTTTTCAAAACAGAAATTACCAAATTAAAACAAAATGATAAATTTGTTTCTGTTTTTACATTTTTTAAGCATTTGATTTTTTTTTAATTTTGTCTAAAATGTTTTTTTGAAAAAAAATAAATAAAAAATTTTTGTTGCTCGAGAAAAAATAAATTTGAAATTTTGTACTAATGCTCACAATATTTTGTAATAATACTCACAATATTTAGTACATTTTTTTTGCTGATTTTAGCAAACAGATTTTAAATTCCACTTTATAAAAAGTTTACTAAAATTTTGTAGCCGCTACTAACTTGTCTACTAATTTCATTGTACTACACGTCAGCAGACATGTGTTGCTAAGATTAGCAAAAAATACCGCTGGGATCAAATTAGCAAAATTTTCCGTAATAACAGCAAAATTTTCAGTTGTGATTACAGACATTTTTTTGGTGAGTGTAGCGGTTTAAAAGTATTGTTTAAATCTTTTTTCTTTTCAGTAATATTCATAGACATGTTTTCAAAACCAGTTTCGAAAATTTTGGAGATGACTCATAGTGTAGGTATAGTTTTCGTAGAATATACAAAATTTTCGTATATTTTACGAAACTAATAAAAACTTTTTTTTTTTGCTTATATACGGTTATTTATATTTTGTAACGAAATTAATAGCATGAGTATTTTTTCATTTTTCAAATCCGAAAAAACTAAAGTATTTTAAAATAATTTTTGAGTGACCTCTAAAATTCAGAACTAAACATTTTAAATGTACACAGAATAAAATTACAAAATTCTGTTTTTACTCAGAATAAAATTACAAAATTCCTTTTATTATATTGAACATCTTTCATAGAATATTTTTGTAAATACAATTTTTTTTTATTGAAATGTTATTTAGAAATAAAGAATAATTGTTCAATTCACAATGGGTATTGTATCGTTGTATCTGTTGTATCGTGTATTACTTTACAATAGTGTAAAATTGTTGTTGGTAATTTACACCTAAAAATCTGATACAACTTTACAACTTCACCTTTATTTTGCATTTTATTTTTATTTTTCCTTCTTGTTTCTATAAATTTATAAATATTTTTATTTTTCTTCTTCACTATTTGACGTTTTACAACATGAAAACACAATACAACTGACTGTTCACAACAAAATATTTGTATAAATTATTTCAATACAACATACAAAATACAATACCGGCTGTGAATTGCCCAAATATACATTTCATTTTATTACACCTAGTACAATTAAACTAACAAGTAATTTTTTTCTGTTGTCTTAAAAAATTTAAGTAATTACAGCCACCAAATCCTGTGGCTTGGTTCTCTTCAGTCTTCTTCAGTAGATTTTGTCATCATGTAGAATGTAAGCTTCTGGGTTTATGTGGCATTGTAGTCTGCCCGCATGATTAGTTGCAAATAGTTTTATTACTTCAGCGACTTTCATTATATCAAGATCTCTATGTAGATCATCAATTCTAACATAGTAAGGAGCATTTACGATATTTTTAAGTATTTAATTTTGTATGCGTTGAATAATTTCAATTTGATTTTTAGCTGTACATCCCCACATCTGAATTTCATATGTCCAAACTGCTTTCAGTATTTGATTGTAAATAAGCAGTTTGTTTTCAATTGATACCATAGAATTTCTTCCAATAAACCATTTAAGTTTATTGAATTTTAAATTGAGTTCAGTTTCCTTCATTTTGATATGCACCGAACATTTAAGTTTCGCATCAAGCGTCATTCCCAGATATTTAGCACAGTTGGCATATGGTACTGTAGAGTTTGAAATTTTTATTGATTCATGTGAAATATATTTATAGGTGAAATCTACATAAGTTGATTTAATTTCATTTAATTTTATTCTCCATTCAACTACTTTATCTAACGATGCTTGTTATTTAGAAGAAGATTCCATTACGTTATTACCAATTGATAGGATGCAGGTATCATCCGCAAACGTTGCTATTTTGTTGTTGTTTGATAAAGGTGGTATATCTGATGTATATAACCAAAGAAATGTATATATAAAGATAGAGCAAAATGCATAATTGCTTTAGTGTCTATACTTATAAGTAGATGGCGCTCTAGTAAATAATAATCAATATTCTGCGCCAAGCTTAAGTCGGCATGGCTTTGGATTTGGCTTTTAATTATTTAGGAACCACAAATATGACATTGAATACATATTTCAAATTCTAGTACAAGGTGGCCCAAAAGTAATCCGCCTATCAGAAAATGCTATAAAATTTGCAATTGGCCCCTAATGTCAGTTCTGTTTTGACATTTGTGTAGTAAACACATGCGAAATACACGTTAATAAACAATGTTACGCTACACTGCTCCAGAACGCGGAATATTGGTGACTATTTATTTGAGCAATAATGAAGATGATTTTTCATCAAAAATAATCATGAGTGATGAGGCCCATTTCCATCTTAGCGGGTACGTAAATAAGCAAAATTTACGCTTCTGGGGCACTGAAAATCCGCGTGTAGCCCACGAAGAGCCATTACACCCGCTCAACGTCACTGTATGGTGTGCTCTTTTCGCTGGAGGAGTCATCGGATCATTTTTCTTCGAAGACGTCGCGGGCCAAACGGTTACTGTGAATGGTGAGCGCTACAGAGCAATGATCAACGAGTTCTTTTTGCCGCAACTTGATGAATTGGGATTGGAAAACATGTGGTTCCAACAGGACGGTGCAACGCCACACACTGCACGTGCCACAACCGATATGCTGAAGGATGCATTTCCCGGGCGCCTAATCTCCCGCTTTGGCGATTTGCACTGGCCAGCAAGATCGCCTGATTTGACCGCTCCAGACTTCTTTTTGTGGATCTTTTTGAAGTCGCGGGTTTATGTCAACAAGCCTCAGACTCTTGCAGCTCTTAAAGACAATATCCGTCAAGAATGTGAGGACCTATCGCCGGAAGTTTTGGCCAAAGTGATGGAAAATGCCATAAAAAGGGCTCAAATGACAATCAACTGTGGCGGCGGCCATTTACATGACATCATATTCTCGACATGATATAAAAAAAATTAAAAGACCAAATAAAAATAATCCGCAAGAAGAATCAAAGTTTTTCATTTTTTTTTAAATTACAGCTAAAAAACATCGGAAGGTTATTTTTGCGCCACCCTGTACATTAAACTGTCACTAGCAGACTTATTTAATAATACTAAAGTCAATTTTTGAAATGTTCGACGTTATAAAAGCATATGTTTCACATTTTTATGTTAAAAACAAATTTTCATAGATCAAAATGGTATTTTTTTCGGTAAATTCGTATAATTTTCAAGTATTGAGACATTGCAAACTGCATATTTATGTTAATTCTTTTTTTCAAAAAAAAAAAAAATAATAATAAATAAATACACATAGGAAAAATTGTAATACCGTGTTCTTAAACATCTAAATGACTATTGATTTAGAAAATTAAAGTATAATATACACATAAAACATGTATTTTTGTATAGTTTTTTGGCAAATATTCTTTTATGTTACAAACGAAATAGAAAATCAATAATACCCTGTTGCATATTGTAGCAAATTATGCCTAATAGGGAGAATTTATTTTCAGATACGCCATCTATTGGGAAATAGTTTCAACTAATGTTCTTTCTTTAATAAATTAATGTCTTTGTATATAACAGGTATAACATAGGGCCTAGAATACTACCTTGCGGCACTCCAGCTCCAATTGTTTTTATTTCTGAGAATTCTTGATTATGTTTGACTCTGAAGTGCCTATCATTTATATAGGACTCTAACATAGAAGTATATTGTATTGGTAGTTGTGTTTTTAGCTTATGATTTAGGCCTTTGTGCCAAACTTTATCGAAGGCTTGAGCCACGTCCAAAAAGATAGCTGAACATACTTTCTTTTGTTCCAAAGCTTCTTCAATCGTATGAGCTATTCGGTGAACTTGGTCAATTGTAGAATGTTTTTCTCTAAAGCCAAACTGATGAGAAGGTAAAAGTTGTTTAGTTGAAATTATTTCTTTTAGTCTTTTTGAAAACAGTTTTTCGAATAGTTTTCCCATCACGGGTAGTAAAGATATCGGGCGATACGAGGAAACTTCATTGGCATTTTTTCCAGGTTTTTTTTATTATTATGAAATCGGACACTTTCCAGATTAAGGGAAAGTATTTAAGGTTTAAACAAGCATTCATGATGGCATTAAGATTAAGATACAAATAATTTTTTTTAAACGCACCAACAATGAAATTTGTAAATACATCAAATTTTTTTTTTTTTTTTTTGTAACTTCAATTTTTTTATGAAAAGTAACAATTTACAAACATTTCAAACAAAAAATTGTTATAAATCGAATTAAAATTTTAACAAATATTTTTAATTACTTAAAATTTTTTGATATTTTTCTGTGTAAAAGAGGTAAATATATTTTAATAAAAATATTTATAAAAAAAATAATTAAAAAAAATTAACTATAAGATTTTTCATGCAAATTCCTTTTTTTTAAAGACCTTAATATAGTAAATTTTATATCTTATCGTTTTTATTGTAAAAAATAATCACAGTTATAAATTACTGTTTCGGTATTTTATCGGTTTTACAGTAGTGAAAAATTAAAAAAAAAAATATTTTTTAAAAAAATTTACTCTATAAAAATTTTTCATACAATTTTTTTTTAAAGAATTGAGTGCAGTAAGTTTCATATTTGATCGTTTTTATTTTAAAAAATAAATCACCGTTATAAATTACTGTTTCGGTATTTTAACGGTTTTATAACGGTGATTGTCAAATATATATATATATATTGAAATCAAGTCGGTAAAATAGTAAAATAAACACCGTTATTTTGTAACTGTAACGGTAACCAACCTTTTGACAAGTAATATTATAATGATGTTTTCTTTTCTGAAAAAATTTTACATTTTTTAAGCCCTTTTTTTTATTATGGAAAGTCTCACATACATATTTATATTCATAACTTTATTTCAGTTTTCTGTCAATTCCTAATACATGTTATGATAAATTATTCCCATGTTAATGTTTCTTTTTTTCATACATAGTTGAAAACTCCTTTCATTTATAAAATTGTTTGAGTATGTGTTGGGCTTTTTTTTTTTTGAGAATTAATACATATCTTTTTTTTTCGAAGGATTTCCGTTACCACATCCTGGGGGACTTTTAAGAAGGCGTCTCACAATTATTTGATTTATTTGTATTTTTTTTTGCAGTAGTTAGATTTTCAATTTGATGTTATTACTTTTGGGAGTATTTTAGGTGTTTTCTATTTTAGACTTTGATGTTTTATAATATTGATGGAACATTGATTGGTTTTGATTAAATACATTAAACTCTTGTAGTCACACGATGCACACTGGGGTAATATTAAATAATTTTTGACATCAATTAAATCTTATCAAAAGAGCATAATTTCTAGATTATAAATATATGATAAATAACTAGAAATACAAAATAAATTTTATTATATTTCACAGCTATAAGGGCAGTCCAAAAATCTAACGAACTCCTTTAACCACCTTTTAACGTTTATTAACATGAAAGGGAAAAGAACCTATCCCAGGACACGTCACATGACCGGTTCATTGTGATAGGGACCGGTCACTTTAGCATGGGCTTGTTCTAAGACTTTTAAACCGGTCACATGGTAGATCCTCTTTCACTTCCTTCATGGTCCTCTTTTCACTTATCTCGTGATATGTACAGGTTGGTTGAAAAGTTTCTGCGCTCGAAATGAAAGAATACCGTTTTTGTTACGAAATATATTTTTTTATTCAATATAACCTCCTAGAAGCTCAATACACTTGTTCCAATGATCTTCCAATAATTTTATCCCATCCTTATAATGGTTTTCCGGAAGCTCTGCAAAATAACCGTCTACGGCTGCTATGGCCTCTTCATTCGACGAAAAATGCTTTCCACGAAGGAATTGTTTGAGATTTCTGAAGAGATAGTAGTCACTGGTAGCCAAATCTGGTGAATACGGTGGATGTTCAAGCAATTTAACTCTTTGAATTTAGCCATCGTCAAAACACTTTTGTGAGCAGGTGCATTGTCTTGATGAAAAATGATTTTTTTTTCTTCTTTAAACCAGGTCTTTTCTCATCCAGCTGATCCAAAAGGCTGCAATAATATTCAGAGTTGATTGTTTTACCTTTCTGAAGATAATCAACCAACGAAATTCCTTTTGCATCCCAAAAAACTGATGCCATAACCTTCTTTGCTGATCGTTGTGACTTCACCTGCTTTGGAGCTGAACAATCAGCTTCAGTCCACTGTAAACGTTCCTGTTTCAATTTAGGATCATGGTGGTAGATCCAAATCTCATCCATAGTCGGTTTTATTCGGCTTAAAAGGCTCCAAATTACGCTGAGAAATTTGTTTTCGATCCAATTTTTGTTGAATTGTTAATGTGTGCGGCACTAACTTTCCAAACAGTTTTTTCATGCGTAATTCTTCATGTAATATATGGAGTACTCGTTCGTCTGAGTGCCTATGGCATTAGCAATTTCACGCTTAGTCAAACTTGGATCTTCACTAACCATATTATGTACCTGCTCAATGATTTCTGCAGTGGTTGCAGTTTTTGGTCGTCCTTCGCGTGGACCGTCTTTAGGGCTGGTACGACCACGTTTAAATTCACCACCCCAAAATTCAACGGTGCGTTTTGAAGGTGAGGACTCCTTATACACTTCTAACAATTGTTTATAAATTTCCTTTGCTTTTAAACCCTTCAAAACAAAGAATCTAATGACTACACGATATTCAATTTTTTCCATGTTAAAAGAAATCAATGACACATCAACTTCAAATGGCTTGTAAACAAAGAAAGGATTGACAGAATGACTTGCAACTTTGCATGTGTTCTCAGGACAGTTATATCAACTTGAGAAAAAAAAGTTTGGAGCTAGTTATCTCTTGGTGAGCGCAGGAACTTTTCAACCAACCTGTATTTTCGGGACCGGCTCAGTTTTCACCTATCACCGCATAGGTCCCAATTCCCAAATGATTCCTTTTTTCCCGCAGTACGCAAAGAAAAGGTGATGTTATCTGGATTTCAAATCCATAAAAAACAGAAAACAGCTTTAGAAATTTCTCCATAATTTTAATCCATTAATTACACGCTGCTATACAGAAAAAAAAATGCAAGAACTTTTGAAATGACCTAGTGTAGGTTGTAGGTCTAGCTGAGTGTATTATATAACCGCTTTTATAAGTTGCAATATACCCTCAAAATTTCGAGATATGGAGAACATAGTATGTTTTTGGACTGGCGCACTTAAACTTTTCTAACTCAGTCATTTTTTAACCGATTAACCCTCGTAGAAAATGAAAAAGTTTTATATTATTGAAAAAATCTCTACACATTTATATAAATAGTACACGGAAAGTATATATATTTCTAATTAATGCCGTTGACCGTTTCGAAATCGGTTAAAAGATGACTGAGTTAGAAAAGTTTAAGTGCGCCAGTCCAAAAACATACTATGTATTCCATATCTCGAAATTTTAAGGGTATATTGCAACTCAAAAAAGCGGTTATATAATACACTCACCTAGACCTACAACCTACACTAGGTCATTTCGCAAGTTCTTTTTTAGTGTAGCACCGTGTTATTTTCTCTGGGTTAGGGGTTAAAAAAGATAGGCTTACAAGTCGGGAACAAACTTAGATAGAACTTTGATGACTTTAGATTCGGATTTAAGAGACAAAAATAAAGGGTGTTCCAACCATAATGCACGATGTTATTTGTGAGTCACATCTTAACGTCAAGTTTTTTTCCCAACTTAATTTGACATTTCTTTGCTTCAGTGTTTGATAAATTCATCCGTGGAGAGGTACACAATTAACCAGCGATTTAAGATTTTTGAAGCCTTTTATGAAAATGGGCGTTCAAATCAAAATGCATTTCGTGCACTTTTTGGTAAGCATAATCGATCAAATGTGTCCACTATCGGAAGAATTGTGCGCAAATTTCAGCAAACCGGATAAAAACACCCGTGCATGCTCGCCCAGTCTTTTTAGCGGAAAATATTGCAGTTGTTCTCGAAAGTGTGGCAAAAGAGCCGTCAACCTCGACTCGTGAATGGAAATGATAACGAACTTCCTATGGCCAGAAATAGAGGATATGGACCTGGACGATATGTGGTTCCAACAGAATGGTTCCACTCGCCACACAGCCAACGAAACAATGGCTCTTTTGTGCGAGAAATTCAATCGCCGTGTTATCTCACGTCGTGGCCGCCACGATCATGTGATTTGACACCGTTGGACTTTTTTCTTTTGGGATATTTAAAAGAAAAATTGTACGTCAATAATCCAAGAACAATTCAAAAGCTAAATGATGAGATAATTCGGCACATTAATGACATTGAACCTCAATTATGTCTCAGATTCATTGAAAATATAAACCATCCTACCGTGGCGAGCATTTGGCCGATATTTTGTTTCACACATAATTGTCATATATCCTTGTATCATAATAAAAAATATTAAGATAATGCTCTGAAAGCTTTTTGTTTTATTTAAAATTAACATCGTGCGTTATATTTGGATATACTGGCAAACTACTGAACGCAACGTGGAATTAAATATTAATTACTTATTTGGGACCTTTTAACAGCGTTTGCAAAAACCGTTTTGCCAGTATTTATTTTACAAAATTTTCAGTGGTTTATAAAAAATTCACTAGCAAATAATTAGCTTTAGTTTATCCGGTACTACTACTCAGAGAGAAATCGTCAGCGGTATAAGAATAAGTAGACTGACAGAGCATTGAAATTATAAAAATTATGACGCTTTAATACAAAAGGTTTATGGTAGGAAGGTTGCGAGTTCGAGGCCGATGGCAGGCATAATTTTTTAAACTTTTTTTATTTATTATTTTTGAAAAATTGATATTTTTGTTTGTGGAGGTAAGAGTTTTTTTAAACCAACTTTTTTCCCCCAAAGGTTAGCAAGTTTTTTTTGAACAAGATTTATGTCAGTGTTCTCTTATTAGTGCAGCCAATGATCAGTCAGCAGTTGTTATTCATTTAATGTTTTAGCTTCCAAGTATTATATGTCTTGTTAGTTAAGTGGGTAGAAATCTCGTCTGACAATTTGACGGAATGGGATCACATGACAAAAAACAAAAATACAAATGAGTTCATATAAATTTTATTTTTTAAAATACATTTTTGGAACAATTTATTAAGATTTTACTATTACCGGCCCTTTTGTGCAACGTTGTTATGCTCTTGAGATTAGGAAAGCACCTGCCTTGCCAGAGCTTGCCAGTTTCTATTTTTCTGACTTGATAGAGTACTCAATTCAAAAATTACATTTTTCAAAGCTATTGAGGCCCTAGAGTTAAAATAAAACTACTAAGTTTTTGGTTAATTTTAACAACTTTTTTAATTTTTATTTATTTTCAAATTTTATTTTTAGTTTTGTTTTCTTTTCTTTGTATTTTAAGTATTACATTTAATAATAAATTATAATATTTATTGTAGTTTTGTTTGGTATTTGTTTTTGTAATTATTTTAAAAATAACATAAAGATTTATTTAAGTTAGTTTTATCATAAAAATATCATTTTACTATTAAATAATTTATTTTTTTTAGTGTTTTGTTTTTGATTAGTTATTTGCTAAAGTATTTATTTTTAATTTACTACAATATGATACTTATAAATAAATGTAATTAATTTCTATCGAAGACGCAACAATATTTTTTCTTATTTTGTTATAAATTTTGCTAAAAATGGATTAAAAAAAAATAAAAATAAACTAAATATAAATTACAAAAGGAAGTTTATATTTAAATAAATATAAAACATGTCGGAAACAAATTTTCTTTTTATAAATAAAATAAAAACAAATAAATACTTTATTTTTTATAAATTCTTTAAACAAGACTAGCATCACTAAACAAATTGTTTTATTTATTTTTTTTTTGTCAAATAAAAACTTTGGTTTAATTTTATATTTACTAAATTAATAATTAAATAAAATTTTTTATGATTTATCTTACAAAAAATAACATTTATAAAAAAATAAATTCTTATAGACATTTTTTATACAGTTTAGCTTTAAGGTTATTATTATTGTTTAGAAAAAATATTTTTTAAATTTTTATTTTTTGTTTATTTTTTTTTGTTTTTTGTATAAAAATTTTCTTGTAGAGTAGAAAAAGTTATTTATATTTTTGAGGTTAAGGAAGATATCAAATTTGTTTTGTTTTTTATAATTTATAATAATTTATATTAATTTTGTTATTTTTAGTTTAAAATACGTATTAAAGTTTATTTGCAAATACTATGATTATTTGTTAGTATATATATGTACAGGGATTCTTAATCTTTTTTTTTAATCGAATTTATTAAAGCCCCTTACAAGCTTAGATGATTTATCAATAAATTACTGTAATTAGTGAGAGAAAGAGAGGAAAAAGCAATCGTAGTAGTAATTTGATTCAGGTTAATAAACGGAATTTTAAAGAAATCCTTAAAAAGTACCACATACTGTGAGCGTGAAAAGAAACTGTACATATTGATTTATTATATTTACAGATTCATTTTTCAATTATACTATGTTTATTTAACATTTTGTTAAAAAAAATAAATAACAACAATAATATTACAATAACAAAAATTATACAACAAAAACAAAACAATTTTTATACTGGTAGCCTCTAAAGAAACTGTACAACTTGTGCATCAATTATAATACGGAATTTTAACACCAAAAAAAATTTCCGCTATTTTTTGTAATTTGTTTTAATATCACATTCTATATAAAGTTTACTGTATGTAGTTAAATAAAAAGTTTTCAGTTTATTTTTCAAAGAAATATTTACTTTAACTTTTTTATACATTTGTTCAAAATGATTTACTGTCTTTAACGAAGTTTTTTTTTCAGTTTCATTTATTATTTCCAATTTAAAAAAAATTTACCTACATAACGGGAATTTGTGGTTTATTTGTTTCCCTGACAGTTATTACAAATTCAAATTTTGTTTGCTGTCTGTTTCAAAAAAAAAAAAAAAAAAAAAAAACAAAATTTAAATTTTGTTTTTTAATTTAAATTGTTTGTTTATATACAAAATTAATTTGAATTACTAAAACTTCATAAACACACAACATATGTTTATAGACTGTGTGATTCCACATTTTGCAGATTGCAAAACAAACAAAAATACAAAAAATCGAAATAATTTCAATTAAGTGAATAATCATTTATTTTTACGGAATTGGTAGTTAAAATTTTTACATATATTTTTAAATGATTAATCATATGTTTTTTTACTGATGTGCCAGTTGTTGAAATAACATTTAAAAATAGATAACAAAAACCATTTGATTTAAATGAAAAGTAAGTATAACGGGTTTTAAATGAAATATCATTTCTTTTAAATGACATTTTCTGTTTAACAAGCTATTTTAAGTGTATAATATTCACTAATAAGAATAATTATTAATTGACTTGATGTCGTCATGGCCAGTTCAAATTGAATGATATCTGCGTAACCAAATTTGTTTTGAAATTGTCAAACACACCAAATGCGACTGAAATACGATCCACTATACGAAAAGTGAAACAAAATCCAACTAAAATATCCGACAACATTTCAGAATGCTTAGGTGTAAACGTTAGAGCCAGCATAATACAAAGAGCACTAGAGTGAAAACCAAATATATTGAAAATTAATGAACAGCGATGTCGGTATTTTGCTAAAAAGTATCAAGACGTTCTGGAACAATGTGATAATTAGCGACGAGAACAAATTTAAAATTTTTGTTAAGAAAAAACCGTTTAAACATGCAAAAAAAACCATTTGAAGATGCAAAAATGCTGAATTTGCCCAGTCAAATGCAATATCTACAGTCAAGCTGTTCATGGTATGGGCGTGTTTGGTGGGCAGTAGGTAACTTGGAGATAACCTCTCTATTTTAAAAGATAACTTGTCACCCAGTGTCGAAAAATATGGTAAAGGAACCAAAGAGCTGCATCACCCCACCCCCCCCCCCCCCCCCACCAGTCAAGTAACACTGGGGTATCACTAGTTTATCCAATTCGGTTAATCGATTAACCGATTCCTCGATTAATCGCCTCTGTTTCGGTAAATGTCGAAACAAATAATTTAAAACTTAAATAATTATTCGAATAATTACTCGAATAATCGATTAAAATAGATCGATTAACCGGTTAAATTTTTAATATGAATTTTTCTGCTATTTTTTTTCTAAGCTTCCTAATTTTCCTAACTTTGGCAAGCAAATCGTTAAAAAAAACATCAACTAAAATACAATAAATTTTTTTTTATATCAACTGAATCAAACCAAGTTGCTTAAAGGCTTTAGGAATTTTTATATTTGTTTCAATTTCTTTAAAAAATTAATTTTAAATAATTTTAAATTATATTTTCATATTAAAAAAATTAAAATAGAGCTCCTCATGCATGTACTTATTTCGAGCTGGCAAAAAAGTTCATCAGTACCCAAAGTTTTAGAAAAGCTAGAGCCTCTAAGCAGAGCTTTAACGAAAAACCTATTAAAGTATATATATTTCTCCTTAGCAATGAAACACGTGGCTAGGTATATTCCTAACAAGCACTATGACGTTACTTAAGTTATGAAATAATATATTGCTTTAAATTCGAAATCTGTATTTTCTAAAAATACTATGAAAAAAATTTATAAAAACTAAAAAATAACATTTTGTTTCTAATTGATTTATCAACAAATTCTAATTTGATTTATCAACAAATGTTGATGAAGTAAGAACTTCAGTAGAATAAAGTTGTTTAGTCGAAAATATTAAAAAAAAATCGGTGAGGACTTGTCAGGAATATGCGTGATTTTTATATTTTTTCTAATAGATAACGTCTTTAACTCTAAAGCTTGAACCAGGTAGTGAGAGAGTCAGGGAAGATTGACAGTTCCATCAAACTTTGTGAATTTCGCAAAAATTATTCATATCATATTTTTATGAATTTGTTTTTAAATTTTTTTTGAAGGCAGCTCCTTCATATAAAGAAGATAAAAACCAACTTTTTCGACAAAATGTCCCACTTCGGTAAAACACTATCTACACTACACTGTGTTGCGTCCAATTCATATGCACAATGTGCAAGCTTTTACAAAAGAGCTTTTTCACCTACAGCAAGCTTCGACGAGAGCTTTTACATATATGAGGGCACAATACAAGGATGGAAATATTGAATTTCGAAATGTTATAAGTTTTACAATTTATTTAAGCCAAAACACTTTAATACTTCTTTTGAAAGATCTTTAAAAAAAACGCCATCTTCAAAAGGCTTGCTGTGCCTTGCTAAGGATAGAGCAACAACAAAAGGAATCTTTTCATTGATATTTTTTTCATATTGAAATTGGTCGATTGGCAAATTTTTCTTTTGAAACTTTAATTTCAGTTCATCTACTAATTTGGCCCTATCTAAATTTTAATTCAAAAATATCTTTCCATGGTATGTTTGTGATTGCGTTTAGAATTATAACCACAAGCCAAACATACAGGATCGCCGTCATTGTTTTCAATAAAGAAAAACAACTGTTCCCACGCTTTATTAAATGTATTTTTTTTAGTGAACATAGACCGATCGTTGTATGTTTGAAGAGTTATTTTCAAGTTGATGGAAAAGTACTAACGTACTGAATTTTCCGTCCCTGAAAAAAAGCTCTTTACTACAAACGCAAATATCATAGTATTAGTGTTTGGACGCAACTGGTTTACTTCCACTAAATACGTCTCATATTTTCTTATTAAAGGTCATCAGATTCCTCTGAAAAAAACCCAAGATTCTTTAAAAAATCTCAGGATGCTTTTAAGTGTCTTAAACAAATACTTTAGAAACCAATGCAATAGACTTAACTTAATATTTCAGCAAAAATCAGCTCTTTGTGTTCTTATTGATGAAAGAAATAAATTTTGCATTAAAGGATTAATTGCCAATTTTTCCGATTAATCGATCCGAATAACGATCTATAAATTTTATTCATTTTTTGAATTATGACCTAACCGATTAACCGTCAGGGTCGAATAATTAGAAACACTAGGTATCACCTAAGTGTTGGTCTATCGTAAACAAAAAAAAAAAATGGAAGGTAATAAAAATACTAATTCTTTTAAATGATTTTGTTAATATTTTTGTACAAATTTTCTGTATAGGATTTTTTTTTGTTATTGCAAGATTTTTGTTATTTATTTTTTTTTAATATATTATTAAAAAAATATAAAATATTGAATAAATTCATTAAGAAATTTTGTAAAATAAATTTAAAGATATAAAAGTCTAACGTGTACAATTTATTTTGACACTCACTGTATTTTGCCAAACTTTGTTTACCATTATTCAGGAGAAAACAATAATTAAATATTAATACCAATGACGTTAGAAAGACTTATTCAAAATTAATACAGGCAGGCACCGGTGTCGATAACAATGTGTGAGTTCCTTGATAGCAAATTTTGCAAGATTCTAAAATTCTTTATTGTAAACGAAATTTTGAAATTAAATAATATTCAATATTTATTTAACCCATATTTAAAATTTTTTAACTGTATTTTGCTGTAGCTTTTTAACTATACAGTGTACACTGCGAAAACATATTCGTGTTGGCAACCAAATTAAATGCCAGTTAATTGGATCACATGATACAACTGAGGAAGCCAAAATTATGTTATCATAATTAAATATTTGTTACCTCAACTGAATCATTCCATTAGCTCTAAATTGGGTTGTCACTATGAATCTGTTTCCCCTGTGTAAATATTTTTTTATACACTTTTCTTAACACTTAATTTGTTTTATGGTTTATTATGGTTGTTATTTTTTATGGTTTTGATGGTGTTTGTTAGTTTTGAGGTTCACTTTTAATGTATCCCACGTTGTTTGTGTGTTTATCGCAATTGCTGGAATCAAGTTGCTGACTTTTGAATGCTGAGCTGAAGCCATGCTTAAAAAAGGCTGCACAGTCAACTTAATTCCAGGTACTGCAATACACATTTAAATGATTTTATTTCATTTTTAATTGTTATTCTTTTCTTTATTGTTCACTTGTAATGTTTATTGTTGGTTTTATAATGTAGTTAAATGTTGGTAGTTTAGTTTATATTTAGTAATGATTAGTTTTGGTTTATTTAAATTTAAATTTTTCTCTAATTAATGATCACTTTATTTAATGTTGTATTTTTATTTGAGCAAATGGAAAATTGTTTTAATTTGATTTTTTTATAATTATATTGCTTTATATTTTCTTTAATGTTCTTCAATAGTGTATTAATGATTTTTGGAAAGACTGTTGAGTTATGGAAGATGCTTTGCTTTCTTTTTTAAAAGAAAATTATTGAAAATGACTGTAGACAAAATCACCCAATGAAAAATGGTCCAAAAATAGAAATGAAAAATCCCACAAAAAAAAAAAAAAAAAAAATGAAGAATCGTCTAAAAAGCAAATTAGGAAAATTAACAAATAAAAAAAATACGAAGAATTACCAAAATAAAATGAAAAATTACCCAAACTTTTTTCAATTATTTTTCAAAAAGGAAAAAATTAAAAAGATTTAAGAGCATCGTGTTCGGTTGGGTACCAGAGAACTGCAAAATCAACTTTTTTCTTGATTTAATCATACACAAAAATTCTTGTTCACTTTTAAGAATTCCACAAAATTCATTGTAGAATAAAATCAGCATCATGTTACTGAACACTGTTAAGTGATTACATTTGCATAAAACATAAACGACAGATGATTCACACTGATTCCAAATACGCGTTCAGTAACATGATGCTGATTTTATTCTACAGTGAATTTTGTTGAATTATTAAAAGTGAACAAGAATTTTTGTGTATGATTAAATCAAGAAAAAAGTTGATTTTGCAGTTCTCTGTTGGGTACACGAAATGATTAGTATCGATAATCCAAACATGTTCCTAACTGATCTTACAGCATGATTTGATGATAATTTAAGATCTTGTTATGATCATACTAAAATCATTTCATAGTCACAATCACACATGATGCTCTGAAACCAAATTTTTCCTCTGCGTAAGTAAGAATTGCAATGATGTTAGAATTTTTAAATCTGTTCGCTAAAATCAAAAAAAAAAAAAAAAAAAATTACTAAATATTATTTATATTAGTACAAAATTTCAAATTTATTTTTTTTATCGAACATCAAAATATTTTTAATTTATTTTTTCAAGAAATATTTTAGACAAAATTAAAAAAATAAATCAAAGGCTTAAAAATTGTAAAAACATAAACCAATTTATCATTTTGTTTTAATTTAGTAATTTTAGTTTTGAAAAATATTTTAGTCAATTTTTTTTTTTACTTTTAAGATCAAATTTTAATTGTTTTTAGGGCTGACTTTTAGAATTAAAAAAACTTTTTAGTGCTATTTTAAGTGATGTCCTATTTGTAGACATGAGTCGGTATATTCACTTCTGATCCCTTTTTTAATCTTTGTAACATTTTAAGGCAATTTAAGTTTGAAGGTATAACTTTTAATTAGAAATATTATTTCCTTCAATATCAAAAAAAAAAAAATAGCAAAAAAATTTTCTAATTTTTGCAAAACGGTTTTTAAAAATTTGTAAAATGATTTCTGAAATTAGCAACAAAAATTTGTAAATATTCTGTAAAAATTCTGTAATTTGTAAAATGTAAATAGCAAAAATATTTGCTGGATAATAATTTTTTTACTAAAACTCTGTACAAAAATAGTAAAGTGTGATGGAAAACCGTTTGAAAATTTTTCTACTAACTTTTTTTTTCCGAATGTATAAATTAAAATCTTTAAACGGACGCGAGTACGTTAGAGGGGGTCGAAGTTGAAAACTTTTCAATTCTGGTCAAAATTAAGGGAAAATTGTACCCAAATTTTTAACGTACCAATAATAAATAAAAAAGATCTATCCCACAATATAAATAAGTATTAGAAATTTTAAATTTAGTCGCTTTATAGAAACTCATAAATTTCGGTAGTTATTCAGAGACGAAAAATATAAACCGATTTTCAAAATTGTACTTTTTCCCCGATTTGAATATTTTTCTACGACTGTGTGTATGTTATGCAATGTTACATGATCAGAATCGAAAAATTTTCAACTTCTGCTCACTCTAAAATTATGTATGAAGGAGATAATTTTTGTTAATGCATGTAATTGAAATTATTGTTACAGTAATGAAATATTAAGTCCTTTTAAAAACAAATTATAAAAAGTATATAAAAGATTTTTTTTATGAAACTTAATTGACTTAAGTGACTTAAGCTTTGTTTTGGTATGTAACGAAATTTTAGCATTACAAATATTTAATTTGAAATCCTTTTTAAATTTTGTTTCTTACGGGTACCAAGCTTAAGTCACATAAGCTAATTCTAGTTCTACCTTATCGCATAAGTTTAAATAGTTTTCTATTAGGAATTTTATTACAAAAGTCTTTGAAATATATGAATATATATTTGATTATTTAAAAAATCTGTAGTGCTTTAATTTTAGTCCCGTTTTCAAACTGCAATTTTGCTTCCCAGGATAAAATGCATAATTGTATTTTTTTTTAATTATTTGTTTTTAAAAACTATTATCAACTTATTGTTTATTTATTCTGTTCTGTTTTAAGTTTATGTCTCTTGTACAACCTTTATTGCTTATTGTTAAATATATGTATATATATTTAAATATATATTTCTGAAAAGTAACTCCTCAAGCGATATTTTTTTTTATTAAACTCAAATTCTTACTACCCATGTAAAAATCGAAATATATATGAGCATACATGATAATACATGGGCCTGTATATGATCATACATGGGCATACATGGTCATATACGTCCATACATGATCTCATATATGATCATATATCTTCGGATCCGAAATTTGAGGGTATATGGTGATATATGTGCATATATTATCATACATGCTCATATATTATTCATGTATGCTCGTATATGATCATATATGTCCATATACCCTCAAATTTCAGATCCGAAGATATATGATCATATATGAGATCACGTATGGTCATATATTGAACAATGTATGGACGTATATGACCATGTATGCCCATGTATGATCATATACAGGCCCATGTATGATCATGTATGCTCATATATATTTCGATTTTTACATGGGTAATAACAAAATTTTTTAATTGTGTTGTGTATATTTTATAAAAAAAAAACATAAATCTCAATTCTGCAACATTTTTTTTTAATAGAAAACTATCATTGCCGATATAAATTGAAAATTAATCGTTTGTCACATTGATAATAATCTATGCCTAAAAATACAAAAATATGTCAAAAGAACAATTACTTTCGTAAAATAAACGAAACTTTTTGTTATTTTGGCGTTAATTTTGTATTTTTATGTATGGATTATTTTGAGTGCATCTGTTATTTACATTAGTTAACAACAATATAAGAAATTAAGAAATTAAGAATTTTTCTGTGCACTAAGTATGACTGATTTTTTTCTTATTTACACCAGCTGAACTAGAAACTGACATTTGGACAACTTATTAGTTTTATTTTTAACTGCATCTCGGCTCAGGAACAAAAAAAGTTCTTTACGCAGGGTTTCAGCATAATGACAATTAAACTAGATAAAAAAATAAACGTTTGGTAGTTTAAGTGCAATAGGCAAAAAATATACTAAAAAATAAATACGAATTTGCCAAAAAACATTTTTTTTAAAAAAATTAGAACACGTCCAAAAACATCAAATTCAGTTTTATTTTACCTTACCACACTATGTGGACAGGATATTATCAATACTGAATCTATATCCACCTTTTTGTGCACCGATCGACTCAGAAATTTTAAAAGATTTCATTCGTTTTTTATCATTTGATTTGTTCAATCACTGAATTCAATCGGTAAGCATTCAATCGATTTACAAATTTGGAAATGCAATCGATTTATCGCTTACTCGATAGTATTTGATTTGATTGGGTTATTTGGGAATGACATTCAATATTTTTCATTCGGTTTTAAAATTTGGAAAATCAATAAAATATTATTCGTCCATATCTCCAAAACTAAAAGCTTAGAGAACGATTTTTTGCACCGGATGTCAAAACCCACCCCACAACACCGTTATAGAAGCCAAATTTCCACACCGAAAAATATTTTTACAAGTTTCCAACTAAAATTCGGTTACTACAACTAAAATCGGTTGGTATAACTGAATATTGGTTTCTACCCCAAAATTGAGTTAATACAACTGAATTTTGATTGCGAAACCCATAATATTGAGCCATCACATTTGAATTTGATTGTGCTAACCGAATTTATTGGTTGTGGCAACCAAAATACACTTTTCAATTCGGTTGGAAATTTATATGTCTGTGTGAACTTTACGGGACAAAACGCACCACACAACACCGTTACAGAAGCCAAATTTCCACACCGAAAAAATTTTTTACAAGTTTCCAACTAAAATTCGGTTACTACAACTAAAATCGGTTGGTATAACTGAATATTGGTTTCTACACCAAAATTGAGTTAATACAACTGAATTTTGATTGCGAAACCCATAATATTGAGCCATCACATTTGAATTTGATTGTGCTAACCGAATTTATTGGTTGTGGCAACCAAAATACACTTTTCAATTCGGTTGGAAATTTATATTTCAGTGTGAACTTTACGGGACAAAACGCACCACACAACACCGTTACAGAAGCCAAATTTCCACACCGAAAAAATTTTTTACAAGTTTCCAACTAAAATTCGGTTACTACAACTAAAATCGGTTGGTATAACTGAATATTGGTTTCTACCCTAAAATTGAGTTAATACAACTGAATTTTGATTGCGAAACCCATAATATTGAGCCATCACATTTGAATTTGATTGTGCTAACCGAATTTATTGGTTGTGGCAACCAAAATACACTTTTCAATTCGGTTGGAAATTTATATTTCAGTGTGAACTTTACGGGACAAAACGCACCACACAACACCGTTACAGAAGCCAAATTTCCACACCGAAAAAATTTTTTACAAGTTTCCAACTAAGATTCGGTTACTACAACTAAAATCGGTTGGTATAACTGAATATTGGTTTCTACCCTAAAATTAAGTTAATACAACTGAATTTTGATTGCGAAACCCATAATATTGAGACATCACATTTGAATTTGATTGTTCTAACCAAATTTATTGGTTGTGGCAACCGAAATACACTTTTCAATTCGGTTGGAAATTTATATTTCTGTGTGAACTTTACGGGACAAGTTGCAATTCCCAACTGACACCTTTTTCCCGCAGGGTATGCATAGTAGAAAGAAAAGCACTTTCATTTGTAATGACGCCTATATCTTAAAAACAAGATGCGATAAATGAAAACGGGTAACGATTTTGGGTCGAGGAAGTCATAGTGAGTCATTTGTGAAAAATAATAATTAAAATCGCTTAGATAAAATCGTCCATATCTCGCAAACTAAAAAAACTAAAGGAAAAATGTTTGCACCAGTGACTAAAATTCACCCCAGAACACCAATACCAGTCTCAAGTTTCGACTTACATTTGGCAATATTCAATTTTAACGATTTCTTTTTTTAATTTTTACAATTTTTTTTTTTTTTTTTAATTTAGCAATTTTTTCCAATTTGAGCGATATTTTTAATTTAGCGATTTTAAAAATTTTTTTAATTTGAGCAATTTTTCAATTTGAGTATTTTTTTTTTTTTTGCAATTTTAGCGATTTTTTATTTCTAATTACTTTTTTTTGTAAATGAGTTTTTTTTAATTTTTGACGATTTTCACGTTAATTCTTAGTTTTGCCGTTTTTTTTTAATGAGATGGATTTTTCCATGTTTATCGATTTTGGCGATGTTTTTTAGTTTTAACGATTTTTACAGTTTGGGCGCTTTTTTCAAAATTATGTGATTTTTCAGTTTTGACGATTTTTTTAAATGATTCCCTTCGAAATTAAATGAGTTTTTAATTATGATAATATTTTTATAAACGAGCTTTTTTTTTAATTTTTGACTATTTATCAATATTTTCAATGCCTTGGATTTTTTTCATGTTTCATGGCGGTTTAAAAATTTTGTGATTTTTTAGTTTTGACGATTTTTTAAATGATTTTATTCCAATTTTCACGATTCTTTTCTATTTTAGCGTTTTTATAATTTGATAGATTTTTTCCATTTTTTAGCGATTCTAATGATGTTTTCAATTTTATTAAAATTTGGATTTTTTTTTTAATTTAAGCGATTGCTTAACGATTTTTTTTTAAATTTTTAACATTTTTTATGTTTGGCGATTTCTTTTGTTCATTGTTGTTTTCTTGTTGTATTTGGAAGAAATCGTTAAATAACTTAATTGTTAATTTTACAATTTTATTAAATCGAGTGAAGAAAATTGAAATCATTCCTAATTTTCTAAATCAGTTAAAAAAAAAATACACTCACAATATTATTTCGTAAAACAACTTAAAATACGCATTAAATTAATCAAAAATACAGTCAAAAAGAGGACTACTGATTTTTCATTATATTCAACCCATTTTGTTGTTTATTTACAAACATTGTTAATTAATCGACAAAAGTAGTAAAAGCAATCGAAAGTCGTTTAAAATAACCATAAATTTTTAACTGACAAACGTTAGAAAAAACTACTTTTGTGGTTTGTTTTTTAAATTGAAAGTTTTTTTATTTGTATGTAATTACAAAACACAACACACACACAAATGTATATATTTTTATTGGCTTTGTGTTTATGTATAATTGAATAGTTTCTTGTAATTTTTATTGAAATAATTTTGTAGGTATACAAAAAAATTTAGGAAAAAAAAACAAAAGGAATTATATGAATTTTAATTTTTAGAAACAGAAAACATAATATTTTACATAAAACAGAAAATATCAACTCCTACTAACTGTCTGTAAATTTTAATAGTTATTTTTTAAATGACTGATTTAAATAGTTAAAAAATATATTTCTATGAATTTAAATAAGTTCTTCAGTCGATAACGGAAAATATATTGTGAGTGTAATGATCGATTGAATTCCCAAGTTGTAAATCGTATTAGTAAGAAATAATTCATGTTTAAAAAAACAAAATTATTGTCAAAAGAAATTACTAAATATTTTAGTAAAATATTTACAGCATTTTTCGTATATTTAACAAAATCTTTAGTTATTCTTACATTTTTTTCATTTACGGTCTTATGAACGACTTATCAGTGTAATAGATGTATTCATTGATAAATATAATTGATAGAATTTCTTAGAATTTTTAAAAGGGACTTCATTCGATTTGAAAGTAAATGGAATTCGAGTTTAAGGGAATTTTTTTCAATGATTATTGCCTATTGCACTTAACTACTAAACTGTTTAACAGGTTATATATAAAAAATATATCTACATTATCGCTGCCACCTTTTGCTATTGTTTAATTTTCTGTCCACTTTAGTTTTTTTTTTTCAAATATTAAAATTTGTAAAAATCATCAGCTTTTTTTGAAATATTTAAATATTTATGTTGTTCAGGCATTATCATCACCATCACAATAGTAAAAAATTTGTATGCAAATTAATGATAACAATATTATGTAAACATACATTTTCAAACATATTCATGTATACATTTGTTTATTTAATGTTAATACAAATATTTGTTAGGACATGTTATTGTTATTATCAAAGTTTACACATATTGTTTTAACCAAAAATTAGAAATTTGTTGTATTATTTAATATGTGGTAAGTGTTTTTTTTTTTAATTTTTTCTCCTCTGAAAAAATGCTTTAACAAAAATTTATAATACTTTAGATATTTGGCTTCAATTAAAATCATTTAAAATAAATAAAAATCAGTTTAAAATAAGTAAATAAGTATTTATTTTTACTGAAAATTAAATAATTTTAAAAAATGTACTTTTTTTTAGCCAAAAATCAGAAACAATTATAACGGAAATTATGACTATTTTATTAAGGGTGCGCATACATTTAATTGTCATCACTGGAACAAATTGAAAATGACATTTTATTTAAAGAATTTATATAAAATAAGGTATTAATAGGAAAAAAATTTCTAAAGGCCGCTCATTCATGGCTTTAACATTTTCGCGCACCTAGATAACCCTGTGTAAATTTTAAACGTGGACTTTAAAACTTTTCAGATAATGATTAATAGGAAAAGAAATTTCTAAAGGCCGCTCATTCATGCCTTTAACATTTTCGGGCACCACGGTAACCCTGTGTTAATTTTAAACGTGAACATTTTAAATTTTTCAGATAATGATTAGGTTTTTAGGCGTTAGAAAATATTAAAGAGCATCAAAAAAAAAGGCTCTAAAATATTTATTTCCAAAAGTACCACAGTTTCCTAAAGTACCAGTTTCTTGTGATAAAATTCAACAAAAAAAAAATAAATAAAAATAAATTCTTAAATTTTCTCAATTAAAAGTATTGTTGAATAATAAGCCATAGTCAATTAATTCTATTATTGGTTCAATTAAAAAAATGATTAATATTAAAACTTTCACACGTAAGTAATGTTCATTATTGATCATGTTTTTATTTAATCAATTCTTAAATTAATTGACAATGCCTTCGTTATTCACCAAAACCATGGTTGGCATGCACTACCTTTTAATTATAACGGTAGTTGTCTACCAAGTTCAGATTAATACCGATACGACAATTTTGAAACTGCGGTTCCACTAGTGACATTTGTGTTCTAATATCACGAGGTTTATTTCATAATGTTACATGTAAAATTTTGTTATATCTGCAAAATACAGTTATAAATCGGTGTTTCGTTAGTTGAGCGTTATTATAACGGTAGATTAAGATATTTCAAAATTAAACCCGTAAAATAGCGCAATAAACCTGGTTACATAAAAAGACAAATATTTTTAGTGGAATTGCCATTTTAAAATTTTCATATGGGTCTTAAAGTAGCTGTGGTAGCCAACTACCGTTATTATGAAAAGGTATTTAATGCCAACCATGACCAAAACTTTTAAGTGGAGGAATTGAAAAAAAAATATATTTATTTTGTGTGTTGTTCTATTTTGAATTTTTCTTAATCATGACTTTAATTTTTGTTGATTTTAATTTTTATATTTATTAGTAATTTGATTAATATATTTAGTTTATTGTTGCTTGTTTTCTATTTTAATAATTAGTTGACTTTATTTAATTGTTTATTTAGCATTTTATTTTTTTTTTTAATATTTGTTTAAATATTTTTTTTTTGCCAATTTTGTATTTTACTATTAATTTAATTATATTTATCTGATATTGCTTACGATTGTCGTTTATGATTTTTTTGTGTATTTTATTTAAATGTATTTTATTATTATCTACAGCAAAATTAATTTTATTTTAATTGTTTAATTTTTTTGGTATTGCTATTTGCTATAAAATTAACCAATTATAAAATAATATATTTTTTTTAGATATTTAATTTAATTATGTGTACTTTTTTTATATAAAATTGGCACCTTTATATGAAGCATTTCTTTTCTTTTAATTATTTTCTAATATACAACAATTTTGCTAAATTATTTTAAATATTTACATTATTTACATACAATACATAGTTATTTTGATTTTTTTTGTTTAGAAATAATAAATTTGTAATTTAAATCAAACTATAGCATGACATTTTTCAACTGAAAATATAAATAATAAGTTTTATGAGTTATTGCTTGCTGACCGGACTTCTTACAGGTTGGTTGAAAAGTTCCTGCGCTCGAAATGCAAGAATACTGTTTTTGTTACGAAATATATTTTTTTATTCAATATAATCTCCTAGAAGCTCAATACACTTGTTCCAATGATCATCCAATAATTTTATCCCATCCTTATAATGGTTTTCCGGAAGCTCTGCAAAATAACCGTCTACGGCTGCTATGGCCTCTTCATTCGACGAAAAATGCTTTCCACGAAGGAATTGTTTGAGATTTCTGAAGAGATAGTAGTCACTGGGAGCCAAATCTGGTAAATACGGTGGATGTTCAAGCAATTCGTACTTTAATTCTTTGAATTTAGCCATCGTCAAAACACTTTTGTGAGCAGGTGCATTGTCTTGATGAAAAATGAGTTTTTTCTTCTTTAAACCAGGTCTTTTCTCACTAATTTTTTCATCCAGCTGATCCAAAAGGCTGCAATAATATTCAGAGTTGATTGTTTTACCTTTCTGAAGATAATCAATCAACAAAATTCCTTTTGCATCCCAAAAAACTGATGCCATAACCTTCTTTGCTGATCGTTGTGACTTCACCTTCTTTGGAGCTGAACAACCAGCTTCAGTCCACTGTAAACGTTCTTGTTTCAATTTAGGATCATGGTGGTAGATCCAAGTCTCATCCATAGTTATAAAACGACGCAAGAAGTCGGTTTTATTCGGCTTAAAACGCTCCAAATTACGCTGAGAAATTTGTTTTCGATCCAGTTTTTGTTGAACTTTCCAAACAGTTTTTTCATACGTAATTCTTCATGTAAAATATGGAGTACTCGTTCGTCTGAGATGCCTATGGCATTAGCAATTTCACAATTAGTCAAACTTGGATCTTCATTAACCATATTATGTACCTGCTCAATGATTTCTGCTGTGGTTGCAGTTTTTTGTCGTCCTTCGCGTGGATCGTCTTCAAGGCAGGTACGACCACGTTTAAATTCACCAGCCCAAAATTCAACGGTGCGTTTTGAAGGTGAGGACTCCTTATACACTTCTAACAATTGTTCATAAATTTCCTTTGCTTTTAAACCCTTCAAAACAAAGAATCTAATGACTGCACGATATTCAATTGTTTCCATATTAAAAAAAATCAATGACACGTCAATTTCAAATGGCTTCTAAACAAAGAAATTGACAGAATGACTTGCAACTTTGCATGTGTTCTCAGGACGTTATACCAACTTGGTGAGCGCAGGAACTTTTCAACCAACCTGTATATTTGTCTACCCAAAATTTTTTAAGTGTTATTCTGATCACTAAGTTCCACACTACAGGTTTTTTTTTTATAGATTTTATTAACTTTTTTTTTTGACATTTATCAAATAACTATATCGCAGCACAAAAATATCCAAACTGTTCACAAATGAAATCAGTATTAAGAGAAATTAAAAAAGAAATAAAATGTGGGAAGAATAGGATCAAGAATATATAAAAAAAGAAACTTAAATTGCCAAAGGGAAAATTTTAAAAAATATAATGGGCAGCCAATCTTCCAACAAAGATATCAGGGTATACTCGTACAAAAATATATAAATTCAAAAATATTTATTTATTTATTTATTTATTTTATTTATTAATCATATAATTACAAATTATATGTTAATACCCTAACCGAGCACTAGCAACAAAGGCCTTCGGCTCGTTGTAGCGAAAACAGACCAGAGCCTCTGGTGGGAATTGAACCCACGACCCCCGCACTGATAAGCTAGCACGCTACCAACAAGCCTACCGGGGCGCTCAAAAAAAATATTGTGTTCAACAAAATGTTTAAGTATTTTCCACTAAAGTTACATAAAATCAGTACAATTTTTGGTATGATTAATACGTTTTAGTATTGAATTAATATCACTCATACGACTGATTAGTACTTTAATTTATTAAAAACAATTATAAAACGAGATTTTTTTGGAAAACTTTCGATTTAAAATTAAACAAAAATAAATATTAAATTTAAAAATAATTAATTGTTTTTTTTTTGAATCAAGCGCCTCATAATTCTTCCATTGCAAAAAGACTTTACTTGTGTTTATTTAAAAAAAATTAAACCAGTAATATATAACAAAAAAAAAATTAAAAGCTTTTTATAGTATTTTTAATTAACTCTTATCTCCAACACTTACTGTTTGATATTGAAAACAAACTTAAAAGTTTTTAAAGTGTATTACCATAATAAAAAAAAATTAAAACTGATTGCTTACGCCTTTTTACATGCTGGTATTATTAATGTTGTTTTTTTGTGTATTGTTTTTAACTATAAGCTTCAATTGTTTTTAAGCTTTTACTTTGTTGTATCTTTTCATCTGTTTTAAAAGTATTTTTAAGCTTATATAATATATATAAAAAGAATATTTACAATATATATTTTTTTAATTTTATACAAAAAAAAAATAATTTTCATCTACAATTTAAATACTCTTGTTACATATTACAGAACCTGTAAGGATAAACAACAAAAAAAAATTAAATAAAAAAGACGAAACTACAACCAGACAATTTTCATTAAAATTTAATGCAGAGCTTGAAAGAATAATTTTGTTCTTCTGAGGAAATCAATTTTTAAATTTTTTTTTTTTTTTTTTTTTATTAAATCTTCATTTACATAACCGAGCCATTAGGGCCTTATGTGGTTAATTAAAGCTACTATCTTAATAACAAACTTCTATAAAATTTGAAAATAGAAAAAGGAAGAAATTTAAAATTTTAAGGAAAGTGTTTGTGACCGTTATTTTGATATAGATTTTCGAATTCATTTCTAAATATACACAGAAAGAAGAAGAAAATAATTAAATTGAAAAATTTAACGCACACAAAGAAGTTACCAGACTGCCACCGATTCCTTCCATCAAAGGACTCGCCAGTAGTTAGTTTATGTGACAATTAAACAAAGTTTTTTTGATTGTTAAATTATCTCTATGTGAAAAACTTTTTTCTATAAAGTGTTTGCCATGGTCGGGAATTAAACCGGCAGCCCTTTACAGGCTTTATTTTGTAACATCACCCGCCACAGCGATGGGGGTGACTAATTAAAGTTTTGTCAAACGCAGCCCACACACTGCATATTTTTTTGTAATTAGAAGAACCAGAATTAACTAATACGGAAACAATTTTATTTTACAATAACGATATTTGTATTGACCTCAAAAGTAAATCTAATGTTCCATAAAAATGCAAAAAATTGTTCTATATTTGGTAAAAATGTCGTTACGTATAACCAATATGATAAAGACGATATTGATTATAAATACGATGTTCGAATTGATTATTCAACAAATATTTTAATTTTTATTGAAAATTTTATACCTGCAATGTTGCTTCAATTTTTTCAAAAACGTAGTCGAGTAAAGCTAGAATTATCCAAACGTAGACATAACGTAACGTAACAAATCAGCTGATTTGATTTATCTATAGAAAACATATGTAAGCACTTATCCATCGTAAATGTAACGTATTTACGTGGCTGCTCAAAACAGCTGACATATTTAATAAAAAGGCGGGAAAACTAAAAAAAAAAAAATTACACAAAAATAGTTTTTTTCCATAAAAATATATTAAAATATATTTTATATGCATTTTTGTAAATTTTTATATTTCTTTTTATTTATAAGTTTTTTTTTTTTAAAAACGGTATAAAATACAAAAGTCACAACTTGCCCCAAAAAACAAAAATTTAGTTTGAAAAATTTCTTCTTCTGTATGACTGTTAAGTCAAAAACAACTGATACATTTTCGTTACAAATTTTCTGCTCCGTCTTATAACGTTAATGTACGTTACGTCTACGTATGACTTAAGGAGCTTTAACACGCTAAAACTTTTAAAATTTTTAAGGAAAACTACTGATAAGTTTCAAATTTTCTACTCCGTCCTATTACGTTAATGTACGTACGTCTACGTATAATTAATGGAGCCTTAACACGGTGAAACTTTTAAAATTTTTAAGAAAATTTTTCATTTACTTTATAAACAAAACTTCTTTAGTTTACTGCAAAACTTTATTAAAACTTCTTCTGGGAAATTTTGTCTGCGAAAAATTTAATCGCTACATTTTTAATAATTTTTATTTAAAATTTTTAATTTTGTAACAAATTTAGAATAATTTCCTTCAAAGCTCTGCATGTTTTTTGTGTTATTTTTTGCAATTTTTTTTTATATTTTTCATGGTTTTTTTTTTGTTTTCAGTTTTCTGTTTGTTTTTTTTTTTATTGATTGTACAGTGTGAGCCTTAGTTTTCCTTGTATATCATTCACTCTTTTGTTATTGTTGCAATTGTAATGCTGATGCATGAATTCATCATGCTGCATGATGCTTGATGTATGTTAATGTTGATCTGAATTGAGTTGACTTGATAAGTTTGTTGTTGATTTTTTGGGTTGGTTTCATTTGGTTTCGTTATTGGAATTTTTGTTGTTGAAATAAATAAAGAATGCATCTGTCAAATGTACTCACAAACACATGCACACGGACATAAAAAGGCTGTGTTGAGTTGTATTGTATTGTTTATCATTAAACCATCGTATGTTCAAATGAAAGAGCCTTTGGTTGCTGTTGTGTTTGTTGAGACTGTTGCTGTTGTTGCGTTGCGGGTGTTGTATTGGTTTTATTGTTATTTTTATGCCATTTGTTGACATATGCCAACGGAATTTCAATTTGAATTTCCTGCACATTATCATCATTGTCATCATCATCATCTTCATCTGTAATTCCACCACCACCTTTGCCTCTTTCACCTAATAATCCTCGACCCTTTTTACCATCTCCATTTATACCCAAATTATCATTTGTTCTTAGTAATTTATTCTTTTCTTTATTTTTCAAACTTTCACTTCTCCATGTCTCCAAACGTATTGTATGCGAGGGTGTACTTAGTAGTGTTGTTGTTTGTGGTGACGTTGAGGAACCTGTTCCTAATAAATGTAAATTTTGCATTGATGCTGATGTTGGTGTAGGTGTAGGCGCTAATAGCGCCTCATCCCTGCATTATAAACTCTCCACTAGTTGACTAGTCCTACGCTGTGGATGATTTGCATTTAAATAACTTTCAGAATACACACTTTTCGCTCGATTGTCATAACGTAAACTACTGCGTCTTATATCGATATCTAGTGGCATATGACGATCTTTCCACCAATTACAGAATATACACTCTAACGTATTGCGAAAAGCCTCTCTAAAGTCACGATTGAAATAAGCGTATATTAGTGGATTAAGGGTGGAATTGAAGTAGCCAATCCAAAACATAATGGCCACAACAACATCGGGTACGGGTAAATCACATAATGTGGTTATTGTATACCTGGAAAAGAAAAGTAAATGTATTTTTTTAAAATAATTTGATAGATAAAAGATAAATTTATATCAAAACTAAGAAATCTACTTTTACATATATGGATAACCTCATTCCTATATGATTTAAAATTTTCGGACATAATCCCTAGACAGTTGCTGCTGTTTTTACGTTCGTTCTGTTTCAAACTGCAACGAATATTTTTGGCGGCTCATTTATATATGGGGTAGCGGAAATCTAGTAAACAGTAGTAGAAATATTCTGATGTTTTTGTCCAGCTTAATCTAGAGTTGTGTGAAAGGTTGAATAAGATGGCGTTTATCAGAATTATCCAGAACATGATATTGCCACCAAATACCAACATGATGAAAGGTTCTGGTCTTAGTTATGAAAGAACTTGCATGTGAAGAGTTGTCAGGCTGAATTGATTTATACTTTTGTGGGATAAATTATATCAACGGGAGACCCTATGGTGGGCAAAATTGTTCTTGACTAATGGAGTTGTATCATGGCTTAAAATGTGGACTAGTGATGATAGTGGAACCAATATGGGGGCGACAGTTGAGATACTACTGTCAGAGAAGCTTAAAACATATTACGGGAAAAACGAAATATTTTTGAAACTTGGTATCCGAGGAATCTTACAGCCGCTGAATTTGAATATGATATGTGATTTTAAAGAATTTTAAATTGATACTTCATATAGAAAACATCGTTAAAGACTAATTTTCTGTTAGTGGAACTAATTTGAAAGTTGTGGCATTTTAAGAGAAATTTGTATATAAAAACTATCTGCTGATGTGATTCCTCTGTTTAAACGAACTCTTTCTGGCGGCCCTAGACACAAAATTTTATACAATTTTCCATTTTCTACATTTTTCGTTGATATTATGACAGATTTTAAACTAAACAATGTGAATATAAATTTAAATTACATATAAAAATTCAGATTTTTTAGTTTAAAATCTTGAACTATTTTGTGGTTTATTAAAATTTGTTAAACAAATTTAATCCCTGGTTATACGAATCTTGCTTATAACGTATTAACTAATTTTCCCTCGAAATTCATCTTAACTGGGGTTTTTCTGTAGTTTCTTCGATCGCTAAACACAATTCCTATACATAAAATTTTGAAACCTCTAAATAAACAACCCAAAATGGCAGATGATTTTTAATAAAAGATCGGATTTGTTTGATTTTTTTGGATGGTAATTATTGGGAGCCATTACTAAATTGGCATGTCGGAGTATTTTTTAAGCGATCAATTTATTTTAAAATTACTGCTCAGGAAGTATTTAAGGACCGCTATTTAAGAATTAGCATCAAATTTTCAATATTTTGAATCGCGAAACTGTAATTACAACTTGAGTTCTCTAAAATAATCATCTGTCATTTCCAATTTTGTATATAACGACCCCAAATTCTTTGCTATAACTATTTCTCTTAAGAAGTCTGTCTGTCTTTAAAACGGTTTTGGTACCCCTATTTTGAGTTTTATCTGATTTATATTAAGCGGCTTTTTTCGATATATCCTTGAGTAATACCCGGAATTCATGTGGAAAACACACCTGGCTGGGATCTAAAACTGCGTTTGCATTACGCTTTATTCTTTAAAGATCTTCCTTGACGCTCTGTCAAGACATACTCGATTACATGGCCACTATGTCGGTCTGCAGGTAGGTCGAGCCCATCTACACGCAGAGAAAAAACATGGTTGTAATATGATCACTGCTACTATATTGTGCTTGCTGCAATCGGGCATGGTTGTCACAACCAAGTTATTGATTTTCTAACCATCAACATGGTCGCTACCATCATTATTTAGTAAATATTTTACCATTTTATGATTGGCACCTTCTATTTTATATCATGATTGGCTGTAACCATACTGTGGTAACAAAAATTCTGACTATGAAAAAAATATGATAATAATGCAACGATAAAATGTTGGCAACAATCAATAAATAATTATACAATCAAAGAAAGAAAAGTCCTTAAAGTCAGTGATTTTTTCCCTAACAATTTTTCTTCAAAAATTCCTTAATATTAATTTTTTTTATAGAAAAAACATTTCTAAAGGAAATATTCTTAAATTTAAAAAGCTTTTTCATAGCTTCTAAGAACTTTTCCTTTAAGATTATCCAGGAATCATTATATAGTTATGAGGGGCCATAAAATTATAACATTTTGAGCATACTATGATTACGTGCGATCATATTATGATAAATTCAATATAACATGTTTATTTAGGACCATAATATGGTAATTTTTGAATCATAATATAACTGTAGGGACCATATTATGGTAAAAATATGATTATTTTTTTATCATAATATGACAACCAAAATATAGTACGATTATGGTTAGTACAACCATAAACCCAAAAATATATGATGCTCTTCGAATATGATTGACCCAACCATGTTTTTTCTTTGCGTGTAATCACTCTGATCTGTGTAGTAGCTAATTCTAAACTCAAAATCGAACGAGGGTTGCTATAATCCACATGCGCCGATGTGTCTCGCTGGAGTGTAATAACCCCGGCATGTCCAAACGATCTGTCAGTCCATGCCCTGATAACCTCCAGCCTTATTGCCATATTCATTTTAGTTTGCCTCAGGAAAAGGTTTCTTGGTAACCAACCATTGCTGAAGGGTCAATAGAGCCTTCATTGGACTGTTAAGAAGAGCGTCTGTAAATAACTATTATCAATACGATTTCTCTCTCGAATTCCATACATCCATATGGCCCTGATAACTGTATAACTCCTGCGGGAAAAGCACTATCCCTGGACACGTCACTTGACCGGTTCATTGTGATAGGTGCCGGTCACTTCAACATGGGGTTGTCCTAGGAGGGGGTCAATTGCCCTCTGCTACATGTCACAGATCTGGTCTAAAAGAACATGTTATGACTTTTAAACCGCTCTAGTGGTGGGTACTTTAGGAACCGGTCCAGTTTTCACCTATCACGGCCAAAATTCCCAACTGACGCCTTTTTCCCCGAAGAGACGGTTATGACTACCAAATTTTGTTGTCAGTATCAAATTATTGTTGTTCAATTAGTTTTTTGTTGTCACAATCGAAAAAATTCGGTTACCACAACCGAACCATTCGATTGACTACAAATACAGATGTCAGCAAAAATCTGTTTTCTCTGTTTACAAACAGAAATTTTATTAATCAAGAAAGTTTTCTGTCATCTAATATTTTATTATTTAATGTTTACCAATCGTACGCCCTGTCCTAACTGATAAATATGTAAATTTTGTTTGTATAATTTTGTTTTTATTTTTTTATAGTTAACTTTAAGTATCTACTTGTAATATTTAAAATAAACTCTACATATTTCTGTTCAGTAATATTTATTTTTTTTTTTTTGCTTTCCAAAAAGTTTGTATGTTTATTTCCTGTTTGAAGTGTGTAAATTTAACTGGGTTTTTGTGGTTTGAATAAAATTTTGGTCATAAATAAAATTGAAAAACAAAACAATTTTATGTTATTTAGATCAGGGCACACAAACAGTAGTCTTAAAAAGTATATAGTATTTGCATTTTTTAAACAGGATAACAAACCAGAAGTCCTTGAATGGGATGAAACTGTAGCAGTCTGGTAATTGTATAATAAAAATGTTTTCGTTTTCTTTCTGTAACAAGTCCCTGGGTAGTTTGTTCATATCCCCTTTCAATCACAAAGCTTTGTAAAGGCAACACGTCTCTTGTATATAAAGGGACTGATCCTGCGCCAGTTCGTATGGTGTTTCCCCTTATAGCAGCTTTAACTTTTTAATGTCTTAAACAGTTTGTACTTTTCGACTACGTCATAATAGGAAATATCTATTTCTGAATACTTTTTGGTCAAAGTGTTAACATATTTGTTAAACAAAGTTCTGTTTTTATTTGGTTTATTTGTATTTTTTGTTCTGTTTTTATTACTGGTTATATTTTTGATTATGTGTTGGGAAAGTTTATATTTATTTTTGCAATATTTGTTTTTAGATGTTTAGTATATTTTTTGTGGTAAAATGTTAAAAAAAATTTGTAATAATTTAAAAAAACAAAAGCATAAATAAAGTTTACTAACAGAGGCAGTAAATTTTAGGTTGTTTTTTATATAAAGTTTTATTAAAAATATGTTTTTAGCTTTAACATGAAATTTCAACCATCGAAATGCTAACATGAGCATACATGCCAAATTATTTTAATGCTACACAGTGCTACGACAATTGAATTTCTTGTTAACGAAATAAGTTGGAGCTGCCGGTAAATTTGGTTGTGCCGATAGAAATTCGGTTAATAAAACTATATGTTTCCAATGTGCCTGGAAATAAATTTGATTGCTATAACCAATCAATTTCACAATTAGTGTAATATTTTAAACTTTTTACAATTAGAGTACTATTTTGACTCTGAAAGTAGCAACAATTAAGGTACTATTTTGATGTTAAAAGAAGTCAAGATGAAATAACTATTTTACTTTTGAAGCAATATAATAATATTCTATCTCGAAAAGGAGCCTAAATATAAGGTAATATCTTGAATCTGAAAGAAATTACGATTAATGTACGATTACTGTAAAAGGAACCAACCATGATTACTATTTTGGCTCCAAATGATTAAGGTACTTTTTTGACTCCTTAAGATGTCATGGCTCAATTTTGACTCATAAATTAGCTACGATTAAATGGCTACTTTGACGCCAAAGAAGCCACGATTTTCCACTATTTTCTTACAAGTCACGATTTTGCCACTATTTGACTTAAGAAAGAGCCACGATTTTCACTGGCAAAAGATACACGATTTAATGACTATTCTTTTAAAAGACTTTTAAAAGATGAAGGACTTTATAACTATTTTAAAAGAAATCACTTCTAAGCTACCAAATTGACTTCAAAAGAAACCTTATAACAGGTGGCGCAAAAGTAATCCTCCTATCAGAAAATGCTATAAAATTTGCGATTGGTCCCTAATGTCAGTTCTGTTTTGACATTTGTGTAGTAAACACATGCGAAATACACGTTAATAAACAATCTTACGCTACACTGCTCCAGAACGCGGAATATTGGTGACTATTTATTTGAGCAATAATGAAGATGATTTTTCATCAAAAATAATCATGAGTGATAAGGCCCATTTCCATCTTAGCGGGTACGTAAATAAGCAAAATTTACGCTTCTGGGGCACTGAAAATCCGCGTGTAACCCACGAAGAGCCATTACACCCGCTCAAAGTCACTGTAAGGTGTGCTGTTTTAGCTGGAGGAGTCATCGGACCTTTTTTCTTTGAAGACGTCGCGGGCCAAACGGTTACTGTGAATGGTGAGCGCTACAGAGCAATGATCAACGAGTTCTTTTTGCCGCAACTTGATGAATTGGGATTGGAAAACATGTGGTTCCAACAGGACGGTGCAACGCCACACACTGCACGTGCCACAACCGATATGCTGAAGGATGCATTTCCTGGGCGCCTAATCTCCCGTTTTGGCGATTTGCACTGGCCAGCAAGATCGCCTGATTTGACCGCTCCAGACTTCTTTTTGTGGGGCTTTTTGAAGTCGCGGGTTTATGTCAACAAGCCTCAGACTCTTGCAGCTCTTAAAGACAATATCCGTCAAGAATGTGAGGACCTATCGCCGGAAGTTTTGGCCAAAGTGATGGAAAATGCCATAAAAAGGGCTCAAATGACAATCAACTGTGGCGGCGGCCATTTACATGACATCATATTCTCGACTTGATGTAAAAAAAAATTAAAAGACCAAATAAAAATAATCCACAAGAAGAATCAAAGTTTTTCATTTTTTTTTTAAATTACAGCCAAAAAACATCGGAAGGTTATTTTTGCGCCACCCTGTAGTAAGAAAGCCCATAAAAAAAGACACGATTAAGTTAAATTCGCGATTAGGGACTATTTTTAATCCCAAAATATCAAAAAATTATGATTCTATTTTGATCTTGAAAAATGCGATTTTGGAGTTTTTTCACTTTAAAGAAGTCTTGATTAGAGTTTTATTTTAACTACAAAAGAGCCACGATTTTTAAAAAGAGAAGACACTATTTTCAATCAACAACCAGCCGCAATTAAGAAATAATATTTATATTGGCTCTATTCAACGGCTCTAAAATGCTACGATAATAGAAAAATTGACACGCAGAAAGCAGACTCTTGCTGACAACCATACCAGCGGAACTGAATTTTTCAACTGTGAAAATAAGTGGCAGCTCTGGGCCCAGAACATAGGCAATATTGTATCGGATTCTTAATATTTGCAGCTGTTTGGTTTAGCTAGCAGCTCACATTCTCGTAAGCATCAAGTAGACTTAAAAGATAGTCCGTTTTGAAAGATCATACAAGCCGTAAGGAATTGATATCCGGAGATCGAGACCTAACTCGAAAGATTAAGATAGAGGCAAAGAAAAATATTACCTATGCCACGTTTTATGTTACCGACAGTTCGCACTGTATATTATCGCACAAAATATGATGTACATAGTATAAACTGCAGTGCCGGGCAATCACAGAGTTATGACTTACAGTCTCTTCTTCACCTGGTATTCCATAGCTACGGCATTTAACGTGTCTGTTTACGTTTCTGCCTATTAGCCAGTGACCAGTCAGCACATCCATCAGCTTCTACCACATAAACAATCTAAAACATCTACCCCTGACTTCCAAAGGTAGTTCTCGGAGATCCCCAAAAACTCACATCGCTGCGAAGACATTTGAGGCACACTCTGCCCTTACCAACTCGTATGCACGCTCTCTACCTAAAACTCTTTTTTTTGTCGGATACCCATACCAATGTAATAGGGGACTGACTGAAGTGTATAGAAGATATAATGTCGATAATATCCACGATTCCCCAAGCTCCAACCACATACAAGAGTCTAGAAGCTTTCCTTGATAGGCACAATCGCCTTTTCAGAAACACTAACATGAACAGGTAATCTGTTGGAGCTTTGTAAATTTTATTTACTATAGTATAAACAAGAGCCCATACCTCACAACTCGTCTCTGAACCGACGGTTTATACCATGATGTCAAACCGCTCCAATTTTATCTCTCCTATCAAATTCCTTCCTCGAAGGGAAGCTGACCCGGAGAGGTCTGCCGAAATCACTCCCAGGAGTAGAGTAGTCAGACCGTAAAGAAGTGTATTGAGTCTATTAATTCTGACCTTTCAAGGATCCGTATCACTGATAATAGAAGCCAATATAAATCAAGGGGAATATAAGGGAACATTGTGACTTCAGTACAAGCGAGCGCAGTTGATTCGTAACTATCTGCTTGGAAGAGACGCAGGTGGTATTGGGCGTATGAAGGCCGTACATTAAATTATTTTCGGTATGAAACCCTATCTTAAATCAATCATCTTCATACAGGAGCAGAATGCCACCGTGCTCGTTTCTATGATAGTTTTGAGTCCAACACAATGCTAAGGTACATATGTATATACATAGCATATTCGACCACATCCCTGATAATAGTATTACCACATAGTCTGCATAAACAATGACTTTAACACCCTCGCTTTCCAGCCTAACAAGACTTGAGTTAAGAACCTGAAGCAATAACAGGTGTGAGATAACCCCACCTTAGGGTGTTTTTCTCCTAACTTGTTTTGCCCCTTGCCATTCAGATGAGCAAAGACAATTCAAGAGTCCAGCATGGTTAATATCTAGTCGGTGAAAAAAGTCTCAATAGTCTAAGATCCAAGAGATTGCTTCATATTGATACAATTCTAACATTGCTGGATTGCTGAATTCCATGGATCTCTCCTGCCTACCTTCACAAATAAGTTTTCGTTGAACCGCCCTTGAAATATGAATCCAAAATACGTATTTTAATTTTTTTCCCATACAAAATTTAAATAGAAAACTTCAAAAATCTAAAATACGTATTTTGGGGTTCAGTATGAACGTAAAATTAAACAGAGAAATGAGAGACTGATTCATTTGAAGTCCTTTGCAACTGCAGTAGTTTCACATTATGCATAAGAAAAAATAGTAATTTATCTGTTTTTAAATCACGGTATCATACGAAGAATATCTATCCCACCGTTTTTAGTTTCAAATTGATTCGATTTGTTCCTTTTAACTTATCAGAATTTCAGGTGTATCGAAGTTCTAATTTGGTAGAATTCCTTTTTTAGTTTTTATTTATTCTACTACATTGAAATTTGCATCGTTTTGTTTGTATGTGTATGATGTCTGTTAAACTTACCACAAAAAGAATGGCAGCCAACAGAGTATAAATGTACCCATAATTATACCTAATGTTCTTGCAGCCTTGTGTTCTCGTTTCATTTTAATTAAATGTTTATCTTTCGTTGGAGTATGATCTTGTTCCACCTCATGTAATGTTAAAGTTTTCGAAGAACCCGAACCACTTAAAGCTTCACCTGTTTTAGAAAAAAAAAAAAATAGAAAATATAAAAAATTAAAAATAAAGTTTTTTTTTATAAATATTTATGTATAAAATCTAATTAAAAATACTCTAGTAATTAGTTTTTATATTCATACTAGGCGTATACTTAATATTAATATTACATATTACTCATACGCATATATGTGCTTTATAAACTTTTTACCATTATTCGTTTCTTATGCATGTTTGTGTTTGTATTTTGCTTATCTCTCTTGTTTGTTGTGGTTGTTGTTGTTATTATTATTTTTTTATTAATGTTATATCATTAACTTCTGTTTAGTTGTACACCAGTTGAAGTTGTACATATTAGTAGTATTTTACACCTTATCTAAATGCCCATAAACATGCTAAGTACACCTGTTGGCCTTTAAAAAAAAAAAAAAATATGTATGTATGGATTTCCTAACAACATACATGCATAATGTTATAAAAACTTGTTCTTTTTCTTTGTTATCTCTATAGTTTAATACCATTTTCAAGGAACTATTTTAGGTAATAATGTTAAGGAAAATAATAGAACAATATTTTATACGTTAAACATGATATACGATATTTTATACCAAATGGTTATCTTGTGATTTTTCTTTTTTTTTTTGTAAACCCAATAACTAATTTAAAGGAAAATATAATAAAAAAAAGGTTTGTGGGACTTTAAAGTTACCGAACATCTGTGTAACTATGTTTCCGGTTTCAACCCTAAAATAAACGTCCTTACAAAGGTTGAATTATTTTATAATATATTGAAAATCGTTTATACATAAATTATGTTTTTTCTCCTGGGGAAGGTATTCTTAAGATCTTTTACCTTTGTTGTGGGGAACTACAAAGTACTCGCAGTATTTTTGAAATTTAAATTTAACCCTCCGATGAGTGACAGTTCTGAACTTCACGGCCGTGTGAAAAGGTCCCTACGGACCTTTTTTGTAAATCATGTTTTTTTCATAAAAACAATTTTTTTTTGATTTTTTTTTTGTTTTTATTGTTTTTAACTAAATTCTATATACAAAAATAATTTTTTCAATTTTTTTATTTTTTATTATTTTTGTCTAAAATATTTTTTGAAAAAAAAAAAATAATAAAATAAAAAAATGTTACGCGATAAAAAAAAAATATAAAAGAAAATAAATGAGCAGCTTTAAAGTGTAACAACCCTGGGGAAAACAAGTAAGAGCGGCTAAATTCGGCTATGCCGAATCTTATATACCCTTCACCATGGTTAGGAAAAAAGTGAAGTTTAAATATGGACATATATGGAATAAACAGATTTATATACGGACATCTTTAAGAGGAAATTTACCATTTAGTTTGGTGATAAAACTTGGACTCGGGAAAATTTATGGTTCCCGAAAATAGGTATTTAAAAAAACGTGTGTTTTGGTCATAACTATTTTCAGCAAATATGTTCTACTAAAGATTTTCGATCTTTGGATATATAAGACGTATCCATAGGTCATATTACAGCTCTAAAATTTTAGTTTTTATAAAAATTTTGATGTTTTTAGCCCATTTATGGAGTATTTAATTGCTGTCTTACCGTTCTTAAGATATAAATTAATCTACTTTGTGCCACGCCCAATTCAAGGATCCCGCCCACATTTGGTCAAATATTGTGTATTGATAACCAAGATGCTTGCACTTTATTTGGAAACTTTTCCTCTTTCTGTTCTCCAATTATACAGAAAAGCTAACCGACATCGTTAAGCGAACTGTCCTTGACGTATTTCTTTTGTAAAAAATAAAAAAATAACAAAAAAAAAAAAAAAATGTCTTAAGAAAATAAAAAAAAGTGAAAAAAATATAAAAATAAAAATTGTACAAAAAAGTTGAATAGACGGCGATCGAACCCGCGCCTAAGAGAAAAAAACTATTTGTGACATAGCGCTTAGACCACTGAGCCATTGAAGCTTATATGCAACCGTCGTTAATAGAGGTAAAAAATAAACAGTTTTCGTTCAAAATAGATTTGTTTGGTTTTTATTTAAATGACAAATCTTTGTATGTGTTTGTTATGCGTAATATTCAACATACATATATAAAAAAAGGGATTTTACGGAAAAAATTAGAGGTAGCCGTGGTTTTTTGCTAATATCTCAGCCATTTATCTACCGATCTTAATAGCAAACAGAAATGGATCACATGTAACAGAAATAAATAACAATCAAGTCCTCATCATGTCTGGGGTCTTCGGAAAACCCATTTCAACACAAAGACGGACAGACGGACATCGTTAAATCAACCGGTTCCTAAAGTACCTATCACGTGACCGGTTTAAAAGTCACGACTTGTTTTTTTAGACCAGTCCTGTGACATGTCACAGAGGGCAATTGACCCTCTCCTAGCCCATGTTAAAGTGATCGGTCCCTATCACAATGAACCGGTCATGTGACGTGTCCTGGGATAGGTCCCTTTCCCGCAGGGAAGTGTATCAAAAAATAATTGAGTTAATTTGGGCATTTAAATAATATTTTTATTTATAAATTAAAATTTTGCTGTATTTTAAAATTCATGGAGTTTACAGCAATTTACTAAGATTTAGCAGCGCTTACTGATTTTTTATACTAATTTGGTTGTACTTATATTAATAATATTTAATATTTTTTTTTGCTGATTTTAACAAACAGATTTTAAATTCCACTTTACAAAAAGTTTACTAAAATTTAGTAGCGGCTACGAATTTTTTTCTACTAATTTCATTGTACTACACGTCAGCAGACATGTGTTGCTAAGGTTAGCAAAAAATACCGCTGGGCTCAAATTGGCTAAATTTCCCGTACTAACAGCTAAATTTTAAGTTGCTTTTACAGACTTTTTTTGTGAGTGTATAACAGACTTTTTACACTCCATTACATCCGTTACGGTCAATGGAGATCGTAACCGCACCATGATCAATAATTTTTTATTTCAAAGGGAGTTTTGGACAGAGTTGTGCTACGTGGCATACGGCAACCGCAATCAGCGACTTATTGAAATCAAAATTTTGCGAAAAGTTGATTTCGAGAAATGGACCTGTCAATTGGCTTCTAAGCTCGTGCGATTTGACACGTCTCGATTATTTCCTGTGGGGCTACGTGAAGTCACTGATTTATGCTGATAAAGCAGCAACTATTGACGAATTTGAATTGTTAATCGTGATATACGGCCGGCAATGCTCGAAAAATTGGTCTAAAATGGGACGTCCAGCCGCGGTAGCCGAAATCATTTTCAAATGTTAATCACATGCATTGATCTTTCAAAGAATTTTTTTTTTTTTTTGGATTAAAATTTAATTTTTTGTATTATTTTTTACAATTTAAAGTTCTATCGGGCTTAAAAAACACCCTTTATCATATCATATTATTTTCCGTAGCTACGATAAATATTGTTATATATGCTTTCAGCCTTACAAATTATGTTATAGATATTAAACCAATTTTTTTTTATTCCCTCTTTAATAAATAATATTACAGGAATTTAAGTTAAAATAAAGTGGGTTATTTATTCTACTATAAAATTAAATATTTTATAAAATGTTCATAGCTATTCACCTCATTACATGAATTTTTTTTATAAAAGATGTTGACACAAATATTATTGTTATACAGTCTGAGCTTGAACAAAAACGAAATGTATTTTTTAATATTTAATGAGAAATCCAACAAAATAGTTTTCATGCAGTTTTATGGTAAAAATATTTCAAAAAATGTACTACAAAAAAACATTTTTGTTTGTGTTTGGTCTCCTCAAAACATTTTCAAAAAATATACTTTAGTTACTTTTATTGATGTTATAAAGCTTAAAAGTGACTAAAGTTGTTTATATATTTGCATTTTTATTATTACTAAATAAACATAATTACAAACAATATTTGTTTTATACTTACTTCCGGTTCCTGCTACCGCTGAGTGTCGATGCATTAACATTGCATTACCATGACGCATCATCATTTGTTTCTCCTGACGATTTGCCTCACGAAATATTGCCAAATAGGTAAAAATCATAATGGTGCATGGTATCCAAAATGATATTGAACTGGATATGACACAATATGGTTTATTTACAATGAACTCACACCGGTCCGGATGTAATTTCACAAAATTCTTATGATCATCGGTGGTATACCAACCAATAAAGATGGGCAGGAAGGAGAGCAGAGCTGGCGAAATCCATGTATTGAGTATCATAATGCCAACAACGCGTTTTGTCATGCTAATCGGATACTTTAAGGGCTTAACAATGGCATAGTACCTAGAAGGAGAGACAACAAAAACAAAAAAAGAAAAAAAAGAAAAAAAAACAGAGGTGGATTTTTAAATTTTCTGTGTGTACAATTTTTTTTTTTTAAACTGTATAGCAACAATTTTGTTTTTGGGCGTATGGTGGGGTTATGTATGTGGACATTTGTAAGGGCGTTGCAAACATTGCAAAATGCAAATGTATACGAGCATGTTGATGTAGGTGTGAGTGTGTTGATTTAAGTCTATATTTCCTACGTATTATGCCAGATTTATAGCTTACAGACACACTCCGAGTTACCTTTTGATAAATTTACTTCTTATATGGGTATTATGATGGCCCATTTGTTGGTTAAATGTTGAGTAACCATTTTATTTCAATTCTTATGAAACCGTCAAGTGCTACTGTGTGATTTAGGATTTCATGATGATGCCTGTCTACCGCCTGCCTGCCTATGGAGAATGCATGTAACCTGTTTGCTTTATATTTCGTTCTATATTTTAAGAATGCGCCTCAATGTTTGATGATTTTATGCTCTTTAGTTTACCCTTAATATTGACATTTAAAACGTATAATGGTTTTCAGTGTTTCCTACTGTTTTTTTGTTGCTATTTCCTTAATAATTCTCTCTGTTTTTTTGTTCGTTCTTCTTTTATCTTATAAGTTTTCCCTGCATTTTGGCAGCACAATATATTGTATGTTTTATTTACGTACATTATTCACACACAGATTTCCAGATTTTCATAGTGATTTTTCATTTCATATAAATTGTATAAGGGAAAACAGAAAAAAAGGCTACGAACGTTGCAATCAGTTACGGAAATGCTTGCAGTGAAACCTGATGATGATGATGATGAGTAGGAGTAGGTGAAAAGTAAACTAGTAATGGTTGCCAGTTTGAATTTGTTTGCAAGTTTCTTCTCACAAAAATAAAATTATTGTACATATGAAAGAAATATTGTATTTTCAATGAGGTTAAGTGGAAACACTTACAAGAAGCATACATTTGCATTGCAATTTTTAAATTGAATTCAGTTGAATGAATTTGTAAGTGCCCGTGTAAAAATTATAAATCTGTTGTAATATTTAATCATAAACAATTTTATATTGTTTAATATCTGCTGTACCTATTTTACTCTAGCAGACTTGGTTCAAATTCTACCGAAATTATCGTTTTCTTAATTTTTTTATTTTTATTTTTAATTTGATTTATTTTTTTTAAATTGTATTTTTTTTTTTAATTTTCATTAACTACGAGGGCGGATCAATAAGTCCGTGACTTTTCGAACTTCCCTCGTAGTTAAATGAAATGCAACACAGCTCCCATGAAGTACTACCTGTAAATATACTACTGTCAAATTTTGTGCAAGTTCCGTCATTTACTTTGCGTTTAACAGCTGTTCAAAACATAACAAACAACCTCGTGGATTTTTTTAAAAATGGAAAAAGTGAATTTTAAGTGCTCATTAAACATTATTTTTTGCAAAAAAAACCGTAATAAAACCAAGGAAAAGCTTGAAAAATACTGTGGGGACTCTGCACTATCGATTTCAATGGTAAAAAAGTGGTTTACTGACTTTCGTTATGGATGGTCAATTGAGATCAATACACCCGAAAATGTCGAAAAAATTCACGATATGGTGTTGGCCGATCGAAGAGTAGTAGACATTTCTTATGGCAGTGCGGTTTCGATTTTGAATGATCTTTTGGGTATGAAAAAGCTTTTCGCAAGATGCAATGGTGCGACAAGTGCAGTTTCTATGGCAAAAATCCATTATTTATACTACGAATTGCTCCCTCATTCGCCCTATTCTTCGGATTTAGCCCCCAGTGACTATTTCCTATTTTCAAACCTAAAGAAATGGCTCGGTGGAAAGAGATTTAGCTCCAACGCTGAAATTATTGATCAAACAAATGCCTATTTTATGGACCTCGAAAAATCCTATTTTGTGGAAGGGATACAAAAATTGGAGAAGGAGGTTATGTTGAAAAATATTTTTTTTTTGCAAAAAAAAACTTTGTTTTATTCAAAAAGTCACGGTCTTATTGATTCGCCCTCATATTACTTTTATTAAAATATATTGTTTGATCTAATCTGACACTATTCCATGCCATTTTTCGGATCAATTTAGCTATTATTACACTCAGAAAAAAAAGTTAGTAGAAAAATTTGTAAACGGGCTTCAAGCCCACTTTACTACTATTGTACTGAATTTAATTAAAAAAAAATATTGGGTCATTCCATGTCTAACTGCACAGAAAACTGTCTCGTGTTCCTTTATAACTCTGGACCCAAATGAGTCTCCAACTTAAAATTTTGCCACAAATATAGAGAGACCTTAAATTTTTATTTTTTTTCGAATTTTAAAAAATTGGATTTTGGGATATGGGTCTTTGACGATTAAACTTAAAAAAATTACCTTTGACCTTTTAATACAAAAAAACTTTTGGGATGCCATTTCGAAGGTAATCTTTTCACCTTTAAACTGGTACCAATAGAAAAATTTTATGTTAAATAGTTTAGAAATTATGGGCGACTTTTTATAGACACTTTTTCGATATTTTGACATTTTTGCCAATTTTCATGACGTCATATTTCGAAAACCGAAAGGGTTTGGGGTCGAAAGTTAATGAATTGATAAACACTACCCATTTACAATATTTGTGGCGAATTTCATTAAAATCGGAGATGACAAATCCGAATGCTTTTGTTTAGTAAACTTTTTTGCTATTTAAATTTTACAAATTACTGAATTTTCACAGAATATTTACAAATTTTTGTTGCTAACTTCGGAAATAATTTTACTAATGTTAAAAAAGTGGTTATTGAAGGAAATTTCATTTCTAATAATTAAAACTTACAAACTTAAATTGCCTTAAAATGCTACATAGCTTGAAAAAATGTATCGGGAGTGAAAATACCGCACAACTGACTCATGCCCAAAAATAGGAAATCCACTTAAAATATGTAGCACTAAAACCGTTTTTAGTTCTAAAAATAAAAAAAGAAAATTAAAATTTGGTCTTAAAATCAAAAAAATTTACTAAAAATATTTTTTAAAACCAAAATTAGCAAATTAAAACAAAATGATAAATTCGTTTATGTTTTTTTTTTCAATTTTTTAAGACTGTTTTTTTTTAATTTTGTTTAAAATATTTTTTGAAAAAAAAAAATAAATAAAATTAAAAAAATGTTGCTCGATAAAAAAATATAAATCTATATTATTATTTCCTGAAGATGCTACACAATGGAGTAGCGAAATATTGAAAAAAAAAATAATATATTTTTGTAAAAAACGAACCTTAAGCTCAAAAAATAAATTAGTTAACAAAAAAATTAAAAATTTGTATACTCGAATTCGTAAGGCAATTTGAAAAAAAATTAGCAGCTTTACAGTGTAACAAGTGTATCTAAAAGTAATTAAGTTAATTTGTTCATTTTAATAATATTTGTTTAAAAATTAAAATTTTGCTATATTTTACAATTTATTGAGTTTACAGCAATTTACTAAAATTTAGTAGCGCTTACTAATTTTTTTTACTAATTTGGTTGTACTAATATTATTTTTTTTTTGCTGATTTTAGTAAACCGATTTTGATTTTCACTTCTTAAACTCCAAATATGTTATTGGATTTAATCGGATCGGCCATTTTTCGTATCAAATAATATCAGCAGGTATTAAACAATATCAAATTGGATATCAATAAATATTGTGTCAGATAATGTACAAAATTGTTTTGATATACAGCGGTCAAAAAAAGTATTCGACAAACTGCTTGTTTTTCATAATCATGAAAAATATGTTAAAAAAATTCTACAAAATGAAAAATATAAAAATGCAGATTATTAGCTTAAAGTATTATCTCTTTATTTATGAGACAAAAAATACAACAAAAACAATATTCTGGAAAAAAAATACAAAAACAAAAACATGTAATATTTCAACGCAAAAAAAATATTCGACAACGTTGCTCTGGTTGTGATTAACGGGAAAAGCACCGTTTCTTTAAAATTTATATTGATGTCTTCCATTATTACTAATATTTTTTAATGTCTTAATTTCATTTATTGAATTAATTGTTAACATGGGTCGAAAGGGTGCAAAGATTTCTTTAGATGTTAAAGAAATAATAATTACACATTTTAAAAAGGGAATAACTGAACAAGAAATAGCAGAAATTGTTGGAAGACCTAGAACAACTATTCACTACATCATAAATAAATACAAAAAAACTAAAAGTATTGAAAATGTACAAAGAAGTGGGCGTCCAAAAAAACTTAATGAAGTAAACGAAAGGTGGATCTTGCGTGAAATAAAAAAAAATCCTAAGATCAACGCTACAGTTTTAACAAAACAGCTAGAACATGATCTTAATATCAATGTTACACCTCAGACCGCATATCCCAAAAAGAACAGAAAAGCTCGAGTTGACTTCGCAAAAGCGCATGTGAAAAAGCCTATGGAGTTTTGGATGAAGACTATTTTTGCTGATGAGTCTAAATTCAACCTATTTGGATGTGATGGTAAGGTTCTGGTGTATAGAAAGCCTAATTCCGAGTTGGAAGAGCGAAATATGGTGCCTACTGTAAGGCACGGTGGTGGCGGTGTTATGGTCTGGGGATGTATGGGGGCTTCAGGCGTGGGTAATTTAGTTTTCATTGATGGAATAATGGACCATCAGCACTACATAAACCTACTCAAGGAAAATCTTAAGCCAAGTGCCGAAATTTTGGGTGTTTCAAGTGATTTTCATTATTATCAGGATAATGATCCAAAACATATGGCCCTAAATACAAGGTTGTGGATGTTATATAACTGTCCAAACGTGATTAAACCACCTGCACAGTCCCCAGACTTAAACCCCATCGAACACCTATGGGCCTGCTTAGAGCAAAATATAAGGAAAAGAAATTTCAGGAACAAAAACCAGCTTAAAGCAATCCTTCTAGAAGAGTGGCATAAAATTGACCAAAATTACATTTTAGATCTTGTTAAATCAATGCCAAAGCATTTAAAAGCCGTTATAAAACAAAAAGGAAGAGCAACTAAATATTAATTATTTATTTTTAATCAATATTTTCCCGTTAATTACAACCAGAGCAACGTTGTCGAATACTTTTTTTGCGTTGAAATATTACATGTTTTTGTTTTTGTATTTTTTTTTTCCAGAATATTGTTTTTTGTTGTATTTTTTGTTTCATAAATAAAGAGATAATACTTTAAGCTAATAATCTGCATTTTTATATTTTTCATTTTGTAGAATTTTTTTAACATATTTTTCATGATTATGAAAAACAAGCAGTTTGTCGAATACTTTTTTTGACCGCTGTATATCAATAAATATTTCTGATATTGGACCATATGTAGAATCATATATAATTATATATTTTTATATGTATATAAGGGACCATATATTATTATATATCATATATGTTGATACTATCATGTATAAATATATATGGCTCTGCATAAGACATATAAAATTATATATATATAGTGCTATATATAATTTGATATGATCCACATCTTATCATATAAAATATATCCAATTTCATAAAGTCAATATAATATATAATATATAGTTTTCTATATAAAAGTGATTAATGCATACTGGCATATAGATTTATATATAATATATTATTTGATATAACCACATAGAAGTATATATGCAATTTTTTACTCGGGTATGTCAGTGAATACATGTGCTGTCATATACAATATTGTTGGCTTTGAACTATATTACAATTTCATATCTCTTGGGTTTTAATTGTTAGTTTTACGGAAACTAAACAATTTAATTAAAAAAACTGTTTTGGTTTTAATAAATTTCATGAAAATTTTAAAATATTTTTCGAACTATAATAAAATTCTAATGACGATTTTTTCAGATCTATTTCTTGATTTTTGGATTCCTTTGTCTTTGAGTGCAAAAAAAAAGATTTAAATTTTTAAGGTAATATTTTACATATTTAATATTTACAGCCGTATGCATAAACATTTTGTTGATTTTTATAACACACGTATAAATCAAATTAACATGCCAAACAACAACAAATTTTCTTTATAAGACTGTTATAAGAATCAAAAAAAAAAAAAAAAATGTTTATGCATTTGGCTGTTAATATTTAAAATATTCCCCAGCATCTTACCAATTGTCTTTAATTCTTAATAGTATTTTGTATCACTATAACATTGTACACTGTTAGAAAAAATGCGGTAACAATTTTTGCTTAAGTTAAATTTATTGTAAAAAGGCCCTGCGAAAAAAACGTGCTGAAATTAGCAGATTTTTTTTACTAAGATGAGAACAGTAAAAATTTGCTAAATATAAGTTAACAAAAATCAGTGAAAATTTGTAATAAAGGGTGTTTTTTTTTTAGAGGTATTGAACTTGTATTCAAAATAAAACACATGAATACTTACGAAATTATTTATTTTAAATTTTTATTTGATAGTTTATTATTTGATAATTAGTACTAAAAAATAATTTTGGACACATGGGTACCGCAACCAAAATTTTTTAAGCGCATTCGGAAGGAACAATTTTCAATTTTTTATTCGGCTAAAAGTGACAGCCAAAAAATTATTTTTTTAATCTTGATAAATTAACCTTTCTATAATAATATGTCAGATAATTTTGAACAAAAGAAAAAATACCTTCGTAAAAAATTATTTCTAGCTATTTGTTCGTATTTATTTCGATGAGTATACTCTAGGGAGTCCAAATATAAAGACACTTGCATGACATAAAGCACATATGTTTTTAGAAGCCCATGGACGAACCCTATTTAGCTGGGTTACAATCTTTCCATATACAGACTTAACTCTTAAATTGAGTCTAAATGGTATATAGAACTGTGGTTATCTGGTTAAAATTTGTAATATTTTTTTTTTGAAGTCTTAAATTGTGATCCCAGAAATATGTTCTTTTTCGATATACCGATTTTTCCACCTTCTTACAACTCCCAAATTTCATGAAAATCGTCCTTCTTATTTAAGTACCACCCCTTGTGACATCAATTTTGTTACCTTTTTAAAACCAAATATTTCAAGTCTATGCATCGATGAAAATTTTGATGGATTTTATTTTGTAATAAACTTATATAATTTAACATTTTACTTATCTGCATATTTCATGAATTTTGTAAAATTTTTGCGGCATAGCTCTCTTGAAACAATTCATATTGATTAATTCCTCTGTGGTCGACAGATTTTCTATTAACGAGTGCATTTAAGAATCTATGGTTTTCAATTCCTAGAATATATATATACTTTGTATGCCATTTTGCTATTTTACTTTGTATGCTATTTATTTGTTGCTAATTTTCAATGATACTCGTACTTTATTTGTGGTATAAATACGGCATAAAATTGAACATCATTTGCTTCTGTTTTCAGGAATATTAATAATAATTCACTAGCTAACATAAAGTACATAAACTACACTATACGTTTAAGAAACAAGGCAAAATAAATACCCATGTAAAAATCGAAATATATATATGAATATTCATGATCATGTATGGGATAGTTGATCATACATGGGCATACATAGTCATATACGTTCATGTATGGTTCAATATATGGCCATGCGTGACCTCATATAAAACCATATATCTTCGGATCCGAAATTTAAGGGTATATGGCCGTATATGGTTATATATGATCATATATTATTCATGTATGCGTACTGGCAACCGAGTTTGTCGCCAATCGAATTCTTCGGTTGTGATATTTTAAATTTTCAGTCGAGTCAACAGAAAAACAATTAAGACAAAAGTAATTTGATTATGACATCCTTTCGCGACTTCAAAAACATTGATTTTAGACTCCTAGGGGATGAATTCCAAAAAATCGACTGGAATATTTTCTATAATTTTAGTTCTGTAGATGATCAGCTTTCATTTCTAGAACACAACATAAATCATCTATTTAATATAACAGTCCCTCTGAAAACGAAGATTATTGGTCAGAAACAAAAACCCTGGTTCTTGTCTGAAATAAAAGAAGCCATCTATCAAAGGGATTTAGCGTATGCGCGATGAAAAAGATTTAAAACTACATATTACATGAAGATTACCGAACGGCTAAGAGGACAACCAATAAACTGATTAAAAATGCAAAATCTGATTTCTATGCTGAAAAGTTTTCTTTCCAAAAAAACATGGCAAACAATACGTGAAATTGGTATTGGCAAATCTACAAGTCAGGAAGCCTGCGAAATTGACTCTGATATTTTAAATGAAAAGTTTTTGAATATTACAATGGTAGAAGCTGACCGAAATTATTATATGAACAATACTCCTAAAAACAACTCTGAATCTTTTTTATTTTTCGCTGCTGTGGATCAATGTGATGTTTTATCAAGTTTTTTGTCGATAAAGTCCAACTCTGTGGGAGTTTAGGAATTAACCCGAAGTTTTTGAAAATCCTTTTACCTCAACTGCTTCTTATGATAACTTTATTTTACATTAAAATGCTCACCTCGAGTTACTTTCCTTCGAAATAGCAAATAGCTAAAATAATACCTATACCCAAAACCAGATCTGATTATAGACCCATAGCAATTTTACCATATCTTTCTAAGGTCTTCAAAAGAATTATGCATAATCAAATGACTTCTTTTTTGGAAACTAATAACTTGCTCACAGATCGCCAATCCGAATTTAGAAAAAAACACAGTTGTACAACAGCCCTAGTCGATGTTACCGAGGAGATCAGAAAAGAGCTTGATAATGGTAAAACTACTTTTCTGGTACTAATGAATCATTTCAAAGCGTTTGATACTGTGGTTCACAATATACTTTGTTACAAACTGAATAATTTTTTTAATTTTTCTTCGACTGCTACTCGATTAATCTCGACATATCTTTGTGGCAGGTATCAGTATGTTGAAACTCAAAACAAAAGATCGAAAGCTTTGCCTGTACTTAGAGGGGTTCCGCAAGGATCTATAGTTATGCCCCTATTATTTTCAATACACTCTAATGATCTCCCTACTATATTAACTAATTGCAATGTAAGAATGTATGCAGATGATGTTCAACTTTATACCAGTTGTAGCAATGCAATCCTTAAATCAGCAACTTCATCGCATCCAAACATGGGGTTCAGCAAATGGCCTCGGGATCAATCCCAAAAACTTTAAATGAATTGTGATTCAAAAACGACTTGTCAAATTTATTTTCAACCCAATATATTTATAAATAATTAACCCATCGAGATAGTGAAATCTGCTAGAAATCTTGGGATCTTTTTCAATTGCACTCTTACGTGGTCAGATCACATTAACTATGCTTGTGGTCGTATTTTCTCTATGACGAGAACGCTTTGGCAAACGCAACACTGTACACCTATCAAAATAAGGATTCTACTTGCCAAAACGTATTTAATACCCGTTTTATTGTACGATTGTGAGCTGTTTGCTAGGTGTGACAGCGTAAGCAAAAGAAAATTGAACATCGCATTTAACAATGTAATACGTTATGTATTTGGTATGCATGAACGATCAAGATTATCTTTGTTTTCCTCTCATCTTTATGGTATTTCGTTTGATAATTTACTCAACATAAGAGTTTTAACCTTCTTACATAAAATCATTTACACTCACCAGCCAGATCATCTATTTAGCAAACTTAACTTCTCTGACCTCAGGGGTAAAAGAATAATATCATTTGGATACAGAAGTTTAATATCAAAATGGTATTTCTATATTTTCGCAATATCTCTCTGGAACTCAATTCCTCATAGCATTCAACTTTTAAGTAACGCACGACAATTTGAAAATAACATTTTAAAACTGTACCTACTTCGTTAATTTTGCTATTTAATTCTTTGATGTTAAAATTTAATATTTTTTTTTTAAACTGATTCTATTTTCGACTCATTTTAATGATTTGTTTAATGTTCATTTGTTTTGAGATCTTAATATTTAAAAGTAAAATTTGTATTCTCAACTTTTATGACTTTTGTTATTAGTTATTAAGTTATTGATTATAATCATGATTTGAAAATTTTTAAATATCAGTTCCATACTGCAAAATAAGACCTTGGGTCTTATTTGGCAGAATTTGACAAGCCTCAGTAACGATTCGATAGTCACAGCCGAAAAATTTGGTTGCATCAACAGAATTATTTGATGGGCGAAAAAATTGGTTGTCAGCTGTTTGTAACTTGAATACTGATTTTGAAATTTGTTTTAATTTATTTTATTTTAATGAAGACCAAAAATGTATGTAATAGTAGTAGTTCCTACAAATTTATGTTAATAAACATGGAAATGGCAGACGAATTTCGTTTTCAGTTTAACTAAACCAAGCTTAACTCACATCCCAAAATCTCGGCCGAAGTGGAATATAATTATTCGATCGGTGTACAAGGGTCCATTCGCTGGTTCATGTAAAATGAGCGATCATTGTAATCCAAATGCAGGTGGCAGTTCTGAATATTATTGGATAAAATTGCTACATAAGTTTGTATTTTGCCAAGGATGAAGCCTACTGAAAATAGTAGAAATCCATGTTTTGACTCTGTAGCCTTGAAGTGGTCCCATGTGAGCTTGAATGTATAAAGCTTAACAGGTATTACCAAACAAAAGCGTTTTAAGCAGTTTCTTTTGTGCGACCTATATAATTTTACTCATCACGTGATTTCTTCGGGCAAACTTTGGCTCAGTTCCCCCAGTTCTTTTTGACAGCATTTTATTGTCTTTTGTGTGTTTTTTCTTTTTTTGGGTACAAATTTGTTGAATGAATCGTACCAATTTCGAAAGTAGATTTCGATACCTATATGATGGACCAACAAAAAGGTACTTGACTGGGTTAGAAAACAAAAAGTTTGACGTTTAAAGTTTCCCAAAAAAATTAAAAAACCTCGAAAATTGCACGATCGCCATTATGAATTTATTTTACAAACCGTCGAAACGATATTTAAGTGAAGTATCAATTCGGAAACCTGAATATCTGAACTAACAGCCATATTGTATATTCCGATATAGGAATTTGGCATATGATATACTGATTTGTTTCTACCAAAAATGTTGGAACCAAACCGAATCACCTTTTATTGTCCGTGTCATATATTTCACTATAGTTTACCGTTATTTTAAAATTCTACCCGAAATTTTATCAGCTTCTCGGAATATCACTCAAATCGTAGTTTGAGGGTATCATAAAGCCGGTATTTAAGACTTGTAACTAATTTATTGATCTCGAAATCTTGAAAAGAATTTGTTTACGACGTTATGAATGGAAATATTCTTTGAGAGTGAGAGATTAAATTTATTTCTGAATTAAACTTAGAGTATTCAAAAAACTGGCATTTTTAAAACACCAGTTTTCGGTTTATTTGAAAAACCTTTTTTTAAAAACTGGTTTCTGATTTTTTTTTCAGTTTATAAATTGAAAAAATATTTCAACTATTGTAAAAAATTTAAATAACGATCTTAAACAAAAATCTTGAAAGAAACTTCGATTTTTTAATCCCATTTGTATCACAGATGTTTTAGGAACTCAGCGCCACGTTTTTATATTTATTTTATGGAAAAAGTTTTCTTGATTTTCTCGTCATGTTTAGCGATTTTAATTTACTTCTAGTAGGAAATAATTTAGGTTAACTGTTTCCCGAAAAACTTGGGGATTTGTTGTCAAATTGATTTTTATTTGGAAGTTACAAAATTACCAAATTGTTGTTTTTTTTTATTAAAAATATTAGTTTTTTAGTTTTTTCTAATTACAATTTTCAAAAGTTTTTGGGAAAAAACCGAAACTGCCGAAAAAACCGGTTACCCGGTTATTATGTTTACAATTTTGAATCATCTTGCAATCTTCTTCCCACAAGTAATAATCTTATAAAGACGATCTTAATTTAAATTCTATATTCGGATACCTCGAGCAGATCTGTGATTTCGTTGCAGCGGGGAAAATTTTACATCGTTTTGAATTAAATGTTTTGTAGTTGTGCTAGCGGAGCGGTCCCTTCATTGAAAATGAATTGTGATAGGCGGGAGAAACAAACCCCTTGTGACATGCCACTAACATGGACTAATCCAGTATGTGTCCGTGATATGTACCAGGTTAGTTGTGTGATATTTCCTAAGACCGTGTTTCTTAGCAGTTTATTCCTATAAGATGTAACAAATCGAAAATGTTCACCTCCAAAGACTGCGCCGGACAAAAATGACATGCCCCTTTTATAGAAATAGAAAGACCTTCAAGATTTAATTCAAAAATTAATTCACTATTTTAAGAATGCAGAGTATTTCCATTATTCAATTTACAATTGTATTTTCATAAACTGATTATTAAATTCTAGAAAACATGTTAGAACTTTTACAGATAGGCGAATTTGAAAGGTACCTAATTTTATACAGTTACAATATACCCAATTACCAACACTGGCATAAGTGGACACCTCGATGTAAAAGAAAATTTGTTTCCAAAGCAGACATGTCTCCAGAAGAACACAAATTAAGCTGGCCATCGTTGATCATTATGTAAAGATTTTACTGTCTAAGCGTAAGGGTGTCCCAATAAAAAAAATTAAAAGTAATAGCATTCAAAGAATGCATTCAAACAAAGTAAGAAATTGTTGAAGGGGAACTTTAGGGCCCTACAAGGGTTAACAGTTAACAAATTTGGCACCAAATTAAGTATTGTTTGGCAAATTTTGTCCCAATAATTTGTCTTTTAGGACATATGGGTTTTTTAAGTTCCTTCTTTTTGAAATAAATATAAAAATTTAAAAAAAAAAAAATTATTCTGTAGAGCATACAAAATTAATAGGCTTTTTAATACGAAAATTTAAAATTTCTTTTGCGCAAAAATAAAGTAATATCAAAATCATACACTACCCAGACAGGAAACAGCTGATTAAATCAAAATGGCGACTAGAAAATGAGTAAACGGAAATGTCATTATTACAGTGATACACAGAAAGGGATAGATATACAAAAAGTTATGTTCTATACAATTTACAGGTTGGTTGAAAAGTTCCTGCGCTCACCAAGAGATGGCACTGCTAGCTCCAAACTTTTTTTTTCTCAAGTTGGTATAACTGTCCTGAGAACACATGTCAATTCTTTCTTTTTTTACAAGCCATTTGAAGTTGACGTGTCATTGATTTTTTTTAATATGGAAAAAATTGAATATCGTGCAGTCATTAGATTCTTTTGAAGGGTTTAAAAACAAAGGAAATTTATGAACAATTGTTAGAAGTGTATAAGGAGTCCTCACCTTCAAAACGCACCGTTGAATTTTGGGCTGGTGAATTTAAACGTGGTCGTACCAGCCTTGAAGACGACCAAAAACTGCAACCACAGCAGAAATCATTGAGCAGGTACATAATATGGTTAGTGAAGATCCAAGTTTGACTAAGCGTGAAATTGCTAATGCCATAGGCATCTCAGACAAACGAGTACTCCATATTTTACATGAAGAATTACGTATGAAAAAACTGTTTGGAAAGTTAGTGCCGCACTCATTAACAATTCAACAAAAACTGGATCGAAAAGAAATTTCTCAGCGTAATTTAGAGCGTTTTAAGCCTAATAAAACCGACTTCTTGCGTCGTTTTATAACTATGGATGAGACTTGGATCTACCACCATAATCCTATATTTAAACAAGAACGTTTACAGTGGACTGAAGCTGGTTGTTCAGCTCCAAAGCAGGTGAAGTCGCAACGATCAGCAAAGAAGGTTATGGCATCAGTTTTTTGGGATGCAAAAGGAATTTCGTTGATTGATTACCTTCAGAAAGGTAAAACAATCAACTCTGAATATTATTTCAGCCTTTTGGATCAGCTGGATGAAAAAATTCGTGAGAAAAGACCTGATTTAAAGAAGAAAAAAATCATTTTTCATCAATACAATGCACCTGCTCACAAAAGTGTTTTGACGATGGCTAAATTCAAAGAATTAAAGTACGAATTGCTTGAACATCCACCGTATTCACCAGATTTGGCTCCCAGTGACTACTATCTCTTCAGAAATCTCAAACAATTCCTTCGTGGAAAGCATTTTTCGTTGAATGAAGAGGCCATAGCAGCCGTAAACGGTAATTTTGCAGAGCTTCCGGAAAACCATTATAAGGATGAGATAAAATTATTGGAAGATCATTGGAACAAGTGTATTGAGCTTCTAGAAGATTATATTGAATAAAAAAATATATTTCGTAACAAAAACAGTATTCTTTCATTTCGAGCGCAGGAACTTTTCAACCAACCTGTATATAGGGCTTATTTTTTCCTTCTCACCATACGCTTCGAGAATTCTTGTTTGAAATCTTCAATCGCTGGTAGGAAACTAAAGATCCTCTCTATTTTTTTTTTGCTTATTTTCCCGTATTCAACCTTTTCAGAAAAAAGCTACTTATGGGGATAACCTACATGTGAATGAGTTTGTATAAAGGAGAATGTTAGTGGACTTGTGTGTATAAGGGGGTTCAAAAATTAAGAAATTACAATTTTTTAAAGTCGAAAGGAAATAGTTGTATTTTTAAAAAATATTTTTTTAATCTTTAAACTAAATTTATTAATTAAAATTTTGTGCTTATTGGACACATCACTACACTAAGAAAATTTTCTCTATAATATTAACTAATTCTTGCATAAAGTTGATGAAGTTTCCTTTAAGTACCGACAATAAAACATTTAATCAAACAAATTATAATTTTTATAACAAAATCATTCCAAATATAAAAATATATAGATTTATTAAGAAGCAATTTTTTATTAGAATAATTTTGTTTTTTATTAATATTAAATAATGTTTCATTAATTTTCATTAATTTATTGAAACCTTTAATTGACAACAAAAAATTCGCTCTACACGTAAAGCAAAAATTTCGTTCATTGCTAAAAAATCTTTAATTTTTGTACCTTCCTAATTTAATAGATTTGAATGCTATACAAATATTATTTGTATGTATTAGTTTGTACACACACATAAGTATAATTACCTATCGACCGATATACAGCATAAATGCAATATGCTGGCTGTTGAAAAATAAACATCCAAACTATTCCACAAATCGCATAGGAATGGACTAAAGAGCCAACTGTAAAGAAAGTAAAAAAAGAGAAAAATTAACAATTGTAGAAATTGAATATCATAAAAATACATTAAAAGTTTTTGTTATTATTGTTGCTGTATGAAACAGTTACTATTGAAGTTTGTGGCAACTGACCAGAATTACCATAAAAACGTACAGAATATAAAATGTAAATTGGTCATAAGAGAAATCAATAAGAATTTTATTATTTCATAGATTTGTGTTTTTCGTAAAAAAAAAATTAAAGCAATTGTTTAGAATTTCTATTTTGTTTTCAAGTATTATCCAATGCATAGAGAATTAATAGAAAATGTTTAAGTAACAGAAAATTTGCTATACATATAATTTTGAGCTGCACTGAGAGACTTTTATTTTTGATTTTAATGAATTTTTACATAAATGCAATGAAGTTGTCTTAAAACTCGGACAATGAAAATTTTCATTTAGCTAGTGTAAGTTTTCGTACAATTATATGAAAAATTTAATTTTTCTTATTATAAGTTCCAAACACATCAATAAAAATTAGCAGCCTCTGTGTCTTTTTAAGAATGGATAAACATCAAGAGATAGTCTTAGGTTGGTTTAAGTATAAATAAAATCAATACATTAAATCAATATTTTTATTTTGTAGGGGATTAACTGCAATGTAACCATAAACAGTTAATAGATTTTTAATTAGATTAACTCTGCAGTGTAAATTGTCTATTACAGCAAAAACTACAGGTTCTGAGGACTTCATTTAAAAAAATAACACCTCACATTTTAGAAATTTTTTCTTTAGAGAAATATCAAGTCTATGATTACCTTTTGTGGAAGAAAAAAAACTTAGATTCTAAAGAAATCTTAGATTCTAAAAAAGGTCTCAAAATGTGAGAAATTTTCTATATAAAAAATCCTCGGAATCTGAGGCTTTTTAGTTACGAAAAAAATATATATAAATTATGAGATTTTTTATATTCGAAAGAACCTCAGAATTAAAGTCTTTTTCGATGGTAAAAACTTCTCAAAATCTGAGAAGCTTTCGGATATGATTTAAAAAAAAAGACATAAAATTTAGAGAAATGTACGAAATATTTATTTCAGTCAATAGAATGGTCTATATAATTCAATATTTAAAGATGATTTCATGTGAATGTTGACCGCCTTTAATGGTCCATACGCTGGGTCCAATTTTGACATATTTTCTTTTAACATACCGGAAGGTATCTCACAAATAAATTGTTTAATATTGACTTCTAGTAAATATAGAAATGACACTTCACATAGCCCCACAAAAAATAATCTAAAGGCGTTAAATCGCACGATCTAGGAGGCCAATTGACCGGCTCCAAACGTGAAGTAAACTGTTCACTGAACTCGCCTCTCAATTGGGTCATTGTTTCGCGTGCTGTGTGGCATGTGGCATGTGGCACCATTTTGTTGAAACCACATCTCAGCGAAGTCCAGCTCTTCCATTTTGGCAAAAAAAGACCCAATTCCTGCGGACGGCGCCGAATCGCGGATACAGCTGCTATATTTTCCTTTGTCGCACTCTACGTCTGCGTGTTGGTGGTTTAATGTCCAATAATGTCAATTTGGTGCGAAATTTAGTCACAAGATTCCGAATGGTCTTAAGAAGGTTGCACTTTCTTAACCGAGCAATAATTTTTATAATAAAATTCAATAATCTGCAAGCGTTGTTCGTTTGTAACTCGATTCATGCTCAGATCAAACTGAACATGTTTGACAGTAACATGTTACACGAGAACAGCTGAGCTGCCAAAAACAATGTTGCCAAAAGGAAGTTGCTTAAAAATCACCCTTTACAACTGCTAGGTATCGTTATGGAACGAAAATTTATTTTTTTTTTTAAGATTAAAAGTTTGTATTTCTAAAATTTTGATTCAAACACTCTAATTAATTTCTATTGAAATCTACCCAACTTATAGCAGGAAACTGTACTCCTACTATAAGTTGGGTAAATTTACTCTGTGTGCGTAAATGAAAAAAAGTACACACATTATGCCTAAATTGATGAACACAAAATAGGTAAAATTACACTAAAAGTGCGTAAAATTTAATCAAATTTTAAAATTGAAGAGTAAATTTACCAAATTTGTGCGTAAAGAAACACTATATTCCTGTAAATGTACATATAAAATTCGGAAAAATACTTCAAAATTGTGCATATTTTCTACTTCGGTGTTGAAAATTAAAGAGCCCAAAAATGTTTGTTTTATAATAAAAACAATAAATTTTTTGTTTAGTAATTCGAAATAATTGGTAAATTTAAAAATCTAATAAAGTTTTTTTTTTTTAATATTGAAAATTTTTTAGATTTTTTTTTTTCATTTTCAATGTCATAGTTTTTTACCATTATAAGTTAGTATATTTACCAAATTTTTGCGTAAAATTTTTATTTAACAAAATAATACTAATTTTAGGCATAATGTGTTTAATTGCAAACACATAGTGTCTAAAAATACTTCGTATGTGTATTTTTGTATATGAAAGTGTGCTCAAAAAAGTTTTACGCATTTGGTATATATATTTTCCGCTTTTTTGTAATATTACATAAAACTTTACCCATTTTATAGTAATAAATTTACAAGCATTTTTTAGAGTGTACGCAGAGAAAACAGATTCATTGTAGCAACCAAATTTCTTACCAACCGAATGGTTTGGTTGGAGCCACCGACATATTTGTTTGTGGCGACCAAAATTCGGTTAATACAACAAAATTTTGGTTGAAACCATATATTAATATTTGGTTGCGACAACTGAATAATTCGATAGCTGAAATCAAATTATTCATTTGTCACAATCAATCTGTTTTCTCTGTGTATCAAAAACAAAACCTAAGTCACTTAAGCCAATTGTAATTGACTCTAATCAATTTTATAATATTTTTTTATTACTAAAATATTTTTTAAAAATAATTGTTTTCTATTATTTTTGCGCTGTGCACTTTTTTTTACACAAAATAGTAAAATTACACATAGTTTTAGAAAAATGGCGTACACATTGTTTATGTAAATATACATATTTTGGTGTATAATCAATTTCCCCTTAGTTTGTGTAATTATTTTATTTACGCACTCAAAGTAAATTTACCCAATTTATAGTAAGAAAACAGTTTTTCCAAAGGAGTCGCTTCTTGACTACTAGATACTTAAGAGGCCGCGCCCGGGCGTGAGCAGCCAAGTGAATCAACATTTTTCTACTAAATATAAATTGGGTAAATTTAAACAAAAATTGATTACTTGAGTATACTAACGAAGGTGCGCCCAGGCATGAGCAGCCACGTGAACCAACATTTTTCTACTAAACATAAATAAAGTAAATTTAAACAAAAATTAAGTACTTACAAAGTGACAATTTTTATATCCTCTGTGGATGGCATAAAAATATGTTCGACCCTAATTTATTTAAAAGTATTAACACATTTAAAAAAAAAAATTTAAATATGCTTACGTAAAGCTTTGTTTTTAAGTATAATTAATTTTAGTAAAAAATGTATTCAAATTAGTTTTACTGCAATTAGTTCTGTCTATCTGCTTATTGTTTTGAAAACTAAGTGCTTTTCTTTTCTGATGGTAGTAAAAATTGTGTTTGTCCTTCTTCTAGTTAGTTACTTTCATGCATACATGGGACTAATAACACAACGCACAGATTTATACTAAAACATTTTTTAGGTCTCTTTGACACAAATCTAAAAACGAAGTTCAAAAAAGTTTTATTAAATTGCGTTTTCTAAACAAAGTCTCGGAGAAAAATATTTCGTAGTGATTTGTGAATTTTTTTTTTATAAAAAATCTTCAAAATCGTAGGATTTTGTAACCAAACGTTAAAAAAGATAAATCTTTATCTTGATTCAATATTTTATAAAACAATTTATTTAATCACATTAAAAATCATTTAAATCTTTTTTGATTCAATTGAATTAAATTATTTCAAACGTAATTAATTTTTTAATTCTAGAATTAAAAAAAGATTGATTTGCAAATTAAAACAAAATAAAAAAATATTAAAAATGAGTTGCAAATCGCGCTTAGTTTTCTAGATATTCGCCATTTTTTAAAATGGTACTTTTTTTCAAATCACCGGTATCTCAAAAACTAAGCGAATAGGCAAAATGGATAAAAGTTTTGCTTTAGTAGAGTATTAATATACTGCGATAATAAAAATGGGAAGACATCCCGAGGTATTTACTTTTATAAAACAGCCACAGGGTGACCCATTTTTATACGAACGAAATTGAACAGGAAACGAAAAGTGTTTTATAGGAGTTTGTAAATTTGTATTATTATATAAATTGATAAAAAAAAATAGTCACCTTGTGGCTGTTTCATAAAAATTTCATGAAACTCTTTGGGAACTTACCGAATCTATTCTATCGAAAGGTGATTTCTGTTGAGCTTTGCAAATTTTTTTTCCGTTTTGCGCTATCTCGCTTAGTTTCCGAGATATTTTAAATGGTATTTTTAAATGGTCAGGCAAAACGTGAAAAATATTTGCTCTAAGAGAGTATAAATTTACTGTGATAATCAAAATGAGACAGGTCCGAAAGGCATCCCGAGGAGGCTGTTTTATAAAAATTCCATGTAATTCTTCGTGTTTAAAATTTAATTAATCGTGATTTAAAAAAAAATTATTTTAATTCGCAAATCAAATCAAAAATTTATTTGTTTCTTTGATTTAAAATTGAATACTTTCGTTTGATTTATAAAAATAATTATTTAAATAAACTTGATTCTTCTAATATGATACAGATTGAATTATGGTAGTAAATAATTCAATCTGGAAAATTAATTCGCGAATTAAATCAGATGTGAATATTGATTTAAGGAATGTATTTTATTAAATTAAGAATGTTTTTTAAGGTCTGTTTTTTATAAAAAGTTCTCAGAATTAGTGTCAACTAATGGTAATCACAAATTCCCAAGTATGCTTTCATTTAGTACAATACGATTTAATTGTGCTGTCAACTAGAAAATACAGTTAGCAAAAGTTGTATAGAAAAAATTTTTCATAAGGAAAAATTAACTTGGCAACAATTTTAGGCTCAAATTTATTAAGGCAGGGTTCGGATAAATTATAAATAATGTGATAAATGATTTTGGATACTAACAAGTTAAATTATAATTCATTTTTAAAATATTTTATTCAAATTCATTTAATTACAATTATTTTCTTCAACAATTATTACTGGTCATTTGGCATCTATTTATTAAAAATACAGTCATGGAATCATATTTTCCAAAAGCCATTTCTGTACTGAAATTGCTTCCTACTGGAAAATTAATCAGTATTTGGTTCTAGGTAAGACCTGAAAGCGACCGGTCACTTAATATGGTGTTGTATTAGGAGGAAGCATTTATACATTTAAAACACCTTATGGTGTGTAACAGAACTAATTCAAGGTGTTACGCGATGTGTTTCTAAAAGAGAAAGTTCAAATTAAAAAGTAAATAAAATACTATAAATTAAAAAAAAAAAATCGTTTCACAGAAAGGCTTAAAATTGCACAAGTTTCATGCAATAGTAAAACGATTGACAACCCTTGAAATCACATTCAGAATTAGCACATCGAAATCCTTAGAATTTACAAATATAAATTAACATTATAAAATTCTTGAATATATTGCTTAAACAAATTTTATATTTTCCTCATCCTGCCAAGTTGCCAAGTAAATATATTCTACATTGTATTTCTTGTTCGTATTATTTTCTGTTTCTTTTTGAAAAAAAAAAAAAAAAAAAAACAAAATAAAAATTCAACTGAACTTTAGCTGCCTTGTTGCTTATTGGCATTTTCAAGTAACTGAAAATAGCGACCCAATTAAATTTCATTTAAATCATGTTTTTAATGTGTATGAAAAACTTTAGACACCGTTTTTTATCGCATATCGTAACTATACCTTTAGTATTTTAAACGAGATTGTATATTCAGCTTGATATCACAAAAGAAAAAAAAAAAAATAAATGGTGAAATTTAGTTTACCATTGATAACTAAACCATTTACAAAAAATATTTATTTAATTTTTATGATTTTATATTTTACCCTCAAAATTTAAAAATATGTTTCCAATTTATTAATTATGTAGTTTTGTTATCAATGTTTAAATTTTTCTGTTTCCAAAATATATATTTTTTTTAAATAAATTTTAAAAATTTTGCTGAATAATATATGGCGTTAATAATTAATTAATTAATTTTTTTATAATTAATTCAATTAAGAAATTATAAATATTAAAACTTTTATACATAATACACTTAAAATAGTTTGCAAGTTCAAATAACAGAAAATGTCAATTACAAGAAATGATATTTCATTTAAAAACCGGTCTACTTACTGTTCATTTAAATCAAATGGTTTTTATTATTTATTTGGAAATGTTGTTTAAACAACTGACACATCAGTTAAAACAAATGATTAATCCGTTAAAAATAAATGTTAAAATTTTTCCTACAAATTCCGGAAAAATAACTGATTTTTTCTTTTATTTCCATTTTTGTATTTTTGTTCGTTTTTTAATCTACAAAATGTATGTGTGTTTTGTGTGAATGACCATATCTGAGTGTGTTTATGAAGCTCTTGTAATTTGAATTAAAATAATTTTGTATGAAAACAATTAAAATTAAAAAAATTGGAATTTTTTTGAAACAAACAACAAACAAAATTTAAATTTCTAATAACAGTAATTGACATAAATAAACCACAAATTTCCGTTTTTTGGGTAAATTTTTATTAAATTTAAAATAAATGAAAAAAATAAATGAAACTGAATAAAATCAGTAAATGATATTTAATTATTTCGAACAAATGTATAAAAAAGTTAAAATATACATTTCTTTGAAAAATAAATGTTTCTTTAATTTTAAATGAAACTGAAAACTATTTTATTAAACTACAAACAGTAAAATACATAATATTTTGAGTGTAGTACTCATTGATCTGTTTTTAATTGAATCGATTATAATATTAATTGAATACGAACGAAATTTTAAATTGGAGGAATTTAAGAGATATTTTATAAAGCAACACTCAGGAAATTCTTCTTCCTAACTAATGTTTTGCTTTCTTTGTAAAAACGATGGAGTAGCGATGAATGATGAAGGCATTAAAATATGGCAACACTGGAATTGCTTGAAATGATAAATCTTAGAATAGCCGTTGACCGCCATCTGGTGAAGAGTTGGCGAAATATTTGAAAAGTTTTAGCACATATCCCTGTTATTTTATTTAACTTCGATGGGGCTAACTGTTATCGGAACACCAAAGGAGGACGATGCGATATATATGAGGGTTTGGAAATTCATATATATGATAGTATTATTGATATTGAAAATTGATATTGCTACCGCGCTAACTATAAAACTAAAACGCCCCCTTTTTCAACAAAAGGCATTCGAATTTTATATTGAGAAATTAAATTTTTAACAGAAATTTTGAAATGGTGTCGTGTACATAAAATACTCAGACATTTTCTTACGTTCTTTACATACAAAATATATAAAAATGAAAATTTAAAACATAACCAAATAAGTTTCATTTTTTTTTTTTTGCACCGGCAAATGATAAAATGTTGTTATTGGTGTCATTATATTTAAAATGTCCTACTTGCCATGTTTAAAAATATGAGCAATTTAATGTCAAAAAATAATGGTTGTTTGTTTGAAAACTAACCGACATAATGCTAAAAACTTTTTTAATATTTATCATACGAATATGTTGATATAGTACTGTAAAACTGCTGCTGAGAGTAAATTGATTTATGATGACAAACAAATTGTTGTTGCTAAGCTATTGATTTCGATATGGTAATCAAAATTTTTCAGAGGTGGAAAATAGGGAAAATCTTCCTTGACAATACTAAATATTTCCTCGAACATGTCGTATTTCATAATATGTGTTTTTTTTGCGTGGAGTTCTTCTTCAAATCTTAGTGGATGTTTACGGCGTGCTATCTGAACAACCGTGTCGAAGGTGGTTGGGTTGCTTTAAAAAGGGTGATTTTGAGCTCGAAGACAAGGAACGGCCGGTTCAACCCAAAAAGTTTGATGATGAAGAATTGGATTTTACAATAATTCCGTAAATTTCGAAAAAACGCTCGTTATTTATTCAAGGTGCAAATATTAAAAATTAGTCAATTCTTGACTAAACTGAGTTTTGTAAAGTATACGTTCAAAAAAGTTTCGTTTATTCTACGAAAAAAAAAACTTCGAAAGTTTTTTCCTAAAATGACGCATTATTTTTTTTTAGATGTGTTTAAGACCGTATTTTGTACATATGCTTAGTTTTGTCCCCTCTGTACACCGCAGATCTTCCTTTTAAGTTTTACACTTTATAGAGTAAGTCTTGACTATTGACATGTTAATGTAGCGCTCTAAACCACATTCAGGTCGTAGAATCTCTCTAAAAATAACTTGAAGTAAATGTTAATATTTCCATTTGCATTCTTAACTATAGTTAGGCTACACCCAAAAAAAGACATGAACTAAAATATAATCAAAAATTTCCTTCAAAATAGTTTAAAAATTGTCCTAAATTTAAGTAAAATTTTAGAAAAATTTTCTTAAAAAGAATAAAAATTCCTAAGTTTGAGGAAAAACGAAATAGTTTATATACTCAGAAATAGTTCATATGTTTCCTAAGTAATATTTCTTGATTTTAGAAAAAAAAAACAAGTCAATTAAATAAAAATTTAGTTCAAAAAAAGTGTCAAACTTAAATCGAGAAAGTACTTGAACTTAATGGGTGTTCATTTTTTGTTCGCGAGTAGTAAAATTAACTAAATTTTAGAAAGCTATTTCCAAATTCAGTTTTTAAGTATACCACGTTCTAATTTTGAAGAATTGCTTTCTAAAAAGTTCAGACAAATAAAACCAAAATTTAATAAATTTTTTCCTATATAATAATAAAAATTTTGATATTAGAAACTGATGGACTATTTCTATGGAAAATTTTCATGCAACTTAGTTCAGATAAATTTAAAAAAATATTCTTTTTTTTAAGTAAAAGTTTTTAAAAAAAGTTTTAATAAAATTTGGTATAGGATTTTTTGTTGGAAAACTTTTAAATTATTTTCAATGTTCTATTCAAAAAAAAAAAAAAAAAACAATAAATTAAAAAGAAACTAGTTAGTTTTCCTAATTTCGAAGAAAAAATATTATGAAAGAAAACAAATTAAAGTAACCATTTAAAAAAATTATCGTGCATGATTGTAGTTTTTGGTGCGTGATTAAAAAATGGCTCACATGCCCATCTCTAATCTTAACAGTCTTAAACATTTTTTAAAATTTTGTTAGCAAAAGGCTAAAAATTTCGAATTTTGTTTGCTGACTACATACATACACACTCATAGCATGTAAAAGATCTTTCGTATGAAACCTTCAAGATAATTTAATTACGACCACGTTTTCCTTCATAACTCAGGAGTCTTCACCTTAAAATTTTGTCACAAATATAGAGAGGCCTTAGTTTTTAAAATATATTTTTTTCAGAATTTTAAAAAAATTTGATTTTGAGATATGGCTCTTTGAAGATTAAACTTAAAAAATGACATTTAACCTTTTAATTCAAAAAACTTTTGGGACGCCATTTTCAAGGTTATATTTTCACCTTTAGAATGGTACAAATAGAAAAATTTTAGGTTGTATAGTTTAGAAGTTATGTGCGACTTTGTACGGACACTTTTTCGATATTTTGAAGTTTTTGCCGATTTTTATGACGTCATATTTCGAAAACCGAAAGGGTTTGGGGTCCAAAGGTTAATGATTTGATAAACACTACCCATTTACAATATTTGTGGCGAATTTCATTAAAATCGGAGGTGACAAATCCGAAAATGACAGTTTTCTGTGCGGCTTGGCATGGAATTGTCCTGTACACAATTTCTAAACGAATTTTAATTTTGAAGTTGTCTGGAAATACCAATAATTGGATAATAGTATTCTTTTTTAATTCTTTTTCCTTTTTTGTAATTCCCAATGCCATATAATGATGGATTATGGTTATTCCAAATAAAATAAAGTTCTTACAAATAAATGTTAATGGTTTTGATCGTATTGCAATCTATTCTCTGGGTGTGGAGCACATTTCTTGGAATTGTCCTTGATTACAGGGTCTGAGACATAGATGTCTTGGGAAAAGATTCCACTATGATGTGTGATCTGATGGGTGTGTGGCTAGATATGATATGGGCAGTCTATTGGATTTTGTCAGGGGGATAAGCTTGCTATTCTAGTTAGCGGTCTCGGGGTCACCCCGACCTATAATTGCTCTCTGCTTTTTAGGCCGCGGGCTCTCAATTCTTTATATTTTACTGTGTTTTCTTTATAATTTTTCTTTCTTCCAAAGGGTATCACAATGGATCCTGGTCTTCGAGTGTTAGTGTACTTCATTATGGTGCACAACCCTTATAATTTATCTATGTATCTAGTTTAATTCAAATAGCAGTCTATCCTGCTTAAATCATAAGAAATATTTGTTCAAAATTTTAGGCTCCTGAGTTTTGTGGAGTAGATTTTTATTCGCATTAAAAGAATATAAAGTTTGCCAATTGTGTGATAGATACGGTTCAGAGAACTGCAAAACCAACTTTTTTCTTGATTTAATCATACACAAAAATTCTTGTTCACTTTTAATAATTCAACAAAATTCACTGTAGAATAAGATCGGCATCATGTTACTGAACACTGTTAAGTTATTACATTTGCATAAAACATAAACGACAGATGATTCACACTGATTCCAATTACGCGTTCAGTAACATAATGCTGATTTTATTCTACAGTGAATTTTGTTGAATTATTAAAAGAATTTTTGTGTATAATTAAATCAAAAAAAAATTTGATTTTGCAGTTCTCTGATACGATTCGGCTCAAGGTCATATATGTAGTTAAAAATTAAAATCATATTTTTATTTTTAAATAATTATTTTCTCAATATTTTGAACACGCTGTGATGTTCATCTTCGGGAGAATATTTGATTAATTAAACGCGGAGTTGAAAGCATTAAAAATTTCTTAAGATTTTAATTTTTCGTGTTTTTTTTTATCTACTTATTCAGCAAAATTTTTTGCTGAGTGGTGTAAACATATACTTAAATTGACTTCTGCAATTATGAAATTATTTTTTTTATAATGTTTTGCAGTTGGTAGCTTATATTGTTTAGCAATTTGTTGATAAATTAATTTTTTTTCATATTGATAATTATTTAAAACTTTACCGCATTTTTAATGTGATAATTTTTATTAGTGTGATTATATAATAGAGGATTTTATGTAGCGCATTATAAACTTTTTCTTTTGTTAAAAGTTAGAAAAAATTTCAAATAAAATTTTTCATTTTGTTTATCAACGTAATTATGACACTACTTTAGGGGGTTTAACTCATTAGGAGCACACTATTCCGTTAACACTATAAGAAAATATTCGTACGATACTGAGAGACACTTCAGTAAATAAACAGGGGGGTATATGAAGATTAGCCAATTGAACTACAATATATGAAGATTGTATGCAGAAAAATTCAACATTTGGACCCAAGAATAATAAGAAAAAATGTACTTGGGCCAAATATTGAGAAAAATGTTATTTTTTGATATTTTCCAATTTAATTAGACAATTAAACGCGCCCAAAAATTAAACTTTCTTTTTTAAAGAACCAAAAATTACTGGGGCCAAATATTTTCCAATAAATCCTATTGTTTAAATAATCAGTTGCAGTAATGGGAATATTTGTATTTGTAAAAATATAAGTTTTTAAATTCATCAACCACAGTTGCCAGGTCTTCACTCACAATATATTTTCCGTTACCGATTGTTGTTTTAAAAAGTAATACGTAAAGTTTGTTTTTAAATGAAGAATCAATTGAAATTCATAGAAATATATTTTTTAACTATTTGATTCATTCATTCAAAAAAAAAAACTATAAAAAATACAGACTTTCAGTAGGAGTTGATATTTTCTGTAAATGTAAAATTTTATTTTTTCTGTGACTAAAAATAGAAACTCAAATAATTCCTTTTTTTTATTAAAATAGTTTGTTTAAATACAAAACTATTTCAATAAAACTTACAAGAAATTATTCAAATATACATACACACATAAAAAATAAAAATATATACATCTGTGTGTGTTGTGGTTTGTAATTACATACAAAAAAAAACTTTCAATTTGAAAAACAAACTACAAAAATCTTTATTTTCTAACGTTTTGTCAGATAAAAATTATGATTATTTTAAACGAGTTATCGATTAATTCTACTACTTTTATCGATGTTTAAATAATAATTAAAAATATACAACAATAATTAAAAATATACAACAAAATGGGCCGAAATCTATGAAAAATCATTTTCGATTAATAAAAAATAAATAAAAAAGTCCGAGAAATCTCAAACCCTACTGGCAATTACCTTTATAATGCTGCCCTTATAGGGAACCCGTTAAATAAGATTATATCTGAACAGATCTGTTGAGTTTTTGTTGGAGTGATATGATTGAATCTAATGAGATCTGGTATTAGATATGGTATGATAAGAAATGACACATATGATAACCTTTTTGGTCATATTTGATCCGATATAGTTGGAGATCTATTCATAACTAAACAGATCTGGAAAATTTTGTTTTTTTGTTGCCAGATATATAGGATCATATCTGATCAAGATCTACTCATATATGATACTAAATCTTAGCCATTTGAGTTCTTTTTAAAAACAACAAAATAAAAATAAATTTGTATTTAATTTCTTATTTTCCTCTTGAATTTGATTTTATATGTCCTGATCAAATTGTATCTAATTATGTATATTAATTATATCTCATGTGATCTATTCAGATCAGATCCTTTTTACACGAGAAGTTAAAAAAGTGATTCTTTTATTTTTCCAAAGGGTTTTTATTTTTGAAATTAGAATTTTATTATTGATATTTTCAAAGAGCGCTGAATCAAATTAATTCAATCCATTATTAATACTCCTAATATTAATAATCTTTTTTTCTTTGTCTAATTTCAGGTAAGCAAAGTAAAATGATTTTGGGTAAGAATTTTATGTACATATAATCGAATAAACTTTCCAGCCAACACAATTCTAAACGCTCAGAAATTATAAGTTTGTTAAAAATTTTTATAATTTGAAAGTTAAAAATTTGAAAAAACAAGAATTCGTATTATTACATATGATAATTTTCAGAGCGTTTAAATTTTTGGATTCGAAAATACATAATAATTGCTTTACTTAAAAATTTTTAAAATATGTTCTTGACTCAAAATTGAATCATAAATGAGTCAAATACTGCTTATGAGTCTTTTTTAAATCACAAAAGAACACTCAGAAAAAGGCTTTATCGGTAAAGAAAAACTCCCTCATTTAGCTATGATTTCAGAAGGTTTAAGGTCTATTTTATTAGTCTGTTCGAACTCCAATTGTACAGTGAGTTATTTCGAGATATTTTGTTTTAAAATTGCTCATCGTTTTTAAATGTTTTAAAAAATATTAAAATAAATAAACAAAGAAATATTTTGTAAAAGTAAATTTTTTCTAATAAACATTTAAAAATAATTTATATAATTTTTATTGTTGAACTTAAGAAATATTTTTTGTTTATTATCAAATTCTTCATTTATTCGTTATATATAAAATCTTTTTTAATTAAATTTTCTAAACGTATTGCAGTTAGCATTTACAAACTTGATTTATTGATAGAGTAAGCAAAATTTAAATAAAGGCATTTAAGCGTCATGCAGTTTGTAATTTAATATTAAACACTAAGGGGAAAAATTACACTATACATGATATTCCAGTTATTAAAATCATTAGTAAAATATCAACTTTAGAGCACAGTCTTATCAGATTGTGTTGAACATGTTTACAGGCAACTATTTTTATGTTTGCAAAGTACCATATATATTTTATATGTTTGAAGTATGCTTGAAATTATTTTATTTGTATAGTTATTATACATTTATTTACATTCAAACATTATAATGTTTGTATTTTCACTCATAAACAAAGATATATTTGCAACTTTCATTTTACACACAGAGAAAAAATATGGTTGGGATGACCATATTCGAAAAATTAGCACAATAGTAAATTATCACATTATGATTTCAAAATGATCCATCTATTATAGTCGTACATATCATAGTATTATACTTATTAATAATTGCTACAAATAAGAAATGATTTTTATTATTTTTAACGTGATCTCTCAGAGAGAGGAATATGACTATCTAGATCAGTGGTCGGCAAATAGTCGCCCATGGGCAATTTACTCATACTAACATACTAACACAGATAGCATGAAAATTAAAATAATAAATCAGTCTCAATTGAGCTTTCGTACAGTTAGGTGGTGTCGACGCATATTATGAGCATTACACTGAACGAAATGTCATGAATAATGGGCAAACAAATTAATTTATTTTTATTTATTTACTAAAAATTCATATTGCTTTTCCCAAGTTTTAACTTAGAAACTATTTGTTTCTTTGAAGGCTTTAATTAGAACCCCTACTCCCCTGCTTTCATAATAAATAAAATATAAAATAAATGGACGAAACAAAAGAAACAATTAAATGATTGGGGGAAAAATTGTAATTATTTAAATAATTTAATAAAAACAATGGAGTTCTAAAGTCGACTTTTCTTTAAAGTATACTTTAGGTCTACAATAGACAAGTAAGAGTATACTTTAATAGTTAAAGTCTGCTTTAAAATAAAAACTACCTGAAGTTGGTTTTATCCAATTTAACACAACTTATAACAGATGTTTTCCGCAAAGAAAATTTTGTGATAAAAAATGTTTGAATTGCAAAATATGGAAAGGAAAATTATATCAATAAATAAGGGATTATGCATAATATTTATAAGTAATTAATTTTTTATTAATAAAAATTAATTTTTCTATCCTTTTTTTTATAAAGTTCTTCCTTTTTGCATTTGGTGCATTTGATGTGATACCTATTTAATAGGCGACTTTGGTGCTTGACTACGATTACGGGCCAATATTTTTGTTATCTTGTGCTTTGTTGTTATTTTTTATTTGCTTTTGTTAATTATTTGTTGCTTTTTTTTTGTTTAAATGTAACTTTAGGAAAATTACAAATACATTTCTTTCAGTGCATTAAAAGAGGGAGAGCGCAACTCACTCATACAATGGCAACAATGTGGTTGGATTAAGGTGCCGACCACTGATTTAGATAATATATAACTGCAGATAAGAGAAAAATATAATAACCAAAAAAAAAAATGCTTTTACTTTAAAATAATTATAGGAGACCTTATCATTATAATTGTATGATTTATTTATACAATAATAATTTGATTGATACACTCAACTATGGGAATATAGTTTTGTAGGCGTGATTATATTGCAACCATATTTTTTTATTGCATGTATCATTATTGCATAACGATAAAACTATATAGGTTTGCGGGAAAATATATTTATGTTTTCCAGTAGATGCATATCTTCTGATACTAATATATAATATTAGAAATTCTTCAAATATATTTCTGAGGTTTTTTCCACACATATCCATATAAATATGTTATCGGAAAATTGTATTACCAGCAAGGAGTTTTTTTCTGCGTGATAAGGCGCACCTCTAAAATTTTAATTACTTTGTTAAAGAAGTTGGAGTATGGCAAATTATGGGGAATTCGAATAATTTTTATCTTTTATTTAACCTTTTTGTTTTATTGTTAACTAATTTAATTTTTGAGCTTAAGGTTTTTTTTTTACAAAAATATATTATTTATTTTTCAATGCTACACAATGGAGTAGCGAAATATTGGGAATTAAAATATTTTTTCTTCTCGAAATTCAACCATAAATTTGGAATTTAAAATACAGAAAACCAAATTTAATATCAAACATGTTCCCAGCCAAAAAAAAAAATGGTTAAAAAATACTACTTTGTTTAAGGAATCCATACAAAGTAAATATTTTTGCTAGTTCTTCATAACCATTTTTATACTCTCCACATATTTATCATTCCTTTTGAAACACATCGAAATAAAGCTATAAGACCTATGTACGGGGTCCATATAGTTCTTAGAGCTTTTTTTCCAATAGAAAAGGTGAATTTTAGTTTTCCTCAAAAAATATTTATTTAATAATCAATTTTTATTTTGTCTCTTCAAAGTATTTCCAATCATCGAAGGAGGCCTGATATGCATTTGATTGGCATGGCCTTGAGCTCTCTCAGCGATTCAATTTTGATCTCCTCCATCGTCGCTAAAGGCCTTCCTTTCATGGGTTTCTTCAATTTTGGGAACAGGAAAAATTCGCAGGGGGCCAAATCTAGTGAATACGGTGGCTGAGGCATGATTACGCTATTCTTTTCTGCCAAAAAATTACGAACAACAAACTTAAAAATTCAGTAATTTTGTAACAAACTTTGCTGCCATACGCTTCATGCCCAAAAGTTGCAAAAAAAATTGTATGGCATAAGCCAACCGATATGCCGACATCATCTGCAGCTTCTCTAATTCGACGATTCTACATAACAATTTTCTTCACTTTCTCAACATTTTCATCTGTTCTTGATGTAATGGAGCTTCCAGGACAAGAGTTGTCATTCACATCTTCTCGAGCATCTTCGAAAAGCTTGTATCACTTGTAAACATTTTTCTGACTCAGACCATATGCCACTCTTAACATTTCAAGTGCTTTAAAGCACTTAATTCTATTTTTTACACAAAATTTGATGCAAATTCTTTGATTCATTTTTTTCACAGCAGAAAATTGCCGAACAAGCAGAACACGTCGGACTGTTATGCCTATCACAAACAAACTTGAGCTTGACGTTGAAAATGAACAAAATCAGTGCAGCGGTAAAAAAAGTTATAAATGAAAATATAATGATACCTCTAAATTTTCCATACTAATTTGTGTATTTTACAACAGATTTTGTCATTTTATTTCACCTAGAGGTGAATAATATTTTATAATCAGCTCAAAAATTTTTATTCACCTTAAACAATTTTTTTCACCACAAAAATTTTTATTCACCTAAAAATTTTTTATTCACCTTAAAAAAAAAATTTTTTTTTCACCTCGAAAAATTTTTTCACATCCAAAAACGTTATTACCACAAACATTTTTTTAACCTCGTGAATCCTTTTAATTTAAACTTTTTACCTCCAATATTTTTTTCACCACCAAAATTTTTATTCACCTCCAAAAATTTTGTTTCTCCTAAAATTATTAAAAATTAATGTTTTTTCCGTAAATTTTTTTTAGTTTTTAAAAAAATTCATTAATGAAAAAATGCATCAAATTTAATTGCATCTACTAAAATTACGCTTACTGTATTTATTGGCAAAAATATTTTGTTAATAAATCATTTTTTGTTTGAATGCAAAATCAAATAACAAAACATATAAAATGCAAATGATCTTTTAAAACAAAAGTCAGTAATAAATTTTTTAATATTGCAAGCAATTAAGAGCATAAAATATAGAAAACAAAATTAAATTGAAATGATTTGAAATTAAACAGTTACTTTATGTTCTAGATAAATGTATTATTGTTTTACAAAACAACAACAAATGTTGTAGTAGTTGTTAATCTTACATATGTAAATCATAAAAACTTAAACAAATTTTATGCTCTGGCAGAATTTTGTTAAAAATAATTAAAGCTGTTCAACTGAAAAACAGATAATAAAAAAAAAATGTATAAAAATTTACACGAAGCAGATAACTTAACAATTATGGTTTTGAATATATAAAAATTGTTGTAGTTTTGTTTTTGGCAGTTAAAAAAAATTCAAATATTTCCTATGTATAACATCCCAGCAAAAAAAGAAGTCTTAACTTTAAATGAATAGATTTAAAAAACTGGTTTAAAATCTCTATATATAAAGGAATAACTTTACTGACTGACTGACTCAATCATTCAACATTACCTAGCCCACGCCACTGGAGGTAGGAGGCTGAAATTTGGTATGTAGGTTCCCCCTCCGGCGTAGATATCCGCTAAGACGGGGTTTTTGGAAATCCCTTTGCGGAGCGGCGAAAAGAGGGAAACACTTTTACGGCCTGCCTAAACCCCTAAGCTAGAAAGCGTAAATTTGAAATACGCTTCCTGGGAGTATGTGCTAAGTCTCTGATAAGGTACATTTTGGAATTTCGACCAGTCTCCTCCTTTACGGCCTTCCCAAACCGTTAGACCTGGGAAGTTGAAATTTGGTATGCAGACTCCTGCTCCAGTGTAGATAACAGCTAAGACTTGATTTTTGAAAAATTGAACGGGGAGGGGCAGAAAATGGTGAAATTCTCCCCCTCGACGGCCTGTCAAAACTGTAAGAGCTGAAAGGTTGAAATTGTGTATATTGGTTCCACCTTAGGTTTAGACATCCACCTAGGTAGGATTTTTGTAAATTCTTACGGGGAGGGGCGAAAAGGGGGAAAATATTCAAATGTTCAATCTGCAAATGTTTAATTTTGCAAAAGTACAAATTCGCGAAGTGCAAATTTGCAAAAGTGCAAATTTCCAAAAGAGCAAATGTGCAAATTTTCAAAAGTGCAAATGTGAAAATTTTAAAAAGTGCAAATGAGCAAATTTGCAAATGTGCATATGTGCAAATTTTCAAAAGTGCAAATGTGCAAAAGTGCGAATATGCAAATGTGCAAAAGTAAAAATTTGATTGTTTGATGGTTTGGTGGATTGCTAGTTTGATAGATTGATAGTTTGATAGATCACTGGTTTGATGGTAATAAAAATGTGCAAATATGCAAATGTGTAAATATGCACATGTACTAATGTGCAAATAGGCAAAAATTCAAATGTGTAAATGTAAAAATGTGTAAATCTGTTAATATTTATTTATTTCAGCCCAAACCGCAGGAGGTAGGACACTGAAATTTTGTATGTAGTGTCCCCCTACGGCGCAGGCATTCGCTAATACGATTTTTTAGAAATTCCTTCAAGGAAGAGCAAAACAGGGAATGGATTGATGGATTGCTAGTTTAATAGATTGATAGTTTGATGGATCACTGGTTTGATGGTAATGAAAATGTGCAAATATGCAAATGTGTAAATATGCACATGTGCTAATGTGCAAATAGGCAAAAGTGCAAATGTGTAAATGTAAAAATGTGTAAATTTGTTAATATTTATTTATTTCAGCCCAAACCGCAGGAGGTAGGACGCTGAAATTTTGTATGTAGTGTCCCCCTGCGGCGTAGGCATTCGCTTATCCGAGGTTTTTAGAAATTCCTTCAAGGAAGAGCAAAACAGGGAAAATTTGAAATATGGTATTCTGCACAATCCAACGGTTTTAGAAAGTTTATTTTTTTTTATTAGCGTATTTTTTTTATTGAGTCTTTTTCCAACCATTAGTATTTTTATTTTTATTAAATACAAATAATTAATGAAGAAAACTAGAATGTAATGTTTTAATGTACCATAAATTTAATTAGCATCGTGCTTACAGAAATATATGAACACAAAAATTTTTTTTATAAATATTATATTAGACGATGGATAATAAATGGAATGTGAAAATGAATCATTAGACAAGGAAAACGAAGTGGGATGGAATGGTGAACAAGTAATATTAAAACATTTAACACTGGGCACGTCTCCCTTGAATGACATACAAGAAAACAAGAAATTCAAAACTTTAAATTTAAACATCCACTTCAAAAGATGAAACAAATTTATTTTAATAGTAAAATCTTTAAAAAAAAATAGAATAATATTTTCTTCTCAACATATTTCGATATTTAAAACTACCGATAACGAAGTATGGGGCTTTTAAGCTAGTAATAACATTAACAGATCCATGAGCACAACAACTTTTATACAACATGCGAAAAAGTTGAGTTGGGGCAATATACTACTTACTTTGTGGAACATAACTTGTAAAATAAAGTGGTTTATGAAGTTAAAACGAACAACTTGCCAAGTTCAATTAGAGCTGTTTATTTTTAATTCCTACACTACTCTTATTTACCAGGCATGACCCATAAAGTAAGTAGTTTATTGCTCCAATTCAACTTTTTTAAAGAAGTTATTATGTGGATCTGTTTTAGTTATAATTTTAAACCAGGTTTTTATAAAGCTACTATTTTTGCTGGGATATAGTGCAGTACATACCATAACCATTTTTCTGATGTATTTTTAAGCAATTTTATGCATAGAAAAACTTTAGTTTTTTTTATGAAATATTTCAGTGTTGTTCTATTTTTTTTTATTTATAACCACTACATTGTTATACTGCATGATAACTTTTTTAAGTTATTGTTGGTTATAGTTTGGGTTTAAATTTTAGTAAAAACAAAAAAAAAATAAAATTTTCTTTCACATAAAGTAGCAGTTGCAGTAGTTTTAAATTTGTTTATAGTAGTAAAGTTGTTAAAGAAAAATATAAATAAAGGTTGAAGGATTTTAACTAATTTACATAATATAAACATTCTTAAGTATACAACTACCAAACTACTAACTCTTACAGAAGCTTAAAGAAATTAAAAAAAAAAAAACTACAAGTAAAATTAAACTTATAACCATGAAGGCTTAAGGTTAGTAAAAAGCTTATGGTTAATGTAATACTATGATTTTGTAATACTCGACAGCTGGGGAAATGTAACTTTTTGTGGTTTGTAAAAAAATTTAAGCACAAAGATGAATTCGTTAATGCTGGTGTTAAATATCGGATTATATTAAAAAAATGTTTTTTTCATAGGACATTTTTGTTTTAATTTTAACAATGCAGTGGATCTTCCAATTTCAAGTTTAAGATTCCTACACTTAAAATAGTTTGTAAGTTAACAGAAAATGTCATTTACAAGAAATGATATTTTATTTAAAAACCAGTCCACTTACTTTTCAGAAATAACTGATTAATCAGTAAAAATAAATGTTAAAATTTGACCTACCAATTCCTTAAAAATTAAATGATTTAATCATTTATTTAAAATCGTTTCCGTTTTTGTATTTTTTGTTTGTTTTTTTAATCTACATAATGTATACTCACACAGTCTATAGACACATTTTGTGTGAATAGCCATATGTGTGTATGTGTGTGTGTTTATGAAGTTCTAGTAAGTTAAATTGAAACTATTTGTTATATAAACAGTTTAAATAAAAAACAAATTGGAATTTTTTGATTTTTTTTTTTTTTTGTTTTTAAATAACAATAAACCACAAATTTCCGTTTTGCGGGTAAATTTTTATTAAATTTAAAACAAATGAAAAAAAAAAAAAATAAATGAAAATAAAATCCTGTTAGTAAATCATTTCGAACAAATGCATAAAAAGGTTAAAATAGATATTTCGTTGAAAAATATATGTAAGTTCCTTTATTTATAAATGGAACGGAAAACTTTTTTATTAAACTACATAGTATTCTGAGTGTAGTTTAAAGTATTTGCAAAGGTCACTAAAGGGATTACTTTACACCAAATTTCTCTAAAAAAGTATGTCGTCAATGAGTTAGCCTATATGTGTTCCATATTGAAAATATCACATTTCTAGCAGGAGAAGTTGGGGGAGGACGTTATGGAAAAGACTTCCCCTTTTTTTCCCTCCGGTAAAATTTTTCAAAAATCCCGTCTCTACTATGGGGGATAAACTTTACGTGCCTGGGTCATTAAGGGACACTCCTTCCCCTTCTTTAACCCATTTTTACAAAGTTTTCATTGGAGATTTCAAAAAGTATATCACCAGGAAATTAGCTGCACCTTAAGGGTTTGTAGAGGACTTTAAAGGAGAACTTCTTGAAGCCTCTTTTATCATGTCTCTGACAAAAGAAAATAAAATTATCTTTTTGGTAACTGAACCAATAATCCAAAGGAGCATACCTTTTATATTTCAGATTTCTATCCAAAGTAGTTTTGACAGGTCGCTCCTTCTCTTTTGAAACACCATTTTTACCACTTTTACTGCAAGAAATACACGTTTTATATATCAGCTTTTTAGCCAAAGCGGATTGGGCATGGCATTATGGCGAAAGATTTCACCTCAAGCGGGGTTGCCTATTTTTACTCGATTATCGGACGTCCTCCCGAGCAGTTTGATATTGAAAATGAGCAAAATCGGTCCAGCGGTTAAAAAGTTTGGTGTATTTTAGTACAATATCATAGTAGCAACTGGAACAAAATATATTTTCTCATATTTTTTCACCAGTCGCTAAGAAATAAATATTTTGTTTTTCACCACAAAAAATTTTTTTCACCTCAAAAAATTTTTTTCACCTCAAAACTTTTTTACCACTAAAAAATTTGTTTTCGCATCCAAAAAAGTTTTTCACCTCAAAAAATTTTTTTCACCTCATAATTTCTCTTCAAAGTTTTTTCAAGGACCCTATAAACCAGGATGAACGAACTACGAAATTTTTAGCCAACCATGATGCCATGATGCCAAATGGTGCGACTACAAAAAAATTCTTAGTAGAGACCACGAAATTCTAAGCCGATTTACAGAAAAACTTAGCCTCTTGCAAGGGTTGTACCAATTTAAACATGTATACATTCACATCACAATCACTGTACTTGCGCTATAACCCTAAATGTTTCTGTAAATCGGCTAAGAATTTCGTGGTCTCCACTAAGAATTTTTTTGTAGTCGCACCATTTGGCCATGATCCATGATCATCATGGGTGGCTAAAAATTTGGTAGTTTGTTCATCGTGGTTTATAGGGTTCTTGGTTTTTTACACCAATTGTTTTTTTAGGATATAGGTGGAGTATTCAAGGATTCGGCACAGCCGAATTTAGGCCTTTTTTACTTGCTAAGCTCTATTATTTGCACATTATGATACAACTACAGCATCAATGAATTAACTAGTCCATAATCAACGAAATATATATTTTTGATTTTTAGCTCAAAGAGTTTTTTAAATCAGAGACTTTCCCAATTTATTCCATCCATCAAAATTCATACATGGGACAAATGTATTGGGGGAACTAATTAATTGCAGATTTCATTACCATTGCATTCACATCAATTGTAATCCCTTATCCAATGTTTCGATTCCACTCGATTCCCGTTCCATTCTAGTTAGTGCCCCTTATTTAGTGTTTCAAATCTATTCGTCTCCCGTTTCATTATATTTCTGTCCTATTTAGGGTGTTTCAATTCCACACATTCTACGATCCATTCCATTTTGGCTAATGTAGCAACACCTCTGGGTCCTCCATTCGATTCCATTTCGATTCCTAATTTAGTGTCAAAATTCCAAAAAAGTGCCTAAAATTCCAAAAAAGTGCCTTTGCCGCCGTTTTCATTTCAATTGATCTGAAACTTTTTAAAGTATTTTTGAAGTATAAAGTACCATAAGATCGCTTTTCCCAGTTCTACAACTTTTTTTTTCTTAACCCCTAATGCAGAAAAAACACTTTATGGGTCAATATTGACCCTGATTTTTGCATGCGCTTGAACTTTAACTTTAAAAAGTTTTTTTGAAATATAAAGTCATAAAAAGTTGCATCAGACCGCTTTTCCGAGTTGTGAACCCCTGAGGCAGAAAAACATTATACGGGTCAATATTGCAGATTATTATTTATGGATTTGAATTCCAGACAAAATCACATTTCTTATAAATATAATCATGTCGGAGACTTTTCTCCTTTGGAGCCCCCTTGGCCACTAATGTGGAGACTTTGCCACAATATATTTCCAAACAATTTTTCATAAAATATGGCAATTTCTGAACCTAAATTTTTTGACCTTTTTGAAGCGTTTAAAACAAAATTTACAGCTTTTAAGTTCATAAACAATTTTTATTTAAAACTTTTTTATTACATTGACTGAGATCTAATGTATACGTTTAATATTAAGTACATTTTGATTGTTTTTGAGTTGTAAAGCTTTTAGATAATTTTGATAAAAATCTATTATGCCAAAAATTTTTTTGACGAAACGTCCAATACTTGGTTTGGTGCAATATATTATAACTTCTTTACCACATTATCGTGACCGAAAAATCTATTTGTCAGGCGAAAATATTTACCAAAAATCGCGCGATTTTTGTTAAAAAAATTTTTTCATATATTAATAGTTGTAGAAGTTGGCACCGCAGTCGCCAACAAATATAATTCTTAATAAGTTTCAAAATTGCCAAGCTCTAAGACGAAATGTCATAGCAAACCATTCTCTCTAAAATTTTATAAGATCGTCGGATGCTGCAAAAACCGCATATCGGAAATTGATGGCCCTTGCATTGTTACCAGCAAATTTAATAAGAACTGACTGGGAGGACACACTAATGGACGGAAAGCAGAAATTTAATTAATTTATGAACGATTTTGAAAGGCATGACTAAAATATTTGATTTATATAAAATTATTTCTATTATAATTCTTTAAAATATTTCAATTTAGGTTGTCCCAAGTGCTTTTAATGTTTCATGCAATATAAATGCGTATAATTCTGTGCATAAGCAACATTTCTTTGTTTTGTATATTTTGGGGTCATTTTTCTTTTCATTGTATTTGGGGTCATTCTTTATTTCTTCAAATTGGTGTTATTTTACATAATGAAGAAAAGCCTCAATCTAATAAATGAAAATATGCCCCAAACTTAATTTTGGGGCTAATTTCCATTTTGTTAGGGTAATTTTTCATTATATTTTTAGGGTTAATTTTCATTATCAAATTTTCCCCTAAAAAGTCGGGCTTACTACATTTTAAAATTCGGGTCATATTTCTTGGGGCACTCGCCACCGTGAACTACATCGAATTTTTAAAAATAAAAAAAGACCACAGATATCATGGGAGCGTGAAATAGCAATTTTTTACTCAAATCCAAAGAACCATTTTAAAAACATTTAGATTGTTTCAAAAACTTTTGAATTAAATAGAAAAATTTCAAATATTTTTATGACAAATATTTTTGTTTACATTTTAAAGAAAAAAGCTAAGAATTTTCAAGACTTGTCAGCATTTTTTTAAATTAACTACAATAACTGTTTTGTTTTTAAGTTAAGTTGTTAATTAAATATTTGCAATGTTTTAATTTAAAAATAAACTCATTATTCTGAAATATGGGGGATTCCAGTTAAGACTTGATGTGGTATTACAATTGGAATTACAATTTTTTTTTTGTTTTAAAGGAAAATATAAATTCTTAATTTCTTTGGAAAATATTGCAAAAAATTAAAATTTTATTCAAAGTTGGAAACATGAATTTAGTTTAGATTTTATTGAGCCAGCTCACACCTGATATTTAAACCCAATACTGAGTAATAGCAGATAAGGGTAGTCGACGTGTAAATCAACCTTTAATTACTCCATTTTTAGAAAACGTTCCAAAAAAGGTAAAAAGCCTTAAATTAAATAAAAAAGGCAATTGACCGGATTTTAAAAAATTATTTATATTTCGAGTGTGGAAATAATATACAATAGAGGAGGGATAAAAATAGAGATTTCATCGTAAGCAGCAGCCAAATAAAATTTTGTACATATAACAAGACTCGGTAACTGAGAGAAAATTAAGTAAATTTTCATGATTTCTAAGCAAATTTTTCTCCTTAATGCACAAATTTCAGCAAATTTTTCTGAAATCTGATAAAACCCCAAAAAAAAACAAAATATATAAAACAAAAAAAATACAAGCTATTTTGTATATATGTGTCCTAATCTTAGTAATAAAATTGTATTTTGAAAATAATTTGAGGGGACCCTGGCCCGGCCCCCCCCCCTCTGGGCACGCCGCTGGTTGCAACTCATCTCGCTGCTCCATTCGATTCTATTTCGTTTAAGTGCTTAAGTGCTTCAATGCCACCCCTACTGTAAATTTCAGGTTTCTAGTTTATATTTTACTAAATTCCTTGCGGAAATTCCAAAATGTATTTTATTAGTAAATAAGCCCACACTCCATGTATCTTATTTGTTATATTTCATTTTTCTAGCAAAAGCTGGCCATTAAGGGGGAAATTTTTCCCCTTTTAGCCGCCACGTTAATGAAGAAAATTCCAAAATGTGGTTGTAAATAAGTTTTAACCAACAATTTGGTCACTTATTGCGATTATAAAATGGTTGCCATCACTGAATCACTGTGTACAATTGATCACTGAGTACAATTTTATCATCACTACGATCATAACATGATACTCAGTATTATCATATGAACTTATGATAAAATAATGGTAAATTCACTACCATATAATGATCACTACTTACTACAATGGTTGACACAATAATAAACACTAATATATAAGATACTATTTGAATATGATTTGCAAAATAACTTACTATTCAATAAAGTTAAGTGATTGTTGAAGAAAAAACTAAGATATTTTTTTGAAAATTAAATGGAAAAAATATTTTGTCAAAAAATATTGCTGAATTTGAAAAACATTTTGTTAAAATATTTTCAATGTATACAACCTGAGATTTTCATAATAAATTTGGGTTCATGCTGTTGGCATAAATAAGGGGATAAAATAAATAAACATGAGTAAATTTTCATCGACACACACACACGTGTAAGGGTTAAAAAGTGAGGCGAAAAATTAACCCATATTTAGTTTTGTGCGTGTTTTTTATGTTTACTGAAAAAAAAAATACAAATTTGGTATCAGATGAAAGATGTTTTGATTAACCATTTGAGGAAGTGATAAAAATAAAAAAAAGTTTTTAAACAAAAAAGGCCGATGTTTCTGTTCATATTAATTATGGTGACTCCATCTTATTCGAGGGCGGATCAATAAGTCCGTGACTTTTTGAAAAAATATATTTTTCATCAATACAATTAGTCCAACGTTTCTCCAATTTTTGTATCCCTTCCAAGAAATAGGATTTTTCGAGGTCCATAAAATAGTCATTTTTTTTGACTAATAATATTGTCGTTGGAACTAAATCTCGTTCCACCGAGACATTTCTTTAGGTTTGGAATTAGGAAATAGTTACTGGGGGCTAAATTTGGAAGATATGGAGGATGAGGTACCAATTCGTAGTCCAATTAATGGAATTTTGTCATTGAGACTACACTCAGAAAAAAAGTTAGTAGAAAAATTTGTAAACGGTTTTCAATCCCACTTTACTATTTTTATACTGATTTTTAGTAAACAAAAATTATTATTTAGCAAATCTTTTTGCTATTTACACTTTACAAATTACAGAATATTACTAATTCAGAAATCATTTTACAAATTTTTGAGAACCGATTTGCTTAAATTAGCAAAAAAAAAAAATTACAAATTTTAAAAAAGTGGATATTGTAGGAAATATTATTTCTAAGTAAAACTTGCACCTACAAACTTGAATTGCCTTAAAATGTTACATGGATTAAAAAGGGATTGGAAGTGAATAAACCAACTCATGTCTGAAAATAGAACATCCACTTAAAATAGCATTAAAAAGTTTTTTTTAGTTCTAAAAATCAGCCCTAAAAACAATTAAAATTTGACCTTAAAAGTTAAAAAAAATATTTTTTAAAACAGAAATTCATTTTGTATAAAATAAAATTTTGTATAATTTGTATAAAATATTTAAAAAAAAAATTGATGTTTGATAAAAAAATTAATTTAAAATTTTGTACTAATACTCACAATATTTAGTAATCTTTTTTGCTGATTTTAGCAAACCGGTTTTAAATTCCGCTTTACAAAAAGTTTACTAAAATTTAGTAGCTGCTACCAATTTTTCTACTAATTTCATTGTACTACATGTCAGCAGACATGTGTTGCTAATATTAGCAAAAAATACCGCTGGGATCAAATAAGCAAAATTTCCCGTAATAACAGCAAAATTTGAAGTTGCCATTACAGACTTTTTTTGGTGAGTGTACACACTTCACGCGATTACGTTTATAGTCAATTGAGAGCAAACGCGGCACCCATTTTGCGGACAGCTTTCTTAAATTCAACTGATCATTTAAAATCGAAACCACATTGCTATATGAAATGCCTATGTCGTCAGCAATCTCACGCACTTTTACTCGGCCAACACCATATCCAAGATTTTTTCGACATTTTCGTGTGCATTGACCTCAATTGGCCGTCCAGAACGTTCAGCGTCATTTGTACTTGTGCGACCACAACGAAAGTCAGTAAACCACTTTTTTACCATTGAAATCGATAGTGCAGAGTCGCCACAGTATTTATCAAGCCTTTTCTTAGTTTGATTGACGGTTTTTTTTTCGCAAAATCTAATGTATAATAAGCACTCTAAATTCACTTTTTTCCATTTAAAAAAAAAAAAATCCACAAAGTTGTATGTTTTGAACAGCTGTAAATGACGGAACTTGCTTAAAATTTGACAGTTGTCTATTAACAGGTGGTACTTGTTGGAAGCAGTGTTGCATTTTATATGACTGCGAGGGAAGTTCGAAAAGTCGCGGACTTGTTGATCCGCCTTCGTATCCAAATTTCATCGAAATCTGGAGCAACCCTCACAAAGAGTTCTCTTTATAGCAAAAAATTTAATTTATTTACAAATGCAGTAAAAGTTTTATTTCGGATCAGTTTAAATTCTATAAATTTTACCTAAAGCATTTTTAATTTAAACTATGTAGTTGGGCAAGGTCGTCAGAGTAGCTTTTGTATAAAAATTGTTGTTTTTAAAGTACATATTTTTTTTTTTACCAGCAGAAAAACCCTGACAAACATTTGCTCAATGAAATCTTTCTAGTAACTGTTGTTTTATTTTTTATTTTCACATACAAAAGCCAACATTTGTATTTTGCTTTAAACTGAAAAGAACATTTTAACATACATATAAATGTTAGTCACACATCATCATCATTAACAACTACAATGAAATACGTTTCTTTTTTTTTTTTAACTAGTAGCTAGAACAAAATATTCAAACAAAAGACCTTAAATGCAAGTCTAAGTAAAATACTTCATATGACGACTGTTTTATTTGATTGAGTGTTAAAGAATGTGTATGTATATGTAAAAGTAAATGTATTTTCTTTTTACATTTATTAGTGTTAGTGTATGAATTACCAGCACAATTTTACAAGAATCTGTATTACAAGGGAGTTCTTATGGGGCGGATCTTATTAATGTTAATGAAACTTGAAAAGTAACTACTATTATTGGTTTAAATAAATAGATGTTTCTTATATTTTTTTCCTTTTTCCTTGGAGGTCAGCCTCTGAATACCTTCCTTGTAGGTAGTTAACAAATGCATAAACACATTTTTTGTGTTGTAAGCATAACAAATATACTAGCAATTTGTTTAAATATGTCTTTTTAAACAGTAAAGAAAATTATGATTGAAATAAATTTCTAATAGTTAAATCTCAGAATATAATAAATTGTAAAACATATTTGTTTATACATGTACTAAAATGATCTACAATACATATCCTTTAAATATTGTTACGTTTGTATACTTAAATTTGTTTTTTAAATATAACAAGTAAGAGCGTCTTAATTCGGCTATGCCGAATCTTATAAACCCTTCACCATGGTTGGGAAAAACTGAAGTTTATATATGGACATATATGGAATGGTTAGATTTACGGACGCCTTTAAGAGGAAATTAACCATTTAGTTTGGTGATAAAACTTGGACTCGGAAAGATTTATGGTTCCAGAAAATAGGTATTAAAAAAAATTTATGTTTTGGGCATAACTTTTTTTTGTATCTGAATCGATATTTCCGAGTTTTTTAGCAAATATGTTATACTTAAGATTTTCGATCTTTTGCTGTATAAGACGTATCTATAGGTATATTACAGCTCTAAAATAATTTATGAGAAATAAAATAATATATGAGAAATAAAATGGTTTAAAAATCTTTTTATAAATTCTTTTAAATCGGAACAAAAAATAGAAATTAAACCGTTTGTATTAGAGGGTTTTTATAAAAATTTTAATGTTTTTAGCCTATTTATGGATTATTTAATTATTAATTTAAAATTTTATTTAAATTAATTATTTAATGTTAAAAAAACAAAAAAAAGTATAAAGAAAATATAAAAAAAAATTGTACAAAAAAAAGTTGAAAAGACGGGGAATCGAACCCGCGCCTAAGAGAAAAAAAGTATTTGTGACAAAGCGTTTAAACAACTGAGCTATTGAGGTCATGCGGAATCATCGTTAATATAATTAAATAAATAGTTTACGTTCGTTAAAGATTTGTTTGGTTTTTATTTAAATGACAAACCTTTGTATGGATTTGTTGTTTGTGCATAAAAGGTGAAGAGGTGAAAGAAAAGAATTCAAACAAATCGTAAAAAGAAAGCATGTGTTTTATTTCTACAAAAACGTTTGGATTTTATTTCGCTTTTTTATTAAAAAATATTTTTAATTTCTTTAGCTTAACTTTAAAAATTTGAAGGAAAATAGTTTATAAATTTTTTTTTTATAAATTATTATAAGTTATGACCTAAAAAAGTTGCTTTTAAAGGGGAATCATGTATAAAATTTTCTTAATATATGAGAAATAAAATGGTTTAAAAATCTTTTTATGAATTCTTTTAAATCGGAGCAAAAACCGTTTGTATTTTGTTTGTATCGGAGGGTTTTTATAAAAATTTTGATGTTTTTAGCCTATTTATGGATTATTTAATTATTAATATAAAATTTTATATAAATTAGTTATTAAATGTTAAAAGAAACAAAAAATAAAAAAAAAGTCTTAAGAAAATAAAAAAAAAAATGGACAAAAAAAAGTTGAATTGACCGGGTGTAGGATTCGAATCCGCGCCTTAAAGAAAAAAAAAGCATTTGTGACATAGCGTTTAGACAACTGAGCTTATAAGGTCATGTGGAATCATCGTTAGTAGAATTAAATAAACAGTTTTCGTTCAATAGGGATTTGTTTGGTTTTTTATTCTTTGTATGTGTTTGTTGTTTGTGTATAAAACGTGAAGAGGTGGAAGAAAATAATTTCAACAAATTGATGTGTTTGTTAGGCGTAATATTCAACATACATATAACAAGTAAGAGCGGCTAAATTCGGCTATGCCGAATCTTATATACCCTTCACCATGGTTGGGAAAAAACTGAAGTTTATATATGGACATATATGAAATGGACAGATTTATATACGGACGCCTTTAAGAGGAAATTAACCATTTAGTTTGGAGATAAAACTTGGACTCGGGAAGATTTATGGTTCCAGAAAATATGTATTTTAAAAAAATGTATGTTTTGGGCATAACTTTTTTGTATCTGAACCGATATTTCCGAGTTTTTCAGCAAATATGTTATACTAAAGATTTTCGATCTTTTGCTATATAAGACGTATCCATAGGTCATAATACAGCTCTAGAATAGTGTTTGTTGTTTGTGTATAAAAGGTTAAGAGGTGAAAGAAAAGAATTTCAACAAATCGTTAAAAGAAATCACTAGAACTGCATGTGTTTTATTTCTACAAAATAGTTTGATTTAGCTGGCAAATTTGCATTTAGGATTTTATTTCGCTTTTTTATTAGAAATATTTGTAATTTTTTTAGCTTAATTTTAAAAATTTGAAGGAAAATAGTTTATAATTTTTTTTATAAATTATTATAAGTTATGACCTAAAATAGTTTCACTCAAAGGTAAATTATGTATAAAATTTTCTTAATATGTGAGAAATAAAATGGTTTAAAAATCTTTTTATAAATTCTTTTAAATCGGAGCAAAAAATAGAAATAAAACCGTTTGTATTTTGTTAGTATCAGAGGGTTTTTATACAAATTTTGATGTTTTTAGCCTATTTATGGATTATTTAATTATTAATATAAAATTTTATTTAAATTAATTATTAAATGTAAAAAAAAAACAAAAAATAAACAAAAAAAAATCTTAACGAACCCGCGACCCTTTCACCTGTGGTGAAAGGTATAAAAACGTTTGTATTTTGTTTGTATCAGAGGGTTTTTATAAAAATGTTGATGTTTTTAGCCTATTTATGGATTATTTAATTATTAATATAAAATTTTATATAAATTAATTATTAAATGTTAAAAAAAACCAAAAATAAGCAAAAAAAAAAAGTCTTAAGAAAATAATAAAAAAAAATGTAAAAAAAAAGTGATTGACCTCATCGAGATTTGAACCTCGAACTCCGCGTGCTTAGAGAAAAAACGTATTTGTGACATGGCGTCTAGACAACTGAGCTATTGAAGCTCACACAAAATCATCGTCAATAGATGTACATATATAAAAGTCTTCGTTCATTAGGGATTTGTTTAGTTTTTATTTAAATGACAAATCTTTGTATGTGCGTTGTTTGTGTATAAAAGGTGGAGATGAAAGAAAATAATTTTAATTATTAATATAAAATTTTATATAAATTAATTATTAAATGTTAAAAAAAAAACCAAAAATAAGCAAAAAAAAAATATTAAGAAAATAATAAAAAAAAAATGTACAAAAAAAAAGTGAATTGACCTTACCGAGATTTGAACCTAGAACTCCGCGGGCTTAGAGAAAAAAAGTATTTGTGACATGGCGTCTAGACAACTGAGCTATTGAAGCTTACACAAAATCATCGTCAATAGATGTACATATATAAAAGTCTTCGTCATTAGGGATTTGTTTATTTTTATTTAAATGACAAATCTTTGTATGTGTGTTGTTTGTGTATAAATGGTGGAGATGAAAGAAAAAAAACAACAAAGTTAGTAAAAAAAAAAAATTTTAACACATGGATGTGTTGTTATGCTCAAAATTCTACATACATATTAAACAAAGGGATTTTACTGGAAAAATTAGAGGTGGTCCTGGTTTTTTGCTAATATCTCAGCCATTTATTAACCGATCTGTCTGATAGCAAACAGAAATGGATCACATGTAACAGAAATAAAAAAGAATCAAGTCCTCATCACGTCTGGGTTCTTCGGAAAACCCATTTCAACACACAGACGGACAGACGGACAGACGGACAGACGGACATCGTTAAATCAACTTCGCTCTTCATAAGGACCCAGAATATATATACTTTATAGGGTCTAAGATCAATATTGTAGAAATTACAAACGGAATGACAAACTTATATATACCCTTCCACCTGTGGTGAAGGGTATAAAAACAAAGGGATTTTACGGAAAAAATTAGAGGTAGTCCTGCTAATATCTCAGCCCTTTATCAACCGATCTGGCTGATTTTTAATAGCAAACAGAAATGGATCATATGAAACAGAAACATATAACAATCAAGTCCTCATCATGTCTGGGGTATTCGGAAAACCCATTTCAATACACAGACGGACATACAAACAGACGGGCATCGCTAAATCAACTTTGCTCTTCATAAGGACCCAGAATATATATACTTTATAGGGTCTAAGATCAATATTGTAGAAATTACAAACGGAATGACAAACTTATATATACCCTTCCACCTGTGGTAAAAGGTATACAAAAAATTTATATAAAATCTTAAATCTAAACTTGGCGCCCAACGTGGGCGATATCTTAGCTAAAGGGATTTAAAATAATCCGTTATCGAGTACTTTACAATAAAATATACAAATTTATTTTTAAACTGATACCAAGTACAGACGAAAGTGTTTAGAGAAATATTTTATTTACAATTTTTTATAAAAAAAAAATAAAAAAAAATTAATAAAATCTAAAATAAATTTTGATTATTTTTTAACACATTCTTTAAAGTTTAAACCTTTTCTCAAATTCCGTTTTTTTGCAATTTTTTCTTTTCTTTTATATAAAAATAGCTGTCAGTAGTCCATGCATATAAAATTTATTGTTTGCACTGCATTTTATATATTCTGGGTACATAAATTTTATATTTGTTGTAAAATGGTTCATTCACTTGTTCAACAACAGTTACACTTTCACTCGCATACATATTCATTATTTTTACAGTGCATATTTTTATTCAATACTTTGTTGACAAGCAAAAAGTATGATTCAAATGTCTACACATTCATTTCAACAAAACTGAATTTTTTTTTCTAAATTGAAACTTTTATAGTCGTTGTGTAGGTAACATACATACATATGCATGTGTGAATAGAACAACTTAGGTGTGTATGTGATTTTTGTGATTTACAACATGTTGTTTTTTCTCTATTCAACATTTTGTTGTAAATTTTCTGTATTTTTTTTTCAGATTTTTCCAACATTTTTTTTTGTCCATTTTTGTCACATATTTTTTTTTTTTTTTTTTTTCATTACAATAGCTTCATCTTGTATTCATATTCATTTTTATATTCACTTGTTCTGTTAATGTTAGTTTTTTTCTCTTTTGGCTTCTGCTATTAAAATCTAGAGCCTTGAAGGTATTCATTCATAAATTTAAATAAATTAAACTTAGTGAAGGCGTTTCTTTATTGTTGACCTGTATAAAAGTTATGTGAAAATTTCTTTGTGGTCCCGATTTAAAATGAATCTAGAGGGAGCCACGTTTCTTGGATCATGAAACAAACAAACAATTTTAGGGATTCTGGAAAAATTTCCTTTCATTAGGGTACCAACACTTACATGTTACAACGCGTACCGGTTATTGTTTGAACAACGCCCGTTAAAATGCACTTCCACATATATTAAAAATTTAAAAAAACCGTTGTTTCATGTTATTAAACGTTTATTTTGATAGATAAGTCGCATTCCACTAAGCGACCACAAAGCTCTTACATAAAACAAAATACTTAAGCTTTCTTAAAAAAATCAAAAAAAAAAATTATATTTTTTTTATATTTTTTTAAAAAGATTATACAAAATGCTGTAACTAAAATAGGTTATGTAATCATAATGTATCCAAAAACGGTTCTGTTTGACGAAAATGTCAAAATTCAACGCCCCCAACTCGGAGAGTAAACCAACCCTTCTGACAAAAAAATACCCTGCGGGAAAAAGACTTATCCCAGGGCACGTCACGGAACCGGTTCATTGTTTTTATAGGAAAAGTACCTGTCACTTTAACATAGGCTTGTTCCAGGAGGAGGTCAATGCCCTCTGTGGCATGTCACAGGACCGCTCTAAAAGAACATGTCACACAACCAACCCCAAAGAACATATGGCAGGAGGCGTGTTTTCAAACTCATCACATGATAGAGGCTTTTAAACCGAGCATGTGGTGAATTTTTAAGCACCGGTTCTGTTTTTACCTAACAAGTGACTAGTAATTTCAGACTTAATACGTGATGGAGACTTTTTTACCGATCACGTGATAGGTACTTAAGAAACCGATCCTATTTTCACCCACCACAGAACTGGTACTTTCAGACCCATTACGTGATAAAGACCTTTAAACCGTTCATGTGGTAGGCACTTTAGAATCCGGTCCTTTTTCACAAAGAAAGTACTCCAACCTCATTAATCCCATTTTGGTGAAATTTTAATATGAAAATTCGAAGGTCGGGACATCTCTGAATTCAGAGGATCAAAAAGGGTTCCAAAAATAATTTTTTCGTTTTTTTTTTGGCTTTTTGAGGTATTTTAACCAAAGGAATCGTATGCAAGTGGTCTAGTTAGAAAGGTATTTTCAGGTCTTTTTCGGTACTATTTTGCATTTTTGTATTTGCTGTTGCAAAAATTTAAAAAAAATTTGGGTACTTTATATGAAAAAGTATACTGTCATGGCTGCCAACTGCACATATTTATTCCTTATTAAATTTCCATTTTTTTGATATTCGTGCTATTTTATTTTAAGCAAATTTTTGGTACTTTGTAGCCAAACTTGAAAACAATATGCTAAAACACATTCCAATTTTATCAAAATCAGAATGTCCTCTTACAAAAAAAAAAAAAAAATTAAACGATGTAAACAAATTTATTAAGTTTGCCAATACTGTACTTATTGGTGAAAAAAATAAAAAGAGAACAAAAAAATTTAAATGTTTGTTAATCAATTAAGTCCTTTGGAGTTCTATCTTTACCTCTGCTATTTTTAAACGGCAGTTTGAATGCATTTTTTTTTGTATCGTTTTAAAAGTTTACACTTTTTTGTATGCCTCTCCCAAGCACAAGTGTTCAAGTGTTTGTGACTATATAACTACGAATAAGTATATTTGTGTAGGTTTTAAGCTGTACTTACCGTCCTGTTACTTGTACACTAAAGTTAAATGTCATGGCCATTATGGCGACCATAATATCAGCCATGGCTAAGGAGACTACAAAATAATTCGTTATGATTCTGCAAAGAAAGAAATTAAAAATGTAAAGAAAGACATTAGTTCTTGTTTAGTTTTTATAGTGTTGTTAAATTAAATAGATTTTTTTTGTTGTAGTTGTTGGACATGCTGCATTTTTATGGGTCAAATGCCATCATATCAAATATTCATAAAGTCATTTATGTTAGAATTTGTAATTTCTAGTTTGAATTAAGGAATTTAAATTTAAAAATGTACTTTAAAGTGTTTGAAATATTTTAGTTTTAGTATCATTTAAATTCAGATAAGATTAGGAGAATGAAAAAAAAAATTTTGTAAAAAATGTGTGTTTTTATACCCTTCACCATATAGCATGTGGTGTAGGTGTCGAAATATGGATCTCAGACCCTATGAAGCATGTATATTCGTGATCCTTATGAAATTTTAAGCCGATATAGCGATATCAATCTATTTGTCTGTCTGTTGATCACGGCGCCAAGACGCAAACGGGCGCTCATTTTTAGCGAGATTAATTGGCACCCTCCCGAAAAGTTTGGTATTGAACATGAAGGTACATTTAAAATTTTCATATACACAGAAAAATAAAGTGCCACCGAATTGAAATGTTTATTTTGGTTACGACAACCAATAAATTCGGTTAGCACAAACATATCCTAATGTTATTGCTGAATATTTAAGGTGTTGCAACCAAAATCTAGTAGTAACATATTAACCGAATTTTGTTGTGGAAACCAATATTCAGTGGTACAAACCGATTTCAGTTATAGAAATCTAATTAAAATTGGTAATTGACCAAAATTTTCTCTGTGTGTACAAATTGGTGAATTTTAGTACAATTTCATAACAGCGTTTGTTAAATAAATTACTTTCTCATATTTTTCACCAGCCGCTTAGAAGTGAAAAATATTTTCCATTCACTTCAAAATTTTTTTTCACCGCTAAAATTCTTTTTCACCACATTTCCTTTTCACCTCAACATTTTTTTTTCATCTTAAAAATTGATTTACATCCAAACAAGTTTTTCACCTCAAACAATTTTCTTTACCTCCATAATTTCACTTCTAATTTTTTTACGTTATTTGTATCAAAAACACTGCAGAGGACAGGGATGATAAAGTTTGTACTTTTTGTGGTACTATTAAAGTTTTAAAGGTACTATTGAACTTCTTTGACTAAATTGGTACACCTAAAATAAATTGTTAGTTAAAATAACAGAAAATACCATTTGTTGTGGTGTAATGGCAAGCGCGTTGGATTATTACACAAAAGGTTGCGGGTTCGATCCCCAGCGATGGCAACATCAATTTAGAAAAATATGTATGAATTTTAATCACTCATACATATCGCAACGTCCGAATTCGGTATTTCTATAGCACTTAACCCCATGGAAGTAAAATAACATAACAGGGCTATGAACTTAAAAGCTACAATAACTCTACCAAATATTCATCAGCTGGCGGGCAACAACTGTTCTACGAATTATCCTCTCACGCAATTACAGTGTTGCCATATTTGAAAACCTTCATCTTTCACCACCTTTCATCTCTTCTCTATCGCCAATCCTAAAAAAGCAACACATAAATTAGTAGAAATAATTTCCTGAGTATTGCTTCTCTGAAAAAAAAAATACTTTTACAAACCGGTCTACTTATTTATACCCTTCACCACAGGTGGAAAGTATATATATTCTGGGTCCTTGTGAAGAGCACAGTTGATTTAACGATGTCCGTCTGTCCGTCTGTGTGTTGAAATGGGTTTTCCGAAGACCCCAGACATGATGAGGACTTGATTGTTATATATTTCTGTTACATGTGATCCATTTCTGTTTGCTATTAAAAAATCAGCCAGATCGGTTGATAAATGCAAAAAACCAGGAATACCTCTAATTTGTTCCGTAAAATCCCTTTGTTTTTATATGTATGTTAAATATTACGCATAACAAACACATCGATTTGTTGAAATTCTTTTCTTTCACCTCTTCACCTTTTATACACAAACAACAAACACATACAAAGATTTGTCATTTAAATAAAAACCAAACAAATCTCTAATGAACGAAAAGTTTTTATATACCTCTATCAACGATGATTCCACATGACCTTAATAGCTCAGTTGTCTAAACGCTATGTCACAATTACTTTTTTTTCTCAAAGACGCGGGTTCAATTCCTACACAAGTCAATTAAATTTTTTTTTGTATATTTTTTTTTTCTTAAGACTTTTTTTTTGTTTATTTTTTTTTTAACATTTAATAATTAATTTAAATAAAATTTTATATTAATAATTAAATAATCCATAAATAGGCTAAAAACATCAAATTTGTATAAAAGCCCTCTGATACAAACAAAATACAAACGGTTTTATTTCTATTTTTAGCTCCGATCTAAAAGAATTTATAAAAAGATTTTTAAACCATTTTATTTCTCATATATTATTTTAGAGCTGTGATATGACCTATGGAAGATCGAAAATCTCGGAAATATCGGTTCAGATACAAAAAATTTATGCCCAAAACATAAATTTTTTTTAAATACCTATTTTCTGAAACCATAAATCTTCCCGAGTCCAAGTTTTATCACCAAAATTTTTGTGGTCTTTTAAAGCCTTAAAAATACTTTGGTACGCCCTTGACTATTCACTAATTCCCCCTTTTTAATTGTTTTTTTATCTCTGACAAATTTCTTTTAAATGCTATGTGAAAGAAAATATTTTTTTCAGTGATGATATAATTGATACTATAGTACGTTTTGTGCCACAATATGCAACCTAAAATGTACTATTGTTAAATATATAAAAGTTAAAGATATAAATGTATGTCATTTCTAATACGATATTACAGTTTTTTAATTTCTATAACATGGCAGATATCGGAGATAGTTTGGGATTTGTGAGTTTTAAAGTAGTTTCACACACTACAGGGAAGCCATCTGAATATGTACCTTTATTTGTTTATTTCAAAATGGTACTAAGTCCAAAAGTTTGCATATATTTCAACATATACTTAGCTGACAATTTTAGCCGCCAAAAATTAGTTTTTGTTTCTTTTGGCGCTTAATTGACTTTCTTTGGGATCCACTAATTCCCAACGTACATATATGTTTAAATTTGCTTTTAGAAAGCTTTGTAATTTATTGTTTTGGATAAATTTTTATTTTATTATTTTTAGAATTGCTCTCTAACTATGCAAAGTAAATATGTAAGGAGCTAGGAAACATGTTTAACACCTTATGTTTGAAATCATTGTAGCTGAAAGTTCTCCCAAGATTAAATAAAAAAGATTACAAAAAATATATTAGTTACACTCTAAAAAATGTTTGAAAAATTTCCTACAATAAAATGCGTAAAGTTTTATGTAATATTACGAAAATTTGGTAAAAATAAACTTTATTGCGCACTATTTAATATACTATAATACACACACGAAATATTTTTAGACACTATGTGCCTGCAAATAAACACATTATGCCTAAAATTAATACATTATTATTTATATCGGCTCGTTGTAGCGAAAACAGACCAGAGCCTTTGGTGGGAATGGAACCCACGACCGCTGCACTGATAAGCTAGCACGCTACCAACTACCCTACCGGGGCCTAAAATAAGTATTATTTTGTTGACAACAAATAAAATTAGTGCATTTTTAAATTGAAAAAAAAAATTGAAAAAATTTCCAAACACTCAATATACAATAGAAAATCATCAAAGCATTAACCCAACGTGGGCATGGATACTGAAGAAAGTTGTGTAGCATCAACCGAAAATACTAAGTATGCTATCCTAATGGGTCTAATTGTTTACATTTTTCTTCTCTCTAATTTACCAATAACAATTTTCATGTTTCTTTGCAATAAAAAAACAATTTATAAAAAGAATATGATTATATGATCTAAAATCTTATTAATATCATTCAAATTTTAAATATTGAAAAAAACTATTAGTTTTTTAAATTTGATCAATTATTGTGAATAATTAACAATAGATTTACTGTTTTTATTCTTATTGTGAGTTACTAAACATTAAATTTGTTGCTTCTATTTTTGTTGTGTTTTTATTAAAAAAAAACATTTTTTTAGGCTGTTTAGTTTTCAACATCGTGGTAGAAAATATACGCATTTTTGTAGTATTTTCTGCATTTTATGTGTACATTTACAGAAAAACGTGCTTCTTTACGCTCACATTTGGTAAATTTATTCTTTACTTTCAAAATTTAATTTAATTTTTACGTACTTTTCATGTAATTTTAGCCATTTTGAGTTCATAATTTTAAGTACATTGTGTATTGTTAATTATTTATACTCACAGAGTAAATTTATTCAACTTATAGTAGAATAAACTAAAAATTAATCCAAAATTTCCTTTAAAATAGTTTAAAAATTATCCTCAATTTAAGTCAAAAATTTACTTGGCAAAATTTTCTTAAAATGAATAAACACTCCTATGTTTGGGTAAAAATGAAGTAGTTTATATATTCAGAAATAGTTCATATCTTTTCTATGTAATATTTCTTGATTTTAGGAAAAAAAAAGTATATTAATTAAATATTTATCAATTTTTAAAAAAAGGATCTTAGTTTTATAAAATTTGCATACTAAATTACAAAAAAACTAAATTTAGTTCAAAAAAATAAAAAATAGAACATTTCTTCCAAAAATGTGTCACTTAAAGTGAGAAAGAACTTGAACTTAATGTGTGTTCATTTTTTGTTCGCGAGTAGTAAAATTACCTAAATTTTAGAAAGCCATTTCAAAATTCAGTTTTTAAGTCTAATACTTTCTGACTTTTAAGAATTATTTTCTAAAAATTAGTTCAGGCGATCATAAATTTTTCCTATGTAATAATAAAAATTTATTTGATTTTAGAAACTGATGAACTATTTCTTGGGAACATTTTCAAGCAACTTAGTTCAGAAAAATTTTAGTAAGATTTTAATTTTTTTCAATTAAAAGTTTTCTAAAGATTGAGAAATAATAACCTTAGTTATAGAATTTTTTTACTAAGAATTTCTTCAGATAAATTAAAAAAAAAAATGGGTAATCATTTCTTTAATCAAGGAAAAATTTAGTTTTTGTAGGAAAACGATAACTTATTTTCCAAAAAAAAAAAAAAAAAATAAATTAGTGACAAACTAGTTAATTTTTCTAATGTTTAAGAAAAAATAGTGTTTAAGGAATTATTAAAGCATCCATTAAAAAGAATTATCGTGCATGATTGTAATTTTTAGTTCCTATCTCTAATCTTAAGAGTATTAAATATTGAACTTAAAGTAGCTTAAAATATATTTTAAAATTTTGTTAGCAAAAGTAAAAAATTTCGAATTTGTGCTTCTATGTTATAATTTTGTTTGCTGACTGCAATAAAAAATATCGCACAAAAATTTTACACATTACGGTATAATGGCTTTCCTATAATTAACGTTAAGCTTTATATTTATCAAAGGCACTAAAACTATTTTTTCCACTTAATAATAAAAAAAGTTAAAATTTGTATATTTCAATTTAAGTTTAAGCTAAAAATGCCAAAAAATAAACTTTCGATTTTCCAATAATAACAAGAAAAGTAATTGTGATATATTGCATTTTTTGCAACAATTTCCTTAAATTATTTAATTTAAGAAGACAAAGGACCCCCAGTGTTCCTTAGATATAGATGCCGTTAGGGCGTCCCATTTTGTATTTCTCTCAAGCAGAACCGTTAATTTACTACGAAAAGGATCTGATTTTGTCACTATTTATTATGTTTCAGGACATCCTGCAGTACATTTTTTTTAATTTGTTTACCTTTTTGCTAATGAAATTTCAATTACATAAGTTTAGTATAATTCAACTTAATTTAAAGATAAAATTGTATAGCAAAAAGCTTGTTAAAGGCAGCATCCTTGCAAAGCGGAGGTCCCTAGAAAGTGGGAATATACTTACACAATGAGTGTAAAGTATTTAAAAAAAAATTCTAATATTTATTTTATCATAGAAACAGTTTCATATTTATTAGTAAATTTTTATGAAATTTAAGGATAATTTTCACTTAAAACAAGTATTATTTAACTTGGTGTTAGAAAATATTTTCTTATTTTGAGGGAGTTAAGTCCCAGTTTTTAGTAAAAAAAAAATTGTCTAATGAACTTAAATAAAATATTTTTTTTTTTAAACCAAGGAAACATTTCCTAACTAACAGTAAAATTTAAGATGTTATATGAACTAAAAAAATTGAACTGTTTTTTTAATAAAAATTTAGTTCTTAATAGTAAAATTTTTCTATAATTTCAAAATTTTTACCGAAATTTAATTAAAATTTATTTCTTAAATTAAAGAAATATTCCACGCCGTTTTCATTTAAATTTTTCATGCAAATAAGTTGAGTTTTTAAATTTTAGTTCATTTTTTTTGGGGTACTATAAGCTGGATAAATTTCAACAGGAAGTTATTAAAGTGCACAATATAATTTTACCAAAAATATCGATTTAATTTGGTAAATCATTGTTTACTTAGGATATGGGTGGAGAATATTCAAAGTTTCGACACTAACGAATTTAGTATATTTTTATTTGTTTTTTTAATGGGCCAGTTAAGAAAACAAAAGAATTCTCAAAAATCCTTTTTTAAGTTAATAATTATAATATTGCGTATACGCCTTGATGCCCATAAAATCCCCTTTTTGATAAAAAGTTTAATAAAACACGTTCTTCACTCAAATGCATTTTCTGGTTATAAACAAAAAAAAAAATATATAAAAACTTTGGTAATTAATGTTTATTATGGTTTCTTAACATGTTTTAGTGCCATAAAAATAAATTATTTAACAAAACACATAAACAATAAAAACAGGAATTATGCTGTTTAGACTGTTAAACGCAGAAATAATAAATATAAAGTTGTTGTGCCAGAACATATACGCGGTAAAAATGTAAAACGTTTTATATGCATACTTAGAAGCTCATTACATTCAAAAAATATTAAAAAATAAAACGTGTAACATTTCGTTTAAATATTACAGGATTTCCATTACTTGTTCAAAAAATAAAAACATCAACAACACCACACCTTTTTGTATACACTTACAGAAAGATACACAAAAGAAAACATTAAAACAGCTGAAAATTTTGACTACCTTTACTAAAAACATTATCTGTCATTATGCTGTTTGGCTGGGGGGGAAAATTAAAATATGGAAAAAAAAGTACCTCTTAAACGACACCATTGCAAACAATAGATTTCATGCTAGATGTTGAGTTTAAGTGTTTTAGAGCTTATATTGTCAACTTTACCAAAAACACCAAACACCTTTCAACATCCCACCCCATACACTTATTTCCATCACTCTTTACTAAAATAAACACGACAATGAATGCTGTGTGCGTGTGTGTGTGTGTATGTGTGTGTTAAGAAGCAAGAAAACAGTGAATCTTTTGAAAAAGAAAAACAGATTTAGGTTTTAAAGTGGGTCTTTAGCAACTTTTGTTTTCTCCTTGGCAACCAATTTTTGCAAACTGAATTTGTATATTTCTCTCGTTTTTAAACTGGTGGGTATATTAAATATTAAACTCCATGGGTTACAGATTGTGGAATGCCCTTTAAGTGGAAAATTTATAGATTTTTGGAGATTTAAAGATACATAGAAAAATTTAATTTGCTTTTCTGGTTCATTTTCAATTAAATTAAAATTTAATTAAAGGTAATAAGAAAAAAATAATAATTACGCTTTTCTTTCTAAACATATCAAGATTAATTTTTGTTATTTATGTTTAGTTATAACTAGCTGCCAACTCTACTTTGTCGATAATTATTGATTAAATTCTACAGCTTTGTAGGTTTAAAAAATTCTAAAAATACTGTTAATATCGTTTAAAACTATAAAACTTAAATATGAAAAGTTATCATTGGTTTCGTAAATTAAGTCAAGATTTAACTAAACTGAATTTTGTAAAATATACGAAAGTTTCGTATATTCTACGAATAAAAAAATAACTACGACTTTTTTTTAAAATGTTGCAGCATCCAAAGAATTGTAAAAGAATGCTTCCTTTCTGTGACAATCCCATGTTAAATTCATCGATGAAAATGTTCAATTAGAAGCACTTTTTTTTGGGTACATATATATCTTCTGGTTCGATTGGTGTTAAATCACTTTGCTCCGTACAACGGAACATAATAAAAACATTAGGATTTTTTACTTTTAGAAATCATCATATTACTTTACATATCGACTTAGTTATATTTCTAATGTAGAGTACAAACAACATCCTATTATCGATTATAATTTTTTATCTTTCATTTTTCATTTACATGTATTTATTTTATCTTCAACAAATTTCCATATTTTTATTTTTGTTTTTAAATGCAGATTTACTTTAAAGGAATCCTCATAATCCAATAAACACATACAACACTAGTTTACAAAATAATAAAATTTTTTTATGCAACTTCTTAGTTATTTAACTGGTCCGGTTATACTCGTAAATCACATTTTGAATTTTTATACCCTCCACCATATATGGTAATGGAAATATAGTTCTAAGACCCCACAAAGTATATATATATTCGTGATCCTTATGTAATTTTAGGTCGATTTAGCGATGTCCGTCTGTCTATTGAAATGGCGATCACGACGCGAAGACGCAAAAGGGGGAGTGCTCATTTTTACATAGATTGATGTAAATCCTTTCGAGCAAAATCGGTGCAGCGGTTAAAAAGTTATGAGTTAAAATGTCAAGGTACCTCTAAATTTTTTACAATTCCATAGTAGCGACTGGTACATAATATATTTTCTCATATTTTTTCAACAGTCGCTGAAAAGTGAATAATAATTTGTATTCACCTCAAATATTTTTCATCTCAAAAAAGTTTTTTTCACTTGTAAAATTTTTTTTACCACAAAAATATTTTTCACCTCAAAAAAGTTTTTTTTTTCCCACTAAAATTTTTTTTACCACAAAAAATTTTGTTCCCCTTTAAAAATATTTTTTAATCGCAAATTTATTTCCACCAAAAAATTTGTTTTCACTTCATCTAAAAAAATTTTTCACCACAAAAATTTTTTTTCACTTCCATAATTTTACTTTAAAAGCTTTTTACATTATTTGTATCAAAAGCAGTAGAGAAATTTTTTTTAGGATATTGGTGGAGGGAATTTAAGCCTTTTTACTTTTTTTAAAAAATAGTGTTATTTTTGGGTTTTTATTACAGCCAATTTATCTGAATCGTCTGTATGGCGGTCCAATAATAATTAAGCTGTTTACAAGCGATAACATAAATAATAACAAATAATATTTTAATACCCTTACCGAGCACTAGCAACGAAGGCTTTCGGCTCGTTGTAGCGAAAACAGACCAGAGCCTCTGGGGGGAATCGAACCCACGACCCCCGCACTGTCAAGCTAGCACGCTACCAACTAGCCTACCGGCTAGAAATACTGATTCTACGCTAAAAACAAAATTTTTTGACTTACTATTTTTTAAGATTTTTCTAAGTTTAAATAATTTTCATTTTGAAAATTTAGATATATTTTTAAAAACCTGTGAGAACAAAGAGCTCAGTTAGGATTTGAGCACCTTTCCCAGGACCGGTGCAAACAGGACTGGTCTGAATGATGACCTGTCCCGGGACCGGTGAAAATAGGACCGGTCTGAAACTACCTACTACGTAACTGGTGAAATAGGACCGATATGAAAGTGTGACCTGTATCGTGGTCAATGTTGGACTTATATACACGGTTCAACAAAATACACAAAAAAATCCTTGGGATCACGAATGTTTAAAATAAAATACCAAAATTTAAACGCTTTAAATATCTTCGATTTTATTTTTTCTTTCACTTTGATGTTTATGCCTTTTTAATAAAATTTAATTTTTTTTAATTTTTATTTTATGTGATTTTTTCTATATAATTTTCTATATTTTAATTTCATTTTATTGTAGCTTCTTCATTTTATTATTGCTTTCTTAGTTTAAACATAATTTTTCATTTGAATTTGCATGGTGTTTCTCAATTTTTAGTTAGCCTACGGAGAATGATAAGTCATTTGACCTTAAAGGACAGCATATAATCAAATTGCTACAAAGCCATTTTTAAGTGTTTTTTCTTCTTATCCATTTTTTTATTTTGTTGTCTTGTTAATGGTTTTTTTTATTTAATTAGAAAAACAAAACAACATAACTTTCTTATTAGCCATATAATATGCATGGGCAACAATAGTTAAGACTGTAGAGCGTTTGTCTGGAAAGCAGAACGTTGTGTGATCGAGGCATACTGGCCCCTAGTCTATTTTTAAAATTTTTACTTTTTTAATTAATTGAGTGAAATTCTATTTTTGTTTAATTCTGTGACTGGTTTAATGGCGTTAGTATTATGGCAGGTTGTTATGATCTATGCCAGGACTCGTCGCGTGACTGGTTCATTGTGATAGGGACCGGTTTTTTATATGAAAAGGACCATTCACTTTAACATGGGCTTGTAATGGGAGGGGGTTAATTCCCTTTGTGACATGTAACATTCCTGTTCAAAAAGAATATGTCATAAACTAACCCCAAATAACATATAACAGGACTCGTACTTTCAAACTCATCACGTGATAGAGGCTCTTAAACCGTGCATTTGGTAAGTTTTTTGAGTACTTTCAGACCCAATACGTAATGGAGATTTTTTATACCGATCACGTGATAGGTACTTTATTCAGTTTTCACCTACCACTGGACTGGTGCTTTCAGACATATCACGTGATTTAGGCTTTTAAACCGTTCACGTGGAAGGTACTTTAGGAACCCGTACTTTTTTCACCCATCTCGTGATATGTATTTTCGGCAACGGTGCTGTATTCACCTATCACGGGACCAGTCACGTGACACGTTCATTCGTACCTTTTGCTCAATCTCTCTTAGTTATTTAGATATGTGCCATTTTCAAAATTCGATAGGGGACGATATAGCACCACCATCCACCGGATAATATTAAATTATTTTATTTTATAGTGAAGTTTTTATTTTTTTTTTTTAGTTGATCTTTTAATACTTATATGTATAAAAAAACAAACACAAAAATAATAAGTAAATTTCATCTAAACTCAATAAAAAATTAATTGGATGTTAGCATAAATAGCTTTTTCCTTTTGATTTGTGAGTTAAATAGAGATATTTGCAATTAACACTTTCAAGGGCACGAAGAATGTTGCTGAAGGTCTTAGCTGACCAGAAAATGCATTTCATTCAGCTAGTGTCTAAATAACTTTTTCTGTATATTCTTCATGATTACTAAATAAAAAATAAAAAATTTTTTCATTTGAAAAAAAAAATTTTTTTCTATGATCTCGAACTAGACTAAAAAATACATTTAATACATATAAATATTAAAGGGTGGTTAAATTTTAAGGGCCGATGTTGAATGTGAACCACACCCTAACGTCAAGTTTTTTTCTGCATTTTATTTGACATTTCTCAATGTCAGACTAACTTAATTTGAACCATGGAAAGATACACAATCGAGCTTATTATGAAAATGGGCGTTCAAATCCAAATGCATATCGGTCAATTTAATCGTCCAAATGTGCCTACAATCGGAAAAACCGTTTGAGCAGTACAGCTCGTACTGCAGAAAATATTGCTGCTGTTCGCGATAGTGTGGCTGAAGAGCCGTCGACCTCAACTCGTCGTCGTGACCAACAATTGCACCTCTCACGCACGTCGTTAATGAACAATTGACTCAAGAACTAAAGAATCTTGACCATTCCAAACGTCGTCAATAGTCAGAATGGTGGCAAGAAATGGCAACAGTGGAAGAAAATCATCTTCAGTGATGAGGCACATTTTTACCTCAGTGGATTCGTCAATAAGCAGAATTGCCGCATTTGGGCGAATGATAATCCAATAGGGATTGTCGAAAAATCAATGCATCCACAAAGAGTGACCGTTTGGTGCGGTTTATGGGCTGGCCGCATTTTTTCCAAAATGAATGGAGTTTGCTATCGTGAGATGATTACGAACTTTTTATGGCCCGAATTGAAAGGATGTGCACGATTTGTAGTTTCAACAGGACGGTACCACTTGCCACACAGCTAACGAAACAATATCTCTTTTGCGCGACAAATTCAAAATCCGTGTTATCTCACGTGGTGGCGATGTCAATTGGGCGCCAAGATCATGTGATTTGACACCGTTGGACTTCTTTCTTTGGAGTTATTTGAAAGAAAAGGTGTACGTCGATAAGCCAGCAACGATTCAAGAGCTAAAGGATGAGATAATTCGGCATATTAACGGCATAGAACTTCAATTATGCCTCAGCGTCATCGAAAGTTTTGACCATTGGATGGAGGTGAGCCGCCGAGGTCACGGCGGCCATTTGGCTGATATTTTGTTGCATACATAGTTGAACCATACCATATTATCATAATAAAACGAAATGACAATAATTTCCTAAATAATTTGTGTTTTAATCAAAATCAACATCGGCCCTTAAAATTTAACCACCCTTTATATTTTAAAAATAAATTGTGTAAATTTTAACAAATGTCTGTGTTAACAAATGTCTGTGTAAAGTACGATCGGCACAGTGTTGGCAAAGCATCGGTGACGGTTCGGTTATGCGTTCCCCAGAACGTGAAAATAACAATCTTGACGGTATTGTCCTTTTACTCGATTGATAACAGCGTCCAACCTTCGGTTGGAACCAACTCACTAACATTTGCATAACGTGGGTAACTTAAAAAATTTTGTGCATTCCGAATATGCATTAAATTCAATAAATTCTATACAAATTTTATTAATGAACACATAAAAAGCAGCAATTCTGTTTAAATTTGCTGATAAACAGAATAATATTATTGAACGGTTTTAATATTGCTGAAAACTGGACGTGAAATAATGTTACTGGCAAATCACTAGTTTTACAAAATTAGGTGTACTTTTGGTTATTTCTTACAGGGTGGTTTTTAAAAGAAAAACAGTGGTTTCCCAGTACTATATTTTTCTGCCTGGGTAGTAATAAATATTTTTAAAAACTACCACTTAAAATTAGCAACAGCCTTGAAGATTTTTAGTATTTTCTTAAATGAAGATAACTAAAGTCTTACTGATTTATTATTTGAAGTCTATGATCAACCTAAAACTAGAAAAAATTTAAAAATATATTATTTTCGAGTTTAGTTGGCTTCAATAACATACATTTGCATTCAGTGTATAAAATGGCTGTAAACTAGTGTAATCAAGGCATGTTAAAATAAAAAATAAATAACAAACCATCACTTCCGAAGTTCGAAAGGTGTTATATACTCTGTCTGCTATTTTTTTATATATAAAAAATTAAATTATAAAAAATATTTTCTCTTTCATATTTTTGTGTGTGATGTTTTTTTGTGTTGTGCTACACTCAAAATAATAAGTGTGTAATTTTACAGATATATTACTAATTTTCGGCTCAGAATTAATTTTAATAAAATTAAAAAAAAAATATTAATAGATTTACTAATGCTTAAAACAAAATATTGTTAATTTTAAGCAAAAATTTAAAAATTTACTAATTTTTAACAAGTGTTGTTGTTTTTAACAAATTTTGTTTCGAAGAAAAAAAGTAGAAGTATTTTTAAATTTTACAGACATATTATTTCAAGTGTACCATAAATGTTATTGAATGTGAAGATTATTTCGAATATTTATTCACTTTTACGTTAATAAAATTTTATAAGAAAAAATTTTATACATATATCTTTTTTAACGATATAAAAGGAAAATAACTCTGAAATCGTTTGTAATTTGTTTGGAGTAAAGATAAAAAGAAATGTAAATCCCTGAAGAATGTATAATTTTTAAAATACATATTAAGGAATTAACAAAATTTTGTTGTAAATTTTTTGTTTTGAAAAGAGGCAAATAAATGAAATTAATACAATTTTTGTCATTAATATATTAAATATTAGATAAATTATAAAAGATCAAGGACGTCTATGGTTTTTAAAAGAAAGAGGTTATTTAAGGCTAAATATAAATTTAAATGAATAAAAAAAACAATTTATATTTTCTATGCATGCCCGTCGTTAGTCACATCAAATTTGATTTATTGCTCTCTCTCATTCAATTAAATATATGTCGATTCGACACCTATTGTATTTCAAACATCAATCACATCTTTGATGGCTTTTGACAAGCCATAATTAATGATTATTTCATTATTTTTCAAACTATTAAATTATTCAATATAATTTAATTTTTTATTCACTATACATTTATAACTATCCAATTAAAAATACATTTTATTAATAAAGATGTAAAAAAACAACAACAAAAATTGAATCCACTGACATATCAATTTGAATAATAATTACAAAACTTTTAGAAAATTTTTAATAGCAATTAAACTTAACAAATTAAAATTATATAAATTATATTATGCTTAATATGCAAAAATGTTATAAAAATTATTCGTTGTATTAAATAGTAGACAACAGACATTAAAATTGTTCATTAAGAAACACTACAAGAACAAATATGAAAAATTCCAGCTAAATTCCAATTAAAAATTGTGGACAGCAAATAAAAATGAAATAATTAACACTCGTTAACCAAAACATTTTTGGTGAATGTATTTTGAGGGAAATTCTAACAAAATGAATAAATGATGAGTAGTAAATGAATGAATGTAAATTGTCCGGTCATGGTGTTTTTTTTTTGTTTTACTTTTTATTTTAAAGCCAAACAAGGTTAAAATCATTATTAAACAAATAGAATTTATGCAAATTGTAATATTTTAAGAGGAACCCAGCAAAAAATAATGGCAGTCATTCTCTGACTATAACTTCTTTCATTGCTTCCTAAACTTCAGTTGACATTCTTTTATGATTTTTTGGTGTTATTCTAAGGCACTTCCAAAAAATGCATGTGTTTATATTTCAAATGCAGTGATCTGGATATAAAATCTAAAGCATATGTTATAGAATATCGTTTATTTTTTGAATCTAAAGCATTTATTCAAATTGAAAAAATAGTTCTGATGAAATTTTTTAATTTTTTTATTAAATCATTTTATATATTTTAGTTTAAAATTTTATGAGGGTTAGAATTTATGCAGTTTTGCAATTTTTATAAAAGTTTTGAAATATCAAGAAAAACAGATTTTTTAACCTTTATTTGAAACTAGCAGGCCTGTCATTTGCATTTTTTCAGCCTTAAATATTTATGACGACGCAATCTGTGCATTTTTGCATTATGTTTATTATTATTTATAATTTTAAAATTGTGTAAAAATTATTTCAAGTTGCCCAAAAATGTTTTAAAATTGTGCAAAAATTATTTAAAAATGTTCAAAAATTTTTTAAAATTGTCTAAAAATATTTCCAAATTGTACAACCAGTTTTTAAATTATCCAAAAATATTTTAAAATTTGTCTAAAAACTCATTAAAATTTTTGAAAAATGTTTCAAAAAGGCAGAATTATTTATCTGTTTTAATAAAGAGTATTTGTGTATCAATGCATGTATTTCGCTTGTTTAAACTTATTTTCCTGCATTTTTATGAATTAAATTTTTATCAAAGCTTAAATACTACAAAGTATATTAATATTTTCCACTCATTCATCAGATTACCTAATCTTTGTATTATCATTGCTTCATTAGAGTAAAGTATGAGTAATGCTAGTAGCTACATTTGAATACTTCCATCCTATGACACGCTAATGTTAAATTCATCGATGAAACCATTAGAAAAGAAGTGATGCCTTTGCCATAGTAGTGATGCTTTTATTGCTTCTTTGGCAGCTTCATTTTTGCTGGGAAATTAAATGGTGTAAGAAACAATCATATTCCACTAGTTTAAAATATTATTACATTTTTCTGTAAATATTTTCTTCTTTATTTTGAGTGTGATAATGCCGTAAATCACTTTTTAAAAGTCCTTAAAGTTTGCCGCTCCCTCCACTATACATATTTTAAATTGGCATTTGCGGGGCAAAAACTTTTATCTGATTTTATTTCCCTATAACTTTTGTTTGAAGTTTATGAAAATTTAGGGCTCTGATTTTATTTCCCTATAACTTTTGTTTGAGGTTTATGAAAATTTAGGGCTCTTTTGATTACTTTTTGCATAACTGTGTATTTCTGGTGTCATGTTGTCAATTTCGGCTCACACGCAGAGAAAAAACATGGTTGCAATATGATCAATGCTACTATATTGTGCTTGCTGCAATCGGGTATTGTTGTCACAACCAAGTTAACCATCAACATGGTCGTTACCATAATTATTTAGTAAATATTTTACTATTTTATGATTGGCACCCTATACTTTATAACATGATTGGCTGTAACCACACTGTGGTAACAAAAATTTTGACTATGAATAAATATGATAATTATGCAACGATAAAATGCTGGCAACAATCAATAAATAATTATACATCAAATAATTGACTTTAAGATTTACAGTCATATTTTTGTCTTGTTGTCATAAAAACCAAAATTTTATCAGTTCAGTCAGTTTGTTTTTATTACAAAATGTCTTAAAAAACAATCATATATTGTTTACTTAAACTGGACAAATATCAGATGGGTAGAAAATACCTTTAACATGTCAAAACATTTCATCAATTGACCCATTAGGATCCAGTTATTTTTTTTTTAAAACCTTACAAGATTTTTTTAAAAGGGTTCTTCGAAAATTCCTTATACATGTAATATTATTCACACTAAACGATTCATTGTTAAAAAGATTCTATTGAAAGGTTTTATATTATTTAATTCTTTTCAGTAAAAACAATTAATAAAATTAAAAATATTAATAAAATATTTTTTATAAGAAAAAGCCTGTAGAACCCATGATTTTTTTTTATACGAACATGTTTCTTACACAAAATAATAGATATTTATAAATTTATCTGATAAAAAGATTTTTAGATTCTATGGACTTTTTTTTAAACTAAAATTCTCAGATTCTCCAAACTGTTTATTATATAAAAGTTCATATATCCTAAAAAACTTAGATTTTAAGGCCTTTCTTTAAAAGAAAAATTCATAGATTCTGAAGACTTTTTATCATTAAAAATACTTAGATTCTAAGGACTTTTTCCAGTAGAAATATTCTTAAATTTAAAGAACTTTTCCATTAAGAAATTTTTTTAGATTAGGAATGATAATCCAGGAATCATAATAAAGTTATGAGGGACCATAATATGATGATATTTTGAGCATACTATGATTAAGTGCGATCATATTATGATAAATTCAATTTAAATTCATGTTTATTTAGGACAATAATATTGTAATTTTCGTATCATAATATAACTGTAGGGACGATATTATGGTAAAAATATGGTGATTTTATTATCATAATATAATAAATATATTATGATACGACTATGGTTGGCACAACCATAAACCCAAAAATATATGATGCTCTTCGAATATAATTGCCCTAACCATGTTTTTTCTTTGCGTGCAAATGTTGATTTATACCCTAAACTATGTTTAGGGAATATATCAGTTTGTCATTCCGTTTGTAACATGTCGAAATATAGGTCTAAGACCCTATAAAGTACCCAGCAAAAATGAAGATGCCAAAGAAGCACTTTAAGCATCACTACTATTGCAAAGGCATGACTTCTTTTCTGATGGTTTCATCGATGAATTTAATATTGGCGTGTCATACTTTGTATTATTTAAGGTTTGATGAAAATTTAATTCATAAGAATGCAGAAAAATTAGTTTAAAGAAGCGAACTTTATGCACTGATATAGAAATACTTTTTATTAGAACAAATAACATAGATAATTCTGCATTAATGAAAAAGCTTTTTTGGGCAACTTAGAAATATTTTTCAAAAATTTTAATGCATTTTCAGACAAATATAAAATATTTTTGGATAATTTAAAAATTGATTGGAGAATTTTGAAAAATTTTTAGACAATTTCAAAATATTTTTGAACAAATTTAAATAATATTTGAACAATTTTAAAACCTTTTTGAACAATTTGAAGTAATTTTTATACAATTTTAAAATAATTTTTGATAATTTTAAAACATTTTTACACACTCTTAAAATTATTTTTAAAAATTCTGAATTAAAGCTGGAAATGGTGTTGTGTTAAATAAAATACAAAGTATAAAAATGCACACATAGTGTCGCCGTAAAAATGCATTACACCAAAATATAAAAATAATTTAATAAAAAAATTATAAAAGGTCTTCAGAACTATTTTCATATTGAAATTTTTGACTTGAATAATCAAAAAACAATATTTTCAATAAATGATTTAGATTCAGAAAATATACGATATGCTATCACTTATGCTTTAGAAGCAATGAAGAGTGAGTTTTTAACATATGCATCGGCTTTATATCTAAATCACTACATTTGAAATATGAACATATGAATTCTTTTGGGAGTTCCTTAGAATAACACCAAAAAATCATAAAATAATGTTAAGTGAAATTTAGGAAGCAATGAAAGAAGTTATAGACACAAAATGACTACCATTTTTTTGTTGCTGGGTATATGTATTCGTGATCCTTATTTAATTTAAGGTCGATTTAGCGATGTCCGTCTGTCTGCCTGTTGAAATGGCGATCACGGTACGACGGGACGTCCTCCTGAGCAGTTTGTTATTGAAAATTAGCAAAATCCAGCGGTTAAAAAGTTGTGAGTGTAGATGATAAAGCGACTGATACATAATATATTTTTTCATATTTTTTCACCAGTTGCTTAGAAGTGATTAATATTTACTAATATTTTTCACCTCAAAAATTTATTCACCACTAAAAATTTTCTTCACCACAAAAAATTGTTTTCACCTCAAATAACTTTTTTCACCTATAATTTTATTTTCCACCAAAAAATTTATTTTGACATCCAAAAAAGTTTTTCACCTAAAAAAATTTTTTCACCTGCATAATTTTACTTCAAAAGTTTTTTTACATTATTTGTATCAAAAGCAGTATAGAACATTTTTTTTTTTGGATATTGGTGGAGGGTAGTCAGAGATCCGGCACAGCCGAATTTAAGCCTTTTTTTACTTGTTTAACTCCTTCAAGGTCCTCAGCTTATTCGTGTGCAACAACAACTTCAAATATCGTCAGAAGAAGAAGTATGGGATAGTTAAATCTGGATATGTGGCTGGCCAAACCAAATTACCGGAACCCGTGCTTACATGCGCTGGAAAGCATCCATCAAAATACGCCTTGTGTCGCGTGTAGTATGACAATGGGCGCCGTCCTGTTGTGCTCCAAATCCACATCGTAAACTTCGGGTAGCAAAAATTCTGCCAGCATGGCTCTATAACGGTTGTCGTAACCATCGGCAGCTTCGATAAAAAATAAGGTCTAAGCATCTTTTCTGGCGTAACGGCACACCACACGATGGTTCTTCGTCCTGTTTCTCCAAATCCACATCGTAAACTTCGGGTAGGAAAAATTCTGTCAGCATGGCTCTATAGCGGTTGTCGTTACCATCGGCAGCTTCGACAAAAAATAAGGTCTAAGCACCTCTTCTGACGTAACGACACACCACACGGTGACTTTTTAAGAGGGTGAAATGGTTCTTCATGAGTTATGCGTGGATTTTTCGTCCACTAAAAGTAAGAATTTTGCATGTTGACTTGTCCGCTGAGATAAAAATGAGCCTCGTAGCTCTAGCAAAAAATGCATTTGCAAAAATGCCCGCAATTTCCACTAGGGTCATACTTATTTCCCCACTTTGTATAACTTTGTCATTCTGTTAACAACATGTCGGGTCTACGATCCCATAAGTTATGTACTGGAAGCGTCAAAAGAAACTGTACAGATTTTATAATGTTGTTTTAGGAGAAGCAACAATCAGGAAATTCTTGTTAGAATTCGTATTTTGCTTTTTTTTGGAAAGGGCATAGAGAAGAGATGATGATTGGCAACAATGTTATTGCCCGAGATGAAAATTTTTAGAAAAGTTGTTGCCCGCTGTATGATGAAGATTTGGCGGAATTGTTTTTAGTTCATAGCCCTGTTATGTTATTTTACTTCAGTTGGCTTAAGTTCTATTGGAACACCGAAGGAGGACGTTGAGATATGTATGAAAATTCATACATATCCTGTCGCTGGGGATCGAACCTGCAACCTTCAGTGTAATAGTCCAACGCGCTAACCAGTACACCATAACGCCAAAAAAAATTTTAATTACTGAATGGAAATATACATTTTTTAAATCGCTGAATGGTTGATAAATTTAATGAACTCTTTTTTGCTGTTCGATTTAAAAAAATTTAACGTGCTCCTAGTCATTTAAATCATCATCGATTTAATTCTTTTCACAATAAACTGAATGAGACCAAATGGGAATTTAATCCTTTCAAGAATTGGTCATTTTGGATTTAATTAGTCAAATTTCGATTAAGATTTCAAAAATTTAAATAAAGAAATATAACTTTGGATCTCTGGGTATATACTGCACTATGGGGTAGTTATCTCATCATCTAAAAAAAATTCCCTCCCAGTGTTGAAGAACTGGTCTTGGATCAAACTTGAGTGTTTCAGCAAGACAATGATTCAAAGTACTATACTCCTAAATAGTTGGATCATGCCTCCTAGTAACCCTGCCACAACCCTATCAAACATTTGTGGGAGCATCTGGAACGGCAAATAAGAAAAAGCTCAATTATCAGCAAGAACTCTCTCAAATCAGTAATCAAGAAGGAATGGCAAAAAACAAAGTAGTAAATTTTTTAAAATTTCGTTGTACTGTACAATTTCTTTTGGCGCTGTAAATAACATATAAAGTATTTTTTATTTTTGTTAATAATTTTATACAAAGTGAGAAAAGACTAAATATATTTTGCAAAAAAACTTAAAATGTTGAAATGAACGATAAAGTAAATTAATAAAATAAAAATGAAAACATACAGTGTACAGTTTCTTTTGACGCTCACAGTATTTATAAAACTGTTATGTTATATAAGTTAAGTAATTAAAAGGTAAATAAATAGCAAACACTTAGGATTTTAAAACCTAAAACTTATTAAATGATTATAAATGAATTTTCTGGGATTATCCTAAATATAAGGGAAATTTATGTATGTTATGGATTTCCAAAAAGGACATAAATACGACTACAAAGAGCAGTATAATATAAATAAAATTTCGGTTAATTAGCGCTAATTAATGATGGGCATTTTATTGTTTAATCAAATACTGTCTAAACACACATTAAGGGATTAAACAAGTTTTTCATTTTAAATAACAAAGATTTGTTATGTAAATTACCATTCTCCCATCCTATTAAGCAATTATTTTGCAGAAGGGACCAATTAGTAAATTTTTAATTGTTGTAGGTACTCAATGTTTACTTGTTTATACCCGCACACATTTGGAGTGAAAAGCAAAAAAAAAATTAGGAAACCAATAGAATTTTCTAATACTAAATTAACATTTTAGAGATTAATCACAATTAAATCGACAACATGAAATGTTTTTTCAAATATTTCTATGTGAAGCAAAATCTCGACTACATGTCGTTCGGTAATTTGTCGATACTTAAAAAAACCCTAATAGCATGGACTTGCAAAAATTATATATTCTTGACAAATGAAAAATAAATGCATTTTAAAATACAATCTTTACTGCTTAAAAGCAAAATTAAATACTGCGAAATTAAAAGGAAAAAAAATTAATAAAAAATTATTTGAATTGATGAAAAAATATGGCAAAACATTTTTCATTTTTCCATACTTCAAACAAAGTCAACGTTCGATAATCGCTTAATTTAAATTACACATGACAACATTTGTTGTCGTCAGTCAACCCAGTTGTGATTAATCTCCAAAAGTGTTTTAAAATTAATAAAATTGATGTGTATGCAAAACGTTAATCGACTTTTTTTTTAAATAAAATACAATTTAAATATTTATTTTTGTTTTTTTACTTTTTTGTTTATTTAATAAATTTAATTTAGTGTCGTACATATTTTTGCTTTAGTGTACATATTATTGTAAAACAACATGCAAATTTATTTATTTTTTTAGGCTACAGACAGAGAGAATTTAATTTAACGAGAACCTTTAGTTCCCTACCAGCATTTAAAGTTGGCGGTGTTGTTGCTTATTGGTAGACAAACAGTTTTTAATTTGTTATCAAAATTTGTTTAATTTGTCTTTTATGAATGAAAAACTGTTTCTTACATAACAGTTAGATTTTAAATTAATTCTCTTTAAAGCTTTAAATGCAAATGTGGAGTAGAATAATTTCGTGAAAGATATAAAAGAAATAGGCTAGTCATCGTCAAGATCAAAGTTAATGCCAAAAGAAATCAAAATTTTGAAAAGAAATTGTGTTTTTTTAACCATTAATTAGATTTAATTACAATTTCGGATACAAGTCGATTTCGATCCATTAAAATATCGAAACTACACTTTTGAGGAGTTTTATCCAAACTAGGTATTATAAAGCCGTACTTAAAATAGTTTGCAAGTTAAAATAAATATTATTTAATTTAAAACCGTTCTATTTACTCTTTATTTAAATGGCTTTTGTTATTTATTTTTAAATGTTGTTTAAACAACTGACACATCCGTAAGAAACAAATGAATTATCAGTTAAAATGAATGTTAAAATTTTACCAACCAATTCCTTAAAAAATAAATGATTTTATCATTTATTTGATATTGTTTCCGTTTTTGTACATTTTTTTTAATCTATTGTACAAAATGTATGTATGGATGTTTGTAGATACTTTTTGTAAGAATGTGTTTGTGTGTTTATGAAATTCTTGTAAGTTAAATTGAAATAATTTTTTATACAAACAAAAAATTAAATTAAAAAACAAATTGAAATTTTTTGAATATTTTTTTTTAAAAACAGACAGGAAACCAAATTTTAATTTGCAATTACAGTTACGGACACAAATAAACCACAAATTTCCATTTTGTGGGTAAAATTTGTATTCAATCTTAAACAAATGAAAAAAATAAATGAAACTGAAAAAATCGGTAAATGATAGTAAATCATGTCGAACAAATGTATAAAAAAGTTAAAATAAATATTTAAAAAAAAGAAATGTATGTTCCTTTATTTTTAAAGACAACGGAAAACATTTTTTTTAAACTACAAACAGTAAACTACATAATATTCTGAGTGGGGTCTTGACTTAGTTTATTATTTTTTCTTGTTTTTATGTATTTTATTAATTTTTATAAATTTAAAATTTGAAAAATTTTTTTTATCGATTCTAATTCTTTTTTCGTGTTTACTGATTTTTAATTAAGTTTTTATAAAATTTTGACATTTAATAAATCCGAAGCGACTCATAATTAGACTCACATCAACAATATTTAAGAATGTTATTTTTATCCCCTGTTATTACTGTTAGGTTTGCATTAAACTTTAATTCTTAAAGCTTCAACAAAGCTGGTTGTTATGAAACTAAAGTTCAAAGCGAAAATAAAATGATAATGGTTGATAAAATAGTATTGTGAAATTTCGTTTATTTTACTCTAATTGTGGGTTTATTCGAGTGTTATTATTTGATTTATCACATAAATTATTAACCCGAAATGGATACATAGAATTAATTGAAAGCGAGTTTTTGTAATTAAATTTATAATATCAATTAATATTTTAATTAATTTGGCACACACTATCACAATAATGATAGTATTAATTACCGAACATTGTATACAATAAATTGAATTATATTTTCATTTCTCTGTCGATATCATCGAAAGGACATGAAGTTGTTCCACACGTTGTTTTTTTTTTTTTTTTTTGAACAGAAAACTTTGCTGTTAAATTTTTGCTCCAGATTAGGAGAAATAATTCACTTTCAAAAATTATCAGATTCAAAAGATATTTGAAGTTGCAAAAAGTCGATGTTTTTCAATACTTCATACAATTCAATACTTTTCAAGTGTTGACTAAATACTACTTAATAACTTTGAGATACATACTAAAACAAGGTTGTATTTTTAAACCTTAAAGAACTTTAAAGAACCTGAAAAACATGTCGTTTGGCAAAAATATTTAAAAATCGTTTCAATTTACTAAGTGAGGACCTGACTGGAATATTAATATGTATTCTAAAGTTTTATTGATGTTAAAATCTTGGAAAATTTTCTTAAGTCGATTAGTAAAGGGTGGGCTATTGAAAATTTTAATCTGCTATAAAAAAAAGTACCAATAATTTTTTTTTTTAAATTTCTGGTTTTATTGGAAAGGGCGAACTTTGTCATTTAAGAATGGAACACAATATCATTCATATGACTACCACGACTGCCTCTGCAATACCTCATCCTATTAACCCAATTTTTCAGTACGCAATTGAAGCGTCGAAACATGAAATTGAAGATGAATTCTTAACCTTCATAACTTTTGAAGGGGTTGCTATAAAATAAAAATGTTTGGATAATTTTTGTCAGTTGAGGGTACTTTTTTTTTGTGTATTTAAAAAAAAATACTTTTTTGTACAACTCTAATAGTACATTCTGAAAGCTTAGAAAAAGCTTATGGGCCTTTTCGAATAGTGAAGTCAGATTTGACATATATTAAGACTTTTTTTGTCTGAAATAAGGGACCCAAAATCTGCGATTAGAATCGCCTAAAGGCACGGCAAGGAGCTGAAAAAAACGCCATTATTTTTATTGATGCAAAAAACCTTCTAAAAAATTATGATATCCAAAATCTAATTTTGAAAGTTAACTCTAATATTTATATTCATATACATATTAATATTCTGTGGGGCAGTAGGTAGAGACACAGCTTGCTAGTTCTGAGTTCAAACGATTAGGAATTTCAATTTTTTTTAAATATTTTGTTTTTTTATTGATTAAAATTTACAGGCACAATTTATTTTCTCTAGTGGCTGCTATTTTATTTTTAAATAAAAATATTCAAATTTCAAACCTGAAAAATATTTAAGTTTGAAATTTGACTAGAAAAAATTTAATACAGTTTAGCCTAGAGAAAAAGCAAAAAATTTGTATTTTTAAAATAAAATTTTGTGGAACGTGTTCTATTAATAGAATAATTATTTATAGAATGTTTATTCATAGAATATTATACTCTATAAATAGGAAAGCAATCAACTATTACAATCAAAATTTGGAATTTGTAAATAAACTTCGGTAGATGATGGAACTACGAAAATTCAGTTGGCAAAAAAATTTGGTTGCAACTACAAATCTGTTTTCTCTTTGCAATTTATCAATTACCCTAAATTTTCTAATAATGCCCTAACTGGTTAACCGGCAGGGTCGAATAATTAACTCATTGTGAAAGTACAAATTATGTTCCCTGTTCCATCTTGTTCCCTGTGTTAAGTATTCCAATTACACATGTTTCCCATTCTATTGCAATTAAAACCAATATTCTCTTCTCAAAGAGTATTAATTGGTAAAAACATGTAAATTGTTAAAAAAACGTCAGTCTTGTGGCTGTTTAATAAAAACGGATTTCTCGAGATCTCTTCGCTTATATTTCGAACTAATTCCAAAACGGAATTTTTACTGGCAAAATTTAAAAAATTAACACTCTTCGAAAATAAATACAAATGACAAACCCCGGGAGAAATGCCGAGGAATGATTAATTTTTATAAGTTAACTACAGAGTAACTTATTTTCTTAACAATTAACGTAATAATACAAAATAATACTAATCGAAAATGGAATGTAGGTCCAAATTGGAGAACAAGGTGAGCTAGCCAAATTATTACTCAACTTACGGGTCTTGGTTAATTTGAAAATATGTGAGAGCCCAAAAATGTGGGTGTGCTCATACGAATGAGCGTGCCAGAAATATGGGCTCTCTCATTTTTTTAAATGAGCAAGAGTCAAAGTAAACGGGCTAATTTCATTCCTGGTTTTCATTAATCTTAAACGATTTTTCGTTTACTTTGGGTAAAAAAAGTTTCGTTAGTTTTATCCGATAATTATCTCTGTGTAGAGAGTATGCGAGAGTAGCGAAATGATTATAGTAATCTTCTTTACCCATATAATTTTTAGTTAATAGTAATTGTAGAAATTAGAAATTTTTTTTAATAACTTACCTTAATTTTCTAACACGCATCACAGAAATAATAACAAGTAAATTTCCAAATATGGCGGCTATTATTACAAACAACATGACAGAAGCTTTCATGGCGAAAATAGCATCATCAAACCAATCAGCCACTATATCTGAAGCATTAGCACCACTCCTACCTCCACCTCCCGAATCTTCTAGTTGTATTGTTGAATTTGCTGTTGCTGCTGCAGCGGAGGCGGCAGCAGCTAAAGCTGAGGTGGCAGTGGAAACAGCTGCACTGTGCAGTAAATGGGCTGTGCTTGAATTGGGTTCCATTTGTGCTAAAGTGCCATCCAACACCGCCATGGGATACGATGAGAATGAACTATTGATCGATAATGGCGGTGGTATGTGTGTAACGGCAGGTGATTGGGGTGAGAATAGTGGCGCAGCATGCCAAGAAGCTGCATGTGGTGTTTGTTGTAGGGCGGCGGTGATGGTGGCGGTGGTAGCATTTGTCGTATGCAGTAGTGCTGCGGCTATGGCAGCGGTTAGTGATGTAGTCGTTGTTGCAAATGTAGTTGTAATAAGTGGTTGTGATTTTTGTTGGTGTTGTTGATGCTGTGATGACGTTGTTGTTGTTGTTGTTAATGCTTTTTCTGTTGTTTGTGTCGTTGTTTTTGTTGTTCTATTTTTTGCATACGGCCTTTGCCGCCTTGTTTTTCTTAAAACATTATAATTTAATGAATTTTTTGTTAATGCTGCTCCATCTGTTGTTAATGTTGCTGCTGCTGCTGCTGTGTGTGTTGTTAGTTCCACAGTTGTTGGTAACGTTACTTTTGAATATGATGTTAATATTGAAGTATTGTTAGTTGTTGTTTTTGTTATAGTTTTTGTAGACATTACAAATATATTTTTGTTATTATTAAAGCCTTTAATTTTGGATTATTATCTATATTTAATTTTTTTTTTAATAAAATAAATTAATAATATTAATTTTTTTATATCTTTAATTCTCTCTCATTTAAACACTTTTTTGTAATTCTTTATTTACAAATTTCCATATTTGTAATCATTTCATTAACTAATTGCTTTATATTTTTTTTTATACACAACACTTTGCTTTCATATTTTTCCGTAAATATTTTTCTATAATTTTCCGTTATGACAATTATTAATATTTTTCTCCACCTAGCGGACGCGCCCGTTTTTCTTTTTTATGCCGTTCAAACGACTGAGGACTTAATTTTAAAAATTTTTTATTCAAAGTGTTGATTTTCCAAAAAAAGAAAACATTTAACAAATCACAAAATTTATTTTTTTTTCTTCCTCTCTAAATTTGTTTGTTGTGGTTGTCTCTTTTATTATTGTAATTTTCTTTACTTTTCAAAATTATTATTTTTTTTTATATCTTGTTTGGTTTTTTTTATATTTTTTCAAATATTTTGTTTAGTAATGAGTGGAGAAATTTTTTCCTCATTTTTGTGATGGTCGAGGTCGTGGTCATACACGACATCTCGTTTGTTTTAGTGTTTTTAATTAAAAAAAACCCACAAAATGTTTTATTTTATATTTTTACTCTCAAAATATTTTTCTTAATTGCTGTTTTTTTTTATTTAATTTTGTTATTTTTTTTGTTTTTGCTTTTAAAAATTAATTTTAGTTCTTTTCCTTAGTAGTTGTTGCTGATGTTTTAGTAGATTTCTATCATTTTCCGTCGACGTTGCCATTATTTTTCTAAAGAAACAATACAAAAAAATGTGTTTAATTTTACCAAAAGAAAATATACTTTTTGTAGGTTTGCTGTTAAATACAGGGTGTTACAAAATTAGGCATAATTTTGATGGATTTTATACGACAGACTGCTTGTTATATCATTGTTAACCAAAAAAAATGAAGTCCCCGATCTTGGAATAGTCAAGCGGGTATTAGGGCGATTATCACCAATCTGAAGGTCTCTGGATTGTCCAAGACTGTAAGGACTGTTTAGATAGATTTTATACCCAAAGATATATTGTGAACGTGGATACCGGGTGTTTGAGGGTAACAATATTGCGGAAGAACTTGCCGAACGGGGTCCAGCTGTCTGGCAAAAAGGCAATGGACATTCGTGTCCCACTCCAGTTTTTGAAAAGGGGTGTAGACTTGATTATAAATGTAAAGGCTGAGACGAAATACCGAAACGTGCAGAGCGTCGAAAATTATGTGGAGATCTACGTCTGCTATTCTTAACCAGAATCGATTGTAGAATTCTAGTGGGCGTACTGACGGGTCACTGTTGGACTGCGGTTACTGCCAAGAGAGCGGGGGGCTGGCGAGTGGGCTTGTAAGGTACAGTTGTATAAAGAGATGGTGGAGCATATCATGTGGCACTGTCTGCCTCTTGCTCACTTCAGAGCAAGTTAATAGGGAGATAATCTATTCCGAGATCTGGCTAAAATCTCCAGAATCAAAATTCTAAGACTTACGGCTTTTGATAAGAGAGTGTGGGGCACCGTACGTGCTATAACATCTCTCTGACCAAACGTGTGAGTTATTCTTTCAACCTAACCTTATTGACTTTGGAAAAATTTCTACTCAGGTAAACATTGGATTGCATAGAAATATATATTATCATATATGGGCTTGTAAATGATCATATATGGGAATAACTGATCATATATTTCCATATAAAGTTCATATATGACATCATATATGGTCTCATATATGAACGTAAATGTTCGGATCGGCAAAATAAATGCATCATATATGAGCATATATGAACATACATATACGTCCCTATACCCTGTAATTTTGGATCCGAGCGTCTATGTTAATACATGAGTTTTTCGAAAAAAAAATTTACAAACAAATAAATTTTGGATCCGAGCGTATGTGTTCATGTATGAGATTTTCCAAAAAATTTACAAAAAATAATGAGACCATATACGGTCATACATTTAACTATTTGAATATATATAATCCCAAACACGATCCAAATTTCACGTAGGCGGCGAAATTTTACTTATATTGTAAATGCACATAATTCTTTCCCAAGTAGACTTTCCCAAGTGAGAACTTCGATCTAGTTACGAGATAAAACTAACGGACCCGTATTTTTAAATTGGACTTCTATTTATTATCCAAGTTACCAAAGAAAGAGTTATATAACATTATCTGGGAATGGTAGCAAGTTACTTTTCCCAATAATTTTCCAAAATTGCAAATTTTATAAAAACAAAGTTATTTAATTCTTTAATAAAATCTGATTGTGCCGAGAATTGAAATTAAGGCTCCAGGTTGCCAGTCGATAGGTCTATCATCCGGGCTTTTTCTGTATGTAATATTTGATAGATAAACACTTAATTGACTTAATGCACACAAGGATGCTTACGCACTAGTATGCCAGATATCAAAAATATATGGTTACATATATCCTTACCAGAGTTGGAAAAATATTTAGAAACAAAATCTAGAACATTACTTCATACTTGAAATATTATTAAAGTAACACATTATGTGTTGCCCATAATTATTTCTTTTTATTTAATAACTCATTATTACATATCTTAAAGTAATTTAAATTGGTATCATTACTGGTAGACCAAAAATAACACTGGGTGGTACAATAATGCATGTACATTTTATCGATTATTATATCATCAAATATTATATGTCAGTTGAGCTGATAATCTGAAAGCCCAGGATCAAATCCCAGCATTACACTATTTTCTTTAAAAAAATATATTTTTAATTAAATTCATTACTTTGTTTTTTTTCGCAAGTGATAAACTGATATTTTCGAATGGAGTTCTACTTATAAGACATAGTTCTTTTTAATTTTGGTCAAAAAAGTGTTTTTGTAAAAGTCTTCTTTTCAAAATAAAAATTTTCAAAAACTAAATTTTGAATACAGGAAGGGGAAACAAGTTAAAAAATATCCTTTGTATCCATAAAAACTGCTGTAATTTTTTAAATCCTAAAGTTTTTGCATAATTTGTTTGTAACACCCTGTACCGAAAACCCAAACTCAATTTAATTTTGATTTATTTGCAACAGATGCTGTTATTATTATTTTTTTTTTATATATTTATTTGTATATTTTTCCTTTAGTTGATATTTTTTTCTTCGATTGTCATTTGCACTCAAATTGCCCAAGGAGGTGTGTGTAAAATAATTTTCTTTATAATTGTTCGTTGATTCGTTTGGTTTTTGTGGTGTATCCCGTGAAAATGATAATGAAAATACAAAAAAACATAAAATTACTTTGTATTAAAAAAAAAATAAATTAACTTTCTTTATACTCGCAATAAGGAAAGTTAAGGAAGTTTTTTATAAAGATTTTGACTCATTTTCACAAAAGCCAGTTAGCAAATTACTGGGACTTTAACTGATACAAATGTTTTTGTTTTCTATATAAAATGTTTAATCAATAAGTTTATAAAAGTTAACCGGGCTTTAATAGTTTTAAAAAAAGAGAAATATAATTGAACACTGAAGTAAATAACTAACATTTGAATGAATTTTTTTTTCAGATATTTTAAGATTTTCATGTCTTTTGATTATTCTTAAGTTGTATACTATAAAACTGGCCCCAAAATATTGCTACCAATATTTCATAGCTTTACTAATTATAACTTTTTCACATTTTTTTTTTTTAATTTTCGATTTATTTATTTTTTTATTGTTGAAGAATATATAATTTTATTAATGCATATATTTTTTTTCTTTCAAATTTTAAAATTGGTTTTTGCTGTTGTTATTTTGTTTGACATTTTCACATAATTTGCAAATTAAAAATATCTGTCACCAAGAAAATTTTATACCCAGTTAAAAAAACATAACCAATATATAATTATCTAGCAATGATAACTGGTTATTTTTATCATTACTTTTCTCTTTACTTTTATATGTGGATGAAGTGCCAAATAATGTCTGGTTTTCTATAAGAGTTTAAAAATAGATTTAAAAATTAATTTAAAAAAAAAAGGTTTTAACCACAAGCCGGGGGTTGAACCTGGCATTCCAGATTGCCGGTTGACAACTCTGTCATCAGGGCTACTTCGCCATAAAACATTTGATAAACAAAAATATAAATGAGTATGTATGCTCTCATACTCTTCGATACTTCTCTCACATTTGCATTTTCACTCTTTTTCTCTCTCTCAGTCAAAGTGTTAATTTGTTAATCTGAAGTAAAAAAACCCATCAAATAGCGTTTGGTCCATGACCCAGGGGAAGTACCTTGAATAGAATTTTCGTTCGTAGTATTAATGAACCTATTTCAGTATAATTGATGAATTAATTAAAAATTTAATAATTGTATAAAAATTCATTGTTGTTGTAAATAATTTCATAAATTCAAAAAATTCATGAAAAATTTAAAAATTTTTTTAAAAAAAGCTTTAATTTTTAAAATTGTTTTTATATGCAATTTTATGATAGTTTTTGAGCTAAACGTATAAAAAATAAAAAAAAGCATTTGTCGGAGATAAGTACACCCTGTGCACCCTGCCGATTTTATTATTTCCCCCACATAGTACTTTTTGAGATGATTTCCAAAGAAGGCCATGTCGGGAATTATTTCAGTGCAAAGTTTACAAATGATTTTCGTCATTCATAGTCGGATTGGAATAATATCTACACCATTCGAAACGTAATAAAAATTTCTTTTAGATAACAGTTTGAAAGCCATTACAACCATATATATTTAACCATATACAGTGACTCAAACAATTGACCACATGTTTCAATAAAGAGAATTTGAGTCACAATAAAAACAAAACTACTCATCAGAATTTGCTCATTTTTGCTGCTTACGTTTTGTTGTTTTGTTAGCAATGCAATAAGTCCTAGTTCAACGGGATCAGTGGTACCGTTAACAAAATAAGTAAAAAATATGAATGTGGTCAATTATTTGTGTACAAAAAGTTATAACGATAACATTAAATAAATTATTGTAAAAATCAGTGATTGAAATTTTTTGAATTGTAAGTGAATATTTTTCATCAGGTAAGTTCATAACACATATTTTCAAAATTATTAATAATGATTAATTTATTTTCTACTAGTGTTGAAAAACAAAATATGGTTCGGCCATTAAAAAAAGAGGTCGTTCGCCAGATTCACCAGCTTTTACAGGAAGGTAAAAGCTGTCGTGCAATAGCAGCAGCCCTGGAAGTGAGGAAGAGTGTGGTCATCAAAACTCGCAAAAATATGGCTTCACCTCCTCCAATTTGTCGCAGCGGGCGCAAAAAAATTTTGAGCACAAATCACGAACGGCGGATTCTTAGAGATCTCCGCACGCAAAAAGTGGAAAATGCTGTTCAAATTCATAGGAATCTGGTAGCGTATGAGGGAGTCAACCTCTCAGTGGAAACTGTCAGAAATACTTTCAAAAAACCGTTGTTAATGCAAAGACATAAAAAGCTACGGTTGGAGTTCGCCCGTGCTCTTACCCATTGGACTGCGGTGGATTGGGAGAAGGTCATATTTTCGGAAAAGTCCAAAATTAATCGGTTGGAATCATATGGCCGGTTGTGGACATGGCGCAAACCTGGTAGTGCTTTGGAGGCTCGTTAGGTGAAGCCGACATTAAAGTTTGGTGGCGGTAGTGTTATGATATGGGGCTGCATGATAGCAGGGGGTGTTGGAACAATGCAACGTATAGTTGTCAAGATGAATGCCAGCTATTATGTTGACATTTTGTCAAGCAACCTCCCTGCTACATTCGAAAAATTTAACAAACAAACACAGGACATTGTATTTCAACATGACAATGATCTAAAACACACCGCCAAAAAGACACAAAAATGGCTTATCGACAGTGGATTCAAATTACTTCAGCGCATAATGGGGGAGGATTCCAGCAAGCTGCTGTAAAAAGTTGGTAGACAGTATGCCAAGAAGATTGGAAGCTGTTCTTGCAGCCAATGGTGTCTAAACTAAATATTAACAGTAATTTTTATTTATTTTCTTATTGTTTTAATAAACACAAATAATTGACCACATGCATATTTTTTACTTATTTTGTTACAAAATGATAACGGTACCACTGATCTCGTTGAACTTAGACTAATTGCATTGCTAACAAATCAAAAAAACTTAAGCAGCAAAAATCAGCAAATTCTGACGTGTAGTTTTGTTTTTACAGTAACTCAAACTCTCTTTATTAAACATGTGGTCAGTTGTTTGAGTCACTGTATATTTATTTCACTATATATAGTTATATGTAATTATATCCTATGGTGTATGTAGAGAAAAATTATAATATTTAAAACAAGACAAAATATCAAAATTTTCATCGCTCACAGGTCTTTTGGATACAAAGATCACCTGAGTAAAAAAAAAAAAATTGTTCCAGATCAATATTTATCCATATCCAATTTTATATTTCTTATTATCTAAATTGATTCGAAAAATGGCAGATCAAATTAGATCCAACAACATATTTGGGTTTTTAGAAGGATCTAAATTGATCCGAAAAATGTAGATCAAATCAGATTCAGCAACATATTTGTGGATTTAGAAGGATATAAATTGGTCCAAAAAATCACAGATCAAATTAGATCCAGCAATATATTTAAAGATTAAGTAAGATCCAAATTGACTGAATTGTAGCAGATTAGTTCCAACAATATAATACATATTCCAAATCTAGTTTATTAAAACCCGTATAAACAAATTTTAAATAAAAAAAAAAAAATATTAAATTTCTAACAAACAATCCCTACGCCAGGATTTGAACTCGGTCTGCCAGAGTTATAGTGAGTTAAGCACTCAGCAGTGCGTGGCTGACTTTATTAGACTACATTTTTCGTATAATTGTAAAATGTAGATAAATAATGATATTTAAAACACCACAAAAATATATAAATTTTCACCAATTATAGGAGTTTTGGAATCAAAGATCATAAATAATTTTATATGTACTTAGATTGTTATAAACTAATTATATCTTATATCAAAAATTTCTAGGGGTTATCCTGAAATGAGTTTAAATTTGAAAGTTTTGTAAAAATAATATTAATATAAAAGAAATTAAAAAAACACTAAAAAATGTATCTCCTGGGCTGGGATTCGAAACCATTGACTTAGAACCACATGTAATTACAAGGTGGCGCAAAAGTAATCCTCCTATCAGGAAATGCTATAAATTTTGCGATTGGCCCCTAATGTCAGTTCTGTTTTGACATTTGTGTAGTAAACACATGCGAAATACACGTTAATAAACAATGTTACGCTACACTGCTCCAGAACGCGGAAAATTGGTGACTATTTATTTGAGCAATAATGAAGATGATTTTTCATCAAAAATAATCATGAGTGATGAGACCTATTTCCGTCTTAGCGGGTACGTAAATAAGCAAAATTTACGCTTCTGGCGCACTGAAAATCCGCGTGTAACCCACGAAGAGCCATTACACCCGCTCAAAGTCACTGTATGGTGTGCTGTTTTCGCTGGAGGAGTCATCGGACCTTTTTTCTTCGAAGACGTCGCGGGCCAAACGGTTACTGTGAATGGTAAGCGCTACAAAGCAATGATCAACGAGTTCTTTTTGCCGCAACTTGATGAATTGGGATTGGAAAACATGTGGTTCCAACAGGACGGTGCAACGCCACACACTGCACGTGCCACAACGGATAGGCTGAAGGATGCATTTCCCGGGCGCCTAATCTCCCGTTTTGGCGATTCGCCCGATTTGACCGCTCCAGACTTCTTTTTGTGGGGCTTTTTGAAGTCGCGGGCTTATGTCAACAAGCCTCAGACTCTTGCAGCTCTTAAAGACAATAGCCGTCAAGAATGTGAGGACCTATCGCCGGAAGTTTTGGCCAAAGTGATGGAAAGTGCCAAAAAAGGGCTCAAATGACAATCAACTGTGGCGGCGGCCATTTACATGACATCATATTCTCGACTTGATGTAAAAAAAATTAAAAGACCAAATAAAAATAATCCACAAGAAGAATCAAAGTTTGTCATTTTTTTTTTTAAATTACAGCCAAAAAACTTCGGAAAGTTATTTTTGCGCCACCCTGTATATCTAATTATATCGTAAATCATATCAAAAATACTCTAGATATGCAATTATATATAACAAAATCTCAATTATGTTTGTACCATATATTAATATCTTATACCGTATCAAAAATATTTTTTATATTAGACCATATATTGATTAATATACAATTATATCTCATACTATATTGAAAAATATTTTTAATAATGGACCATATATTATTATATGTCAAATATTAGATAGCATATACAATTGGATATGGTTCTGCATAAGCCATATATAAGTATATATGGTTCTGTATAAACAATATACATATAAGTACATATGGTCCTGTATAAACTATATATAATTTAATATAGTATTATATATAACTTTATACGATACAATATAAACCATATCTTATTATATAAATCATATATAATTTTATAAAGATCAGTATACAACTAGATGCGGTTATATACGGCCAAACATAATATAGTTTACAAAAATTTACGTAATATATAATTATATATGGTAGACCAAAAATAACGATACTCCAATACAGTTTTTTCACTGGGTATTGTAATTAAAAAAAAAAAAATTACACCATCACAACCACCTATTCTGTGTTTTTAAAGAAGGGCGTTTTTTTTTTTTTTTTGCCTATTGACATCATGTAGGCGATTTTGTTTTAATAAAAATAAATGTTGAGCGCCATGTAGGCTAGGTGGTAGCATGCTAGCATATCAATGCGTGGGTCGTGTGTTCGATACCCGCCAATGTTCCTGGTTTGTTTTTAAAATGTAAAATATTCTTTTTTAAATCTACTTTTTTGTATCATTAAACTAATAACAAGATTCTTTAAATCCCTGTTTAAGTGTTATATTGATATTTTCTTTTATGACACAATCTCGATATTGGTTTGTCATATTGTTAATAATATTGACATTGTTACTACTTATTATGTTGTTGCTTGTTTTAATGTTGCTGTCGTTGGTTGTTGCGCTGGGCTGGGCATTAAGATTATTTGCCATTTTCATAATTTTCAACATCAGAAACATCCTCATTCTCACTGGCATAACAATGCTGATGGTGATGATGATTCTCTTCTTCATTTTAAATTATGATTAAGTTGGCTCGTTTTCAAGGTTTTTCATAATAATTTTTGTTTTCTCTTCTCTGTCTTTTGGTTATACTTTATTTTTTAATTTATCTTTTTACTCAAAGTTGTGGTTGTTCATAATTTTCTTTTTAAATTTTTGTTTTACTCATAATTTTTAACAAATATTTTGGGTCTTTAATTTGTATTGTTATTTTTTGGTTGCAGAAAAATTGCTGCTATTTCTACTTCATCTTGCTGTGATTATCTGCAATGAAATAAAAAAAAATGAGAACACAAAATTAAAGAAGTTTATTTTAAAACAAATTAAATTTATGTTTATGTCTATTATAAATATTAAATTTTTATTCTGAAGATTAAAATGTTTATTTTTTTAATTAAAAAAAAATATAATTATTAAATGTTGATCACTTCATAGACTCGTGTTAGGAATTTTCTTTTGTTGTTGTTGTTTAGAGCATAACAATTTTTTCTGAAATTTATTTTTTGATTTACGATATTATTTTGTGTGTAGTGGCATTTTGTTATCATAAATTTATTTATTTGTAGTTTTGTGAAAATTTGTTTTGGAAAAATTTAAAGATTTTTCATCACATTTCAATAGCAAAAGTATTAAGCTTTTAGCTTTAAGCTTTTACGCACAAGTTGACTCATGTATAAATGACATTAGCTACAAATAAATATTTATCGCTAATTTTTGCTACATTTTTTTTAATATTAACCCTTTAGAGACTTAGATTTTTATTGCCATTCAAAAAATTCGGTTGTGGTAAAACAATAAAATAAACAGTGTAACAAATGTTGGAGTCCGAAATTTGAATGGCTGAAATGGATTTGTGTCAAAATTTGTCTTTATAATGGTAAAAAAGTTAAAAAATTAATACAATAAAAAAATTGGATTTTGCCTAATGGGAAAATGTCCATGTATAGTCCATGTAGTTCTTGATATCATAAAACAGATTTTTACACTCAAAATAGTTTGCTGTTTAAATTAACCGAAAATGTAATTTAAAATAAATAAAAAAATCACTTTAAACCCGGTTCATTAACTTGTCATTTAAATAAAAAAAGCTTTTAATTTAGTTTTAAATATAAAAAAAATTATTTTACAATATCCGTAAATAATAAATGATTTTTTTTTTATTTATTTTAACTGTTAGCAAACTAACAACAAATCCGTAAAAATAAATAATATTTAATTTTTTATTTTTTTAACTGTCAACAAATTAACTACAAAATCCGTAATCTACAATAATTTTCCCTTAATTTAGTTTTTTTATAAATTATCTACAATATCTGTAAAAATAAATAATATTTTGTTTTAAAAGTTACAGACTTTGTAGTAATAATATATACATAGTCATATTCGTCCATACATTGTTCGATATATGACCATACATGATCTCATATATGATCATATATCTTCGGATCTGAAATTTGGGGGTATATGGACGTATATGATCAGATACGAGCATACATGAATAATATATGAGCATATATAATAATATATGCACATATATCACCATATACCCTCAAATTTCGGATCCGAAGATATATGGTCATATATGAGATCATGTATGGACGTATATGACAATGTATGCCCATGTATGATCATATACAAGCCCATTTATGATCATTTGCCTAGAAATTTAAATCATGTTTTTTTCTGGAGTATGGGCGCATTTACTAATGAGTTTTACTAATGCATTTTCCGCCAGGAACGTGGTAATTGGGATGTTCAACAAATCCGTAAAAAATAATATTTTCTTTTCCTTATTTCTTTTAACTGTCAAATAATTAACTACAAAATCCGTAAAAAGTAACGATTTTTCCATTATTTCGTTTTTTTAATTTGTTGAAAAATTAACTTCAAAATCCGTAAAATTAAATGATATTTTGTTTTTTTACTGTCATAAAAATTACAATTTTTGTAGTAATAAAAATCACAAACTTTGTAGTAATAATAAACGATTTTTTATTTATTTAATTTATTTTAACTATTTAAACTATAACAAAGCATTTTTTTAACAAATCATTTTAAATGAAAACATTAACTAACAGAAAATTCGTATTTATGTATTCTTTTTCTTTAAATAAATTTACAAAATGTTTGAAAAATATATTTCCGATTATTTTTACTACTTAACCATTTAAAATGAACGTAAAACTTTTTAAATAAACTACTGTCAGTCACTGTAAAAATATTTATCTAGAAATATAAATAATGTATTTTGTGCAGTATAATCAAATTTACTAATGAGTTCATTTATGCAATTTTCGCCAGGAACGTGGAATGTTCAAAAAATGATAAATATCCCCCTTAACGTCCTTCTCAAGCTGCTTTGGCTATAAAGCTGGTACACAAAAATGGGGAACAAAACTAGAATGGAAAGGGGAACGAAATACCAAGGCTTAACATGAAATTAAAATGCTACACAGGGGAACATAGAATATAGTGGCATTAACGCTCTTCCAAGTCAGCTTGGCTCGAAATCTGAAATTTAAAGAACAAGTGGAACTAAAACTAGACTCCTTCTATGCTTCTCTTAAGGACTCAAACCGTGCTCGTTATTTTTGTTTGTTTTATGAAAATGCTTTATTATGGGATTTCGCAAATATATCAAGAGGATCTTCAGGAGCAAAATCTCTCTTAAATACATACTCATTGCCAAAACGCTTAAACTGGGAAGCAGTAAGGAATGGAAAGAAGAAGAGCATGCAATTATTGCGTGCATTTTTCCCTGCATGTTTCTGTTATCCCTCTTTCACACTTATATGTATTCTTCTGTTGTTGCTTCATTCACATTCAGTTTTCGTGCAATTAAAGTCACCGTATAAACAGACATAACTTTGGAAGCATCTTTGAAAAGGGAATTAAGAAAATTGCACGCGATCAGTTGCATCGTATAAATTGGCATGAAATACTGAAATTGAACCGTTAGACAAGGGGTACAAATTGAGTAAACTGATATGGAACGGGGAACAAATGGAATTGGGGAACGAAATGAAAAGAAATGGGAACGAGTAGACTTGAATCACTTAACACAGGGAAGAAAATGAAATTATTCTCGATTTTGGTGATATTTATCTATTTGATGTTCTTTTTTAAGGAAAACTTTAACGATTTTAAAATTGAGTTGTCATAGAAGGGGAGTACTTTTACTTTTTCAGTTCTTTCTGAACTCAAAAAATTTAAAAATCTTAAAGTGTTCCGTAGTTATCTAGTATAATTTATAAAAAATTTTAATTTAATATCTGTCGCATTTTACTTTTTGAAAGTTACTAAATTTATAAACAAAATTTTAAATAATATTCAATTTAAACGTTTTATGGCAAAGCGTGGACATTTGTTCTACATGGATCATCAAAAAAATGCATACCGTATTTTTTTTTTATATATTGTGACACTGACAATAACATTTAAAATCATCTCAAGATTATGAAAAGTAAAATCCTTGAATCAACAAAAAGTTTTATAAAATGCAATTTTATTTTGTTTGTATCACACAAAAAAATATAAAAAACTTTTAAGTGAAAATATTATAAAATATGCAAAAAAAAAAAAATATTTTAAAAAATAAATGTAAAACAAGTAAGAAAACGATAGATGGTCTAAACTGATCATTTAGAACCCTACCAAATCTTAAATTTATAATATAAAGATATTTTTAAAATAAAATTTAGGCTTAAACAAATGTTTTATTAATTTAATTAATATTTTAATTTGCTTTAAAATGTTTGAATAAAAAGTTTTTTCAACAATTATTGTAATTTATCCTAAATTATTGTATTTTATCCTATTCATACTAAACCCCAAAATCGGAAATACATATTGTGGGGTTCAGTTTGCGTTCAAATGCATTCAAAATTCACAAATTGAAAATTTACTACATTTTATAAATATATTTTTACCAAACTTGTTTTTCATCACTTTCATAAAAAAATTTCGAAAGATTATTTCCATTGATATCATTACTTTAATTGTGCAAAAAATATTTTTCCACTTAATTTCGACTTTCAATTGATATAGTAATTATTTAATCGATTCCAAGTTTTTTTTGTCATTAATTAATAATAATAAATCTTTCATGTAGTATTTTCAAGGTATTGCAGATATTTGCCTCAATTTTAACTACTTATCATCAGTCACAGCATATGATGATGTAGGGTGTAAAAACCAAAGAAAAAAAAAGCACTTGAGCCGTGTGCCATATTTTATGGTCTCTCTATCTCTCTTTGGGAAAGAGTACATAAAATCTTTTATATTTATTGTATGTGGTGGTTCTGTGTTTAATGTATGAGATGGCATACATAAATAATGTAGAATTGTGTGGGTGTGTTATTGGTGGGAAATATATTTTCTCATAGTACATTTGTATTTGTAGGCAGCGTGAATGTTTTTCGGTAACATTGGTCTAGGCCAATGTTAATGTCATTTAAACAAATTAAAATTTCAACAAAAAATAAAAAAGAAATAAATATAAAACATTTTCACTTACAATGAAGCACAATTTTTGTTTAAAATCAAATCTATTTATATTGCAAAATATTTTAATTTATTTATTTATAGTAGGTATTTTTTTTTTTTTTTATTTTTTGACATTTAATTAAAATTATGTATAATAATGTATGATATAATTCCATAAATTTTAAAATATTTCATTAAAATTATTACTTTATATTTTACATGTCTCATAACATTTATAATTTATGAATTCCACCAATTGGTGTCTTTTATCTTTTCTCACCTTGAACTTTGTGGGAAACAAAATTAACCCATTTGGTACATGTTCAAAATCCGTTTTAAAGAACTGTGTAGTTTTTTGTTTGCCTGAAGATATTCTCTGGTGGAAATGTTGGGTAGGAAAGTTAAAATTTTGGCATACAAATCTCAAATGGGTGGAAATATTTAAAAAATTTAAATTTTGTAATTTTTGTCAGTGTTTGTGTTATTTGATTTTATTTTTTTTTTTAATGAATTATGATGGTTTTTGACTCGTTTTTAAATTGTCATATGGCAATCCTTACTTTATTATTTGTAAAGCGTGGTTAGATTTTAAGAGCCGATGTTGATGTTGAATTAAACACAAATTATTTAGGAAATTATTGTCATTTTTTTTATTATAATAATATTGTATAGTTCAATTATGTATAAAACAAAATATCGGCTAAATGGCCGCCGCGACCTCGGCGGCACACCTCCATCCAATGGTCCAAACTTTTGATGACGCTGAGGCATAATTGAAGTTCTATGCCGTTAATGTGCCAAATTATCTCATCCTTTAGCTCTTGAATTGTTGCTGGCTTATCGTCGTACACCCTTTCTTTCAAATAACCCCAAAGAAAGAAGTCCAACGGTGTCAAATCACATGATCTTGGCGGCCAATTGACATCGCCACCACGTGAGATAACACGGCCATTGAATTTGTCACACAAATGAGCCATTGTTTCGTTAGCTGTGTGGCAAGGGGCCCCGTCCTGTTGAAACAACATATCGTGCACATCCATATCTTCCAATTCGGGCCATAAAAAGTTCGTTATCATCTCACAATAGCGAACACCATTCACAGTAACTGCCTGACCGGCATCATTTTGGAAAAAATACGGCCCGATGATGCCGCCAGCCCATAAACCGCACCAAACAGTTACTCTTTGTGGGTGCATTGGTTTTTCGACAATCACTCTTGGATTATCATTCGCCCAAGTGCGGCAGTTCTGCTTATTTCTTCGAAAGTTGATCATCCACTGTTGCCATTTCTTACAACCTTTCTGACCATTGACGACATTTAGAATGGTCAAGGGGCTTTAGTTCTTGAGTCAATTGCGCCTTCTAAGCATGTAAATGCAAGTCTTTATGCATAATGTTCATCAACGACGAGCGTGAGAGGTGCAATTGTTGGGCACGACGACGAGTTGAGGTGAATGGCTCTTCAGCCACACTATCGCGAACAGCAGCAATATTATCTGCAGTACGAGCTGTACGAGCATGCACTGGTGTTTTCACATCTCCTACAGATCCGGTTTGCTCAAATTTTGCACGATTTTTCCGATTGTACGCACATTTGGACGATTAAATCGACCGAAAAAACATGAAGTGCACGCCCATTTTCATAATAAGCCTGAATAACATTAAGGCGTTGCTCGATTGTGTATCTTTCCATGGTTTAAATTGAGTTAGTCTGAAATTGAGAAATGTCAAATGAAATGCAGAAAAAACAACAACATCGTCCCTTAAAATTTAACCACCCTTTATAATATGTATTAGTTTTCAATCCCTCATACATATCGCAATGTTCTCCTTCGGTGTTGTCATAGCTCTTAACCCCAGCGAAGTAAAACGCAATAACAGGGATGTGAACTAAAATGCTGCAACAATTTTCGCAAAATCTTCATTAGATGACGGGCACCAACTGTTCTAAGATTTATCATCTCACGCAATTACAGTGTTGCCATATTTAAAGCTCTTCATCTTTCACCTTCTTTCATCTTTCCTCTATTCCCTTTCCAAAAAAAGCATAAATAAAAAATAGAGAACATTTGTGAGTTGAACCAAATAAGTCAAATAAGTACCATACTACTTTTAAGGCTACAATAGTACCAGAAAATGTACTATTGTACCAATTTGGTTACAAATAATATTACAAAAACTTGAATTTGAAAACGTTATGGAGGTGAAAAAATAATTTTGAAGTGAAATACATTTCTTTCTTGATGTGAAAATAATTTTTGTTGTAATATTGTAAAAATTTTCTTGAGGTGAAAAATAATTTCGGTGGTAAAAAAATTTCACCTTACTCCAAAATACTATTCAGTACTTAGCGTCTGATAAAAAATATGACAAATTTGTAATCAAGTTAGTACGGCAAATTTCAAGATACGAGGGCGGATCTATTAGTCCGTGAGTTTTCAAACTTCCTTCTAGTTATATGAAATGCAACACTGCTCCCATCAAGTGCCATCTGTTAATAGACTACTGTCAAATTTGAGCAAGTTCCGTCATTTACTTTGCGTTTAACAGCTGTTCAAAACATACAGCCTCGTGGAATTTTTTAAAAATGGAAAAACGTGAATTTCGAGTGCTCATTAAACATTATTTTTTGCGAAAAAAACCGTCAATCAAACCAAGGAAAAGCTTGATAAATACTATGAAAAAGTGGTTTACTGATTTGCGTTGTGGTCGCACAAGTACAAATGACGCTCAAAGTTCTGGACGGCCAATTGAGGTCAATACACCCGAAAATGTCCACGATATGGTGTTGGCCGATCGAAGATGAAAAGTGCGTTAAATTGTTGCTGCCATAGGCATTTCATATGGCAGTGTGGTTTCGATTTTAAATGATCAGTTGGACTTAACAAAGCTGTCCGCAAGATGGGTGCCGCGTTTGCTCTCAATTGACCATAATGCACAGGTGCACGCGTGTGTATTCTCAACGCCAAATTCTCCGGACTTAGCCCTCAGTGACTATTTAATACAAAAATTGGAGAAACGTTGGACTAAAAGGAGATTATGTTGAAAAATATTTTTTTTTTGCAAAAAAAAACTGTGTTTCATTCAAAAAGTCACGGACTTATTGATCCGCCCTTTTACTTTAAAATTTTCACTTACAACTCTTTTAACCGCTATACAGGGTGGCGCAAAAATAACCTTCCGATGTTTTTTGGCTGTAATTAAAAAAAAAATGAAAAACTTTGATTCTTCTTGTGGATTATTTTTATTTGGTCTTTTAATTTTTTTACATCAAGTCGAGAATATGATGTAATTTTTTTGCATTTTTCATCACTTTGCCCAAAACTTCCGGCGATAGGTCCTCACATTCTTGACGGATATTGTCTTTGAGAGCTGCAAGAGTCTGAGGCTTGTTGACATAAACCCGCGACTTCAAAAAGCCCCACAAAAAGAAGTCTGGAGCGGTCAAATCAGGCGATCTTGCTGGCCAGTGCAAATCGCCAAATCGGAAGATTAGGCGCCCGGGAAATGCATCCTTCAGCATATCGGTTGTGGCACGTGCAGTGTGTGGCGTTGCACCGTCCTGTTGGAACCACATGTTTTCCAATCCCAATTTATCAAGTTGCGGCAAAAAGAACTCGTTGATTATTGCTCTGTAGCGCTTACTATTCACAGTAACCGTTTGGCCCGCGACGTCTTCGAAGAAAAAAGGTCCGATGACTCCTCCAGCGAAAACAGCAAACCATACAGTGACTTTGGGCGGGTGTAATGGCTCTTTGTGGGTTACACGCGGATTTTCAGTGCCCCAGAAGCGTAAATTTTGCTTATTTACGTACCCGCTAAGATGGAAATGGGCCTCATCACTCATGATTATTTTTGACGAAAAAACATCTTCATTATTGCTCAAATAAATAGTCACCAATATTCCGAGTTCTGGAGCAGTGTAGCGTAACATTGTTTATTAACGTGTATTTCGCATGTGTTTACTACACAAATGTGAAAACAGAACTGACATTAGGGGCCAATCGCAAAATTTATAGCATTTTTTGATAGGAGGATTACTTTTGCGCCACCTTGTACAGATTTTGTTCATTTTCAATGCCAAACTGCTGGGGAGGATGGTACATAAATTTGGTTGCGTCCTGATGCCATTTGAGGATTAAGAAATGTCACCAGTGTAGTTCGAAATGCTTTTTTGTCTCTGCTTAAAAGTTATAGTTTTTGATTTACGAGGTTGCGTTGTAAACCCTCGATATTTTTTTACAAACGGAATGACAAAATAGTATATATAGAAGTATGTACAATATGGGTTAAACAAATACATATTTACACTTTCATATAATTTAAATAAATACTTAAAAGTTCACCAATGTTTTACCTTCATATATATAAATTTTTGCAACATTTTGTTAACCTACATATATATAGATGTTAAATAATGAGTTTTTATGGCACAGGTGGTTAAAACACCGACAAACAAATTAGTAAAATATAAATGTGTTTATTAGGGTGGAATTCAATTGATTTATGTCGAATTTAAAGGATGAAAATTAATTGTAGAAATTTTAATATTTACTCTTATCGGTTTAAAACCCATTTTAAACTAAAAATTGAGAAAAATATTTTATTAAAAAATTTTTATTAAATTTTACACATCGTTTAGGAATACTTTTTAGTTATATTCTATGTAATATCCAATAAAAAATGTAAAATTCTCAATTAATTTATATAATTTTATATGAATGACATGTTCTAAGTTTTTCAGACCAAGTTTTAAAATATAAATTTCTCATATTTGTAAATTAGTCCCCCCTAATATTTTTATTCATTAAAATGGAAATGAAATTGTTATATGTTGGCTAATGAATTTTTGGTTTTTGTTGTTCCAATTAAAGTTGAAATTTTCATTATTTTATTGTTTTTGAAAACAGATGATCTCTAAACAAAATAAAGGAAATATGTTTAAGTGAATGTAAAATTGAATATATTTTTTTGTGGTAGTTGATTAATTACTGCATCATAATCCTTATTGAATATAAGCCCTTGATATATTTTATTTATAATTAATCATACTTATATTGTACTCTTTTTTATTATAATTATAAAAAACTTAGTGTCATTATAATTACTAACCATTATTTCTTTTTTTATTTTCAGGTAAGAAATAAAGTTGTTTGCTTTTGGTAAGAAATTTTTGTTATAATAATTAAATACTTTGACTACTTGAAAATTAAAAAAAAAGTTTCGATAATTGAAAAATTTATTATAAGTCCAGTTGCCAGTATTTACTGGATACTATTTACCGTAAAGGAAATGCAAATATTGACATTTACAGTTTAAAAAATATTGAACTGCAATAACTTTTTTATAACCCAAATTTTAAAGCAAATTGGGGCGTTGTTGTGTAAGGTAAGCGTATTGTACTGTTACCCAGAAGGTCCCTAGCGATGGTAATACCAATTTAGAAATATATTGTGTATGAGTTTTCTATCCCTCTATATTGTTACGTCCTCCTTCTCGTTACCATAGCACCTAACACCAACAAAGTAAAATAAGATAACAGGTCTATGAAGTAAAAAACTTCTCCAGTATTGCCAACTCTCGAATATTGCCAAACTCGAAGCCTTACAACTTTCACCAACTATAGACTCTCCTTTATCCCTTTTTCAAAGAAAACAACACATTAATTTGTAGGAAGAACTTCCTAACACAATCGCTTCTATTTAAAAATGGCAGAAGTTTCATCGTTTTAGGAACGTATGATCTTCACATAATTTTCGACACTCTACACGTTTCTCCAAACTGCCTCAGCCCTTCCCGTTATATTGGACTCAACTTCCCGTTTGAAAAACTGGAGAGGTACACGAACGTCTATTGACCTTTTATCAGGCAACTGGTCCACAGTCTCGTTATCCCGCCATGCCCACCAACCCAATAGATGTGTACTCCCCTGCTCGTATAAAGTTTACCTAAAGAGTCCTTTTGAACGATGAGTACCTCAGATTAGTGGAGATCTTAATAGCCACTTAACCATCAATATAGAAATTAACCGTAATAACCAATCATGTCAGCGACAGAAGTAAGGTCAGCATCCATTTTGTCCTTCAAAACTTCTACCTGAAAAATGCTGCAGTTATCGGGAAGTTTATAGGACTACTCGATATTTAGCTCTCGAAACCCTTAGCACGAACTACCTCCCATCTGTGAAGAAATTTAATTTTTTTGCGGTCGGAGCGAAGACCTGTCAATCATCCATACTCAACCATAGTGAAACGCAGTTCCTCATAGAAGCCCAACCTAGGGTTAATGTAGTCACTGCTACCATTTGCTTCCCTAATTACCTTTCCGTGACCATAGGACTAATCATATTAAATAAAATGAACTTAACTTAATTTCATTAGCAATAGTACGGCTTTATTAGAAATAACAAATATTCTCATTATGTATGGAACACGATTTCATTCATGAGGATACCGCGGCTTTCCAAGACTTTGTGTGCATCGTTTATGGAGTATTCCCATAGCATCGCTTACAAGAAAAAGTCTAAAGGGGCAAAATCGTAGCTGCGAGGCATCGCCAAGATGATCCACACCAAATTGTCACTCTCGGTGTATGCAATTACTTCTTTTTTAGATCCCCCGATGCGCCACGTCAGAAAAGATGATCTTTTGGCCAAATTCGATGTCCGATTAGCTTCTGTAAATCCCAAACTGAGTAGTGAACGGTCGTTTGCCTGCAATTCAATAGGACCTGGTAAGCTAATAATGCGGAATCTTTGTGTAAAATTCACATAAAGTGTAATATTTTCCAACGATGTTAAAGCGTAAAGCGACTCATTTGGACCGGCGAAGGTATGTAACTGACTGATGGTGAATATTTTTAAAAGAAAAAATTTATCAGTGTCAAAATAACATATGATTTCAAAAGAAACTTGTATTTGGACCACCCTGTACACAAACTGTCCAGTAGTACCCAAGCGAATAACATACTTCAACAGGTCCCCTTAAAACGTCAACTCTCCTCCATAAAGTAAAATTGACCTATTAACTACCTGCGATCAGGTAACAGACCCAAAGAGGGCATTTGTGGTCTTTTTGAGATTTTGCTCAATATTGAGCTTCCCTGAGAACTTGCTGTTCAGTATTACCCTCATGTACTTTGTATGGTGTTATGTAGAATCATAAATTATGGCTAAAAATTTAAAAAAAAAATTGTATATTTGCTTAAGCGAACATTTTTTTATCTATTTAGTTTAAATTTAAATCTATGTTTCCACTCTGTTGATAAAAAACGATCACGACCAGAGATGCAAGATGGTAGCCCATTAGCCGCTACCAGACAAGAAATCTGGTTTTCTAAACAGTTATTTCCTAAAATTATTTGTAAAATTTAAGCCGATTAAGCCACCGCAAGTTTTTGACTTTAGCTGCCGCCACACATATTTTGTATCGGTTTGCGTCTATGATCAGGAATTTGGATCGCTTCTCGAAATTTTACCAAAACTTTACTTGGTGTAGGGTATCATATAGTCGCTATACCCTACTTTAACATTCTTAATAGTTTAAACCTCATTTAATATAAAAGGACAAGTATTTTTTATGTTTAGAAATTAATGAAATTTTTCTAAATCCCTTTTTTGGTACTTTGTGAAACCACTTGGTAGCTCTGTGCTAAATTTTGGTCATGATGCATATAAAACGTTTACTTTTGAAGAATATGTTATTGTTATGGCTTTTTTATTTGGAAATTTAAAACACACAAATAAATAATACCCTAAAATTCCACCAATCAATAATTTTGTCTGTAATTAACTCAATTAACAAAATAATCAATAATGGATATTATGAAAAATTAACAAAATATTGTTGGTTTTGCCCCTACTTCAGCACTTTAATTCCCGAAAGAAAGGTTTTGTACAAACTTCCATTGAAACTAAAGGGTGTCCCAAGAAGAACGCAATTTTTAAATTTTAAATAAAACACAGATATTTAAAAAAAATCGTGAAACTTTATTATATCGTAAAGTAGACAGAATGAGGTTATGTATGGAACAATATATCGTGCAGATGGCCGCCGCGGCTTTGCTGGCATGCACGCGATCTTTTAATGAAATTTTCAATGACCGTTTTGCATGAATGCTGCGGTATTTCATTAATGCAGCGTCCAATTTCCTCTTTTAAGGCTTGAGTCGTCGTCGGCTTATTCGCGTAAACCATCGACTTCAAAAAACCCCAAAGAAAAAAATCGAATGGTGTTAAATCGCACGATCTAGGCGGCCAATTATGATCTCCAAAACGCGAAATAACACGACCGGGAAATGACTGATGCAGCAATCGAATTGTTTCTCTGGCTGTATGACATGTGGCGCCGTCTTGTTGGAACCACATGCCCTCCACATTCATTTCTTCAATTCTAGGCAAGAAAATACTGGTTATCATTTCACGATACCGAACACCATTGACACCATTGAGGCTTGACCTGCCTCATTTTCATAAAAAAAGGTCCAATGATTCCTTCAGCCCAAAAACCACACCTCACAGTGACACGTTGAGGATGCATTTGCTTCTCGTGAATCACTCGAGGATTTTCCTCACCCCAAATGCGACAATTCTGCCTATTGACGAAGCCATCAAGATGAAAATGGGCCTCGTCACTGAAGATGATTTTATCGGCAAAATCAGCATTTTCATGTTGTCTCTCCAATACCCAATTAACGAACTCCCTTCGCTGTCCATGGTCAGCTGGCTTCAGTTCCTGAGTCAATTGAACTTTGTATGCATGAAGATGCAAGTCTTTCGTCAAAATTCGCTTCAAAGTGGATTTGGAGACACCAATTTGCTGAGCTCGGTGTCGAATTGAGGTGGATGGAGTTTGAGCGACATCATCACGTACAGCTGCGACATTTTCGGTCGATCGACCCGGTCGATGGCGCGTTGTTGTCTTTACATCACTAACAGACCCAGTTTCGGCAAATTTATCCATTAATCTCTTTACAGTTGACTCTTTTGGAGCATTATTGTGACCCCAAATTGATCGCAATTTGCGATCCGCAAAACTTTCACCATTTTATGTAAAACAATTTCACAATGAGAATGCGTTGTTCATTCGTGTAGCTCTCCATTTTTACTAACCTCATACCTTCTACTAGCAAACAATAACAATTGTTCAAATGTCAAACAATGACACTTCGAATGTTGCCAGATTTAAAAATTGCGTTCTTCTTGAGACACCCTTTAGTTTCTTAATGTAACTTTTTCATTGAGTGTAGCAAAACTTTTAATAAAACTTTTTATAAAGATTTGCCGTAACTTAATGAAAAACATCAATAAATGAGTTGCAATCGCATTTAAAAATTTATTAATATCATAAAAATTATTCTCTCCGTGTATATTGTAACAACATTTCTGTTATTTTACATAGTTTTATTTAATTTTTGTACTTTATTAAATTAAAACATCTGTATTGCAATAAAAACATTTAAATGAATAAAATTTTAAAATTGTTTTATATTGTAAATCAATTGTCTATATTTTCTATTTGTGCTTGATTCAATTACAACATCATCAGTCAATAACAGTGGCAGCAACAGCAACAGCAATATAATAAAAGTACACACACTCAGAGTTGCTGAGTATATCAAGAAGTATATCGTAGGTACTATGAAGTAGCCAGCAATAGCAAATATATCAACTAGCAACACCAAATGGCAATAAAATAATTGAAAAAAAAAAAAATCAAAATACCCAAAAACAATAAACAATTTTATTTCAAATGTAAATAAATATAATTCATTGATGGTGATGAGCAATAAGGTCTGTTCCATCAACACACAATTTGTACAACAAATAAAACAAATATTCAATTTACAAATTTTATTTAAAATTTTAATAGATTTCTTAAAAAAAAAAAAACACTTAAAAATAGAAAAAAAAAAAAATAACAACAAATTTGCATGTAGCTTAAATAAGTGGTGGAGTACATTGTTTGTGTGTTGTTTTGTACAGGGAAGTCGGGGTAGTTGAGATGGAATATTTTTATTTGTTTTGACAAAATTCTACCGCGTGCTAATGCATACATAAGAGTGGGCCGTAGTTGATAAATTTTCGATTGTAAAGTTGTGCGGCAAAAAATTAAATTTTTTTTTTACATCAATTAATGTCTTCTGTTTGCAATAAGGGTCACAGTTTTTGATCGTGGGAATTTCTAACAGTTAATATATAGTGTGTGATATTCGTATACAGCGTATTTCACGATATAAATTACCTGTTAGAAATTAATCTGATTTGTTAGAACTCGGAATTACCGGAATCGAAATATTTACATGATGGGCTTTGTGGTGTAGTGGTTATGAAGTAGTACTGTTACACTGATTGAGATTAATTTACAAAATAATATGTGTGAGTTTTCTATCCCTCATTCATATCTCAGCGCCCTCCTTCAATGTTCCAATAGCACTTAATACCACCGAAGTCAAATAACATAACAGAGCTATGAACAGAAAAATTTCAACAAGATCGCCAACTCTAAACCAGATGGCGTGCAATAATTATTGTAAGATTTAGTATCTCTTGGAATTATAGTATTGCCATATTTGAAGCCCTCCTTCATTCAGCATCTTTGATTAATAAGTAAGGAACATTTTTTGAGTGTTGCTCCTCTTAAAAAAAAAAGAATTAAACTATTTTCAAAATTTTACTTTTCCCCTTTTAGGAATCGTTTTCTACAACAGTTTTGCATTGGCTCCACTTCAGAATCGCAATTTTTTTAATACGGCCCAGTCTAATGTATATTAAGGTATCCCTTAAATTACGAATTATTAAATTTCAATAGCAAATCCCGGAGTATTGTTTTATTTGGTCTCCGTTTTTTTTTTACTTATCCGTTCAGATAAAAATGGGCCTTGTCAACGTGTATTCTGTATCTGTTGAATTGCCAAATATTAAAACAAAACGGACAGATGCCTTCATTTGTAAAAGTTATAGCATCCACCGATAGGGTCACTTTCGGCACCTTGTATATAAAATTTATTAAAATAAATTTTAGAAATTTTCAAAAACTTGCAAATCTCGAATGCGAATCGGGACAGATTTACATTTCCCAAATGTTTTTCTTCGAATTCGTACATTTGAGATCAAATGGAATAAAATTACAAATACGATAATTTCTAATTTAGTGGACACCTTAATGTATTATGGATATTTAATTTTTAGTTGTTGCTGTTTTATTAACTTATCTTTTTTTATTAACATTTCTTTTTTTATGAAAATTTGGTTTTATTTTTATTAATTTGTTTTATTTTCAATATAAATGCGTAGTTTTTATGTTATTAAACGCAGAGAAAAAAACATGATTTTGGCAATTAAATACGAAAAGCATCATATATATTTGGGGTTATGATTGTGCCAACCATAGTCGTATGATAATATAGTTATCTTATTATGATAATAAAATATGAATAATTTTATCATAATATTGTCCCTATTATGATTCGAAAATAAAAGTATTCTTTAAATTTAAAAATATTGCTTTAAGAAATGTTTTCCCTTAAAAAAAATGATATTAAGGATTTTCTTTTAATAAAAAACGCAGATTTTATGGACTTTCTCTAAAAGAAAAATTCTTAGATTCTTTGGACATTATATAAATTTTTCAATATTATTTGATCTATCACTTTTAATTATATATTTTTAATTTTATTAGGCTCAAGATCATAATTTTTTTAATGATACTAACGAATAGTAAACACTAATTTTTTTATTAAATGAAAAAAATTGTAAGGATCAGTTATTTGTGTTAGGTGGTTCAGAAGGAGGCTGAAGGAAGATGACCTGGTCGCTCGGGTCGAAAGTGTGCACTCCCTCTAGCGGTGATCCTTACAATTTTTTCCATTTAATAAAAAAATTAGGGTTTACTATTCGTTAGTATCATTAAAAAAATTATGATCTTGAGCCTGATAAAATTAAAAATATATAATCTTTGAACATTTTTAAGATTTTTTAGATAGATGAATTTTTTATTCAAAGAAAGGCCTAAGAATCGTAAGTTTTTTAAAAATATATAAATTTTTATTTTAGAAAAAAATTGCAGAATCTGAGAATCTTAAAATGTTTTTATAAGAAAAATTTCTAAACTACTCTTGAGTTCTATCGAGTTTTTCGTATAAATTTTTTTGTATTAATTCACAAGAAAGTTGGTAATTTACAAGAAAATAATTTAAAAATATAAATAAAATAATCTTTTTAGAATTATTGTATTTTACAATGTTGTATAAAAAAATAAAAGCACCCAGAAAAAAATGATTACATATACAGATACATTTTTACATGGGAGACTTAACTGATATATTTTTTTATAAAAACAAGACAGTATTATGACTGCAAATATAAAAGACATGTTTTATTTTGATTTATAACACGCTGCTACAAAAAAAAATGCAAGAACTTGTGAAATGAACTAGTGTAGGTTGTAGGTCTAGCTGAGTGTATTATATAACCGCCCAGCAAAAATGAAGCTGCCAAAGAAGCAATAAAAGCATCACTACTATGGCAAAGGCATCACGTCTTTTCTGATGGTTTCATCGATGAATTTAACATAAGCGTGTCATAGGATGGAAGTATTCAAATGTAGCTACTAGCATTACTCATACTTTACTCTAAGGAAGCAATGAAAATACAATGATTAGGTTTTCTGATGCATGAGTGGAAAATGTTTATATACTTTGTAGTATTTAAGCTTTGATGAAAATTTAATTCATAAGAATGAAGAAAAATAAGTTTAAAGAAGCAAAATTTATGCATTAATAAAAAAATACTCTTAATTAGAACACATAAATAATTCTGCATTAATGAAAAAGAATTTTTGAAACATTTTTCAAATATTTTAATGAATTTTTAGACAAATTTTAAAATATTTTTGGATAATTTAAAAACTGTTTATACAATTTGGAAACATTTTTAGACAATTTTAAAATATTTTTAAACAATTTTAAATAATTTTTGCACAATTTTAAAACATTTTTGGGCAATTCGAAGTAATTTTTACACAATTCAAAAATGCGCAGATTGCGTTGTCTTAAATATTTAAAGCTGAGAAAATGCAAATGACAGGCCTGCTAGTTTCAATTAAAGGTAAAAAAATCTGTTTTTCTTGGTACTTCAAAACTTTTATAAAAATTGCAAAACTGCACTGATTCTAATCCTCATGAAACTTTAAACTAAAATATAAAAAATGATTAAATAGAAAAAAATTATAAAACTTCATCAGAACTATTTTTTCAATTTGAATAAATGCTTTAGATTCAAAAAATATACGATATACTATAACTTATGCTTTAGAAGTAATGAAGAGTGATATTTTAAGATATGCATCGGGTTTATATCCAGATCACTGCATTTAAAATATGAACACATGAATTCTTTTGGAAGTGCCTTAGAATAACAGCAAAAAATCATAAAAGAATGTTAACTGAAGTTTAGGAAGCAATAAAAGAAGTTATAGTCACAGAATGACTACTATTTATTTTTGCTGGGCGGTTTTATAAGTTGCAATATACCCTCAAAATTTCGAGATATGGGGAAAAGAGTATTTTTTTTTTGGATTGGAGCAATTAAACTTTTATAACTCAGTCATTTTTTAACCGATTTTCTTTGGTAATTGAAACGCAAATAATAAAACAAAAGCCAATTTTTATTGGGCTTTAATTGCGATTCGTTAACAAAAATAAGGAATTATAATAAAGGGTGTCCCAAGAAGAACGCAATTTTTAAATCTGGCAACATTCGAAGTGTCATTGTTTGACATTTGAACAATTGTTATTGTTTGCTAGTAGAAGGTACGAGGTTAGTAAAAATGGAGCGCTACACGAATGAACAACGCATTGTCATTGTGAAATTGTTTTACCAAAATGGTGAAAGTTTTGCGGCTACAGTTCGCAAATTGCGATTAATTTGGGGTCACAATAATGCTCCAAAAGAGTCAACTGTAAAGAGATTAATGGATAAATTTGCCGAAACTGGGTCTGTTAGTGATGTAAAGACAACAACGCGCCATCGACCAGGTCGATCGACCGAAAATGTCGCAGCTGTACGTGATGATGTCGCTCAAACTCCATCCACCTCAATTCGACACCGAGCTCAGCAAATTGGTGTCTCCAAATCCACTTTGCAGCGAATTTTGAAGAAAGATTTGCATCTTCATGCATACAAAGTTCAATTGACTCAGGAACTGAAGCCAGCTGACCATGGACAGCGAAGGGAGTTCGTTAATTGGGTATTGGAGAGACAACATCAAAATGCTGATTTTGCCGATAAAATCATCTTCAGTGACGAGGCCCATTTTCATCTTGATGGCTTCGTCAATAGGCAGAATTGTCGCATTTGGGGTGAAGAAAATCCTCGAGTGATTCACGAGAAGCAAATGCATCCTCAACGTGTCACTGTGTGGTGTGGTTTTTGGGCTGGAGGAATCATTGGAACTTTTTTTTATGAAAATGAGGCAGGTCAAGCGCAAACAGTCAATGGTGTTCGGTATCGTGAAATGATAACCAGTTTTTTCTTGCCTAGAATTGAAGAAATGAATGTGGAGGGCATGTGGTTCCAACAAGACGGCGCCACATGTCATACAGCCAGAGAAACAATTCAATTGCTACATCAGTCATTTTCCAGTCGTGTTATTTCGCGTTTTGGAGATCAGAATTGGCCGCCTAGATCGTGCGATTTAACACCATTAGATTTTTTTCTTTGGGGTTTTTTGAAGTCGATGGTTTACGCGAATAAGCCGACGACGACTCAAGCCTTAAAAGAGGAAATTGGACGCTTCATTAATGAAATGCCGCAGCATTCATGCAAAACGGTCATTGAAAATTTCATTAAAAGATCGCGTGCATGCCAGCAAAGCCGCGGCGGCCATCTGCACGATATATTGTTCCATACATAACCTCATTCTGTCTACTTTACGATATAATAAAGTTTCACGATTTTTTTTTAAATATCTGTGTTTTATTTAAAATTTAAAAATTGCGTTCTTCTTGGGACACCCTTTATCTCTTAATTAAGAAAAGTACAATAAATATGTGAATTTTTAATCGATTTACACGAATAAAAGCTTGTTTTACTCAGAAGGACACTGACTTTAAGATTATTGCTGTTTTAAAAGAAAATGAAAAAGTTAAAAAAAAAAAAATTAAAAATTTTTATATTATTGAAAAAATCTCTACACATTTATATAAACAGTCGTTCGAAAGAGCGCTTTAATTTCTAATTAATGCCGTTGACCGTTTCGAAATCGGTTAAAAAATGACTGAGTTATAAAAGTTTGAGTGCGCCAGTCGAAAAAAAATACTCTTTTCCCCATATTTCGAAATTTTGAGGGTATATTGCAACTTATAATACCGGTTATATAATACACTCAGCTAGACCTACAACCTACACTAGGTCATTTCGCAAGTTCTTTTTCAGTGTAGCACCGTGTAATTATTTATTGATTGTTGTCATAATTTTATAGTTCCATAATTATCATATTTTTTTGATATTCAGAATTTTTGTTACCACAGATGGTTACAGCCAATCATGTTATAGAATGGAAAGTGACAATCATGAAATAATAAAATATTTACTATAATAATGATGGTAGCGTGTATATAGATGGTTAGAACTTATTTATAAACGAATAATATGATAGTGACAACCACACCCGAACGCCACAAGCATAATATAGTAGCAGTGATCATGCTGCAACCATGTTTTTTTCTCTGCGTGCAGGTGAAAATGATTTTTTCAGTGGTGACAAAACTGATAAAATTTTTTTGTTATGACAACAAGACAGTATTATGCGTGTAATTAATTTATAATTATACATTAATTGTTGTCAGCATATTATAGTTCCATAATTATCATATTTTTTTAATAGTTAGAATTTTTGTTACCACAGTATGATTACATCCAATCATGTTTTAAAATAGTAGGTGGCAATCATGAAATAATAAAATATTTACTATTGATGTTTGGTACCTTTCTGGATGAGAACTTGTATTTTTTGGCCAAAGTGTTTCAAGTGATTGCATCTGCTTTAAATTCAGAACCAAGAAATTTTTCGAGTGGGTGATTTTAAAAATTAACTACAAAATTTAAAATGCTAGAAAAAATAAAGAAGGAAAATTTAATTAAACTAATATCTTACAATTTAAAAGCAAAAGCTAATGTCGGATTAAGCAAACATTTTTTATGTGAAATTTCTGCTACATAGAAAAGAGATGGTTTTCTGGAAATGTTTTTATTGGAAGCAAAGTTTCAATTAGAATTTCAAAAATAATCAGATATTAATAATCTGCCACAAAAATTAAGTATGATTTTGCTTTGATTTTTACTTTTAACTTAATAGTACTTCATATCTCTTTTTGGAATAACATTTGTTTTTATGCAGTTGGTTTTATCATTTCTATTTTCATTTCAACAAAAATTGTAATTCCCATACCCAATCGTTTCCGAAACAAAAACACAAAAATAATCATCATAATCAATTTAAAATTCTCTGAATACCACAAATACCTGTAATACATGCACATTGGTGTTATTCTGTTTGCATATTTTTTTTTTTGCTTGTGTCAAATAAATTTCCATAGAGTCTGTCTGAGCGTAAATATAACTTGATTTGTCATGAAAACGAAATTTTCATCAAACTAAAAAAAAAATAAATTACAGGGAAGTATACAAACCCCAAAGGAATTACAAATGGAATTTCGAAACAACAATATAAATTAAATAGTCATTAATTTTAATAGCACCAAAATATTTATCAGAAAAAACAAAATACTTCACGTGGAGATTTTGAAACTATTTTAAAACAATTTATTTTTTTAAATGAGAATACTATCCATTACAAATAATCTTCTATACTCTTTAAGAAAAAATCCTTAAAGGGTCCACCAACTGAAGATGTATTAACTCATGATTTATTAACTATTGTCCTGGAAAGCATGTCTCTGTACTGCTTACCAATAATTCTCAAATCAAAATACTCTTAGGATTATAAATAAGTTGAAATCAACCAACAAATTCAAATGCTGTAATAAAAAAGTTTTTATATTCTATGTAAAGAGCTATTTGTTCAATATGTAAGTACAAATGCATACACATTAGAGTGGGCCGAAATTGAAATTTTTATGATTCTGATGTACCATTGCAAAGACATTTGTTCAGAAATATTTCAACCGTTTCCATATTTTGAAAAATCTTCTAAATTTATTGTAAAATTTGATTAATTTTATTGTGATTTACAGTTTTTATTTACAGTTTATTTTATGCAGATTTTGCCAAAGTTAAAGAAAAAATTAAAAAAAGGTTTGCCATATTTTTTAAAATTTTCAAACGATTTCAAAAATTTTGTCATATTCTTGTTCCAAAATTAAATAAAAACAACGTATCACACAATATAAATTAACAGAAATTATTAACAGAAATTATTAAAAATTAGAAATTATATCTTAATACCAAAACCGAGCACTAGGAACTAGGCTTTTGGCTCGTTGTAGGGAAAACAGACCAGAGCCTCTAGTGGGAATCGAACCCATGACTCCCGCACTGATAAGCTAGCACGCTACCAACTAGCCTACCGGGGCGCTATAATTTTAGGTAATTTTTCGATTTTTCAGACAGAGTCGGAAGATATTAACCGATTTTCAAAATTTTATTTCTCATCCATTTGGAATGTTTTTCCACAACTTTTCCGCCGTGGTACAACATCACATTTTTAACTTGGGCCCACTCTATTTACACATGAGTGTAGTAACATTTTAATGGTCAAGACATTTGTTTATATTTTTATAAAGAAATGTATTTTCACAAAATTGATAGAAAAGTGTTTATCGTTTAATAAGATTGGAAATTTTTTATATTTTACTTGTAAAAATTACAGAGTTATTTAAATTTTCATAAGAATTAAATTAAAAAATCACTGGGGGTAACAGGGTGTGATATAAAGTTCGAGCATCTGTACCGTAACCATTGCATACGGATCGGTTTGACATGAGCTGTGGCAGGTAAAAACTAGACCGATGTAAAAATACCTGCGCCGTGATTAGTAAAATAGTTCCGGTCTGAAAGTAAGCCCAGTCTGAAAGTGCCCATTCTGTGGCCTATTCCGTGACCCGAGAATAGAAGACCGATGTGATATATTAGTGAAGTGGTACAAATATGTTGAAGAGACCGGTCCTCGGATAGGGCCTTTAAGTTCAAATGACTCTTCATTGCCTTTAAGGGAACTAAAAGCTGAGAAGCAATATGTAAATTGTTTGTAATTGAAGAAAATATTATTTCAATGTTGGAAACACAATAAAAAATCAATTCAATTGTAGACAATTATAATAAAAAATCATATAATAAATGTGTAATTTAATAATATGCATTTTAATTATATTTAATTTAAATTTATATTTAATTTAATAATATACACTCAGAATATTATGTAGCTTACTGTTTGTAGGTTTATAAAAAATGTTTCAGATTAGTTAACAATAATGAAACATACATTTATTTTTCAAAGAAATATTTATTTTATTTTTTTATACATTTGTTCAAAATGATTTACTGTAATTTTCCGATTTTTTCAGTTTCATTTATTGTTTTCATTTGTTTGAAATTTGAATATTATGTAGTTTACTGTTTGTAGTTTTATAAACAAGTTTTCAGATCAGTTAAAAATAATGAAACATACATTTATTTTTCAAAGAAATATTTATTTTAACTTTTTATACATTTGTTCAAAATGACTAACTGTCATTTTTTGAAGTTTCATTTATTTTTTTCATTTGTTTGAAATGTTATAAAAGTTTGCCCACAAAGCGGAGTTAGAGTTATAACATATATATTTTTTTTTCCTACCTGTTTTTAAAAATTCAAATTCTTTTTGTATTTAAATTGTTTGTTTTATATACAAAGTTATTTAAATTCAAATTTGATGAACTTCATAAACACACACACACACACTTATGGTCATTCATACAAAATGCATCTATAGACTGTGTGAGTGTACATTTTGCAGATTAAAAAACAAAAAAAGGAAACAATTTCAAATGAATGAATAATCAGTTATTTTTTTTCAGAATTGGTAGTTAAAATTTTAAGATTTCATTTTAACTGATTAATCATTTGTTTTTACTGATGTGCCAGTTGCTTAAATATATTTAATAACTAAAACGAATTAATTTAAAGAAAAATAATAAGATCTGCCCATCGTTTCTCGCTTCGATAAAGTTTTCGCAGAAAATATGTAAAACGCAACCTTGTTCCACTTTCAAAAGGGTGAATCACAGGCAATTAAATATATATTAATCTAAAGAATATAATAAGGCGCCGTATTCCAGTTATTTCTCTATCAAATAAGAAATTTTATAAAATTAAATTTGCCACATCTTTAAAAGTTGGAAGTTCGAAAAAAATTTCCAGTAAAAATGCAATCAAATTTATTAAATAGGGTGACTATAAATTTCTCGATGCGAAAACTTCTCTCATCAAAAACAGGGTGCTGGTTTTTAAATAAAATATAATTTCTTTTAAATGGTACGTTCTGTAATATTAAATTAAAATAATCAATCTAACTGAAAAATTTTAATTACAGAAAACTCCAATTATATTTAAATAAAAACAAAGAAATAATAATGGAAAAATTTTAAAGTGGGAAAATTTAAAATTTTCAAACAATTAAAGTTTAAAAAATTAAAGAACACTGGAAATTTAAAACTCGTATTTTTTCCATAACTTTTTCTTGGAATTTTTAGATTTCAAAACTAACTGAAAGTTAGAATAAAGTGCTTTTTGATTTTTTCATTTAAATTTAGCTAAGATGTTTTATCAAACATATTTGTATCACCCCTGCGGGAAATGGACATATTTCAGCACACTTCACGTAACCGATTCATTGTGATAGGGATTGGACCGATTTTTTATATGAAAAGGACCGGTCAGTTTAACATTGGCTTGTCCTAGGAGGGGGTTAATTTCCCTCTGTGACATGTCACAGGACTGGTCTTAAATAACATGTCTTTCAACTAACCCCAAAGAACATATCACAGAACTAACGCAAAAGAACATGTGATGACTCTTTTCACATTTTTCGTGATATGTACTTTCGGAACAGTTTACGGCACAAGTCCCAATTCCCAACTGACCCCTTTTTTCTCGTAGGGACTTAACTGATATATTTTGGATCTGTTCAGTTTCTCCCAAGTCCTGTTCAGACCGGTATTCTTTTCACCAGTCGCGGTACAGTATGACCGGTATGGTAGGTATGACCTGTCCTGTTTTCACCGGAAACGAGATAGGTCCTTTCAGACCAGCCCCATTTGCCACGGGTTACTGGACAGTTACAACAACTTAAACTTACTGCTAGTTTATTATGACCAAAAAAGAAATATTACCAACATGATCTGGTTCAGAACTGGTCCATTTTCATTGCCGAACAGACTTTAAAATCTGGTAGATTTACTCTAACTCGTCCAGTTTCGAGATATAGGTAATATTTCAAAAAAAGTATTGTTGACATTTTTCTATGAAATCATGAACAAGTCGTTTCATAACTTCTTAAATAGAACTTTAAGTTTCATTAAGTTTATGAACGTTTTTTAAATATGATAATTATTCATGGATTTTCGCCCAATGCAAAAAAATATGATGAAATATTTTTCCCTAATTTTCAATTGATTGATCAAATAATATTATATATAAAATTTGAAAATAATAAATAAATGCTACAAAAATGCCACTCAGCTAAAATTATAAGCCTGCAAATACAACTCTGCTATGAGAAAAACTCAAATGAGAAAATTTTCTTAGAAAACAATATAAAAATTGTGAACAAAATTTAAAAATATTTGGAAAAAAATTAAAAAGTTGTTCTAAAAAATAATTAAATATTAAATATTCAATTTTAATTTTAATTTAAGATTTCAGTAATTTAAAATTTGCTGGTTTTCAAATTTAAAAAATTAAGTATCCAATTTAAAAATATCGAGAATTGAAAAATAATCGAATTTACCAGCCAACTTTGAAAAAATGTATTTGAAATAATGTGTCTCTCAATTAAAAATTCCGAATGTACATTTTACACTTTATACAACATACATAAATAGATACTTCAAAACATACAAAGAATATTTCTTTAGTAATAGATTTATAATTAAATAAGAAATTTGCAGCTATTGATTATAGTCTTTGGCAATGATTTTTTTTATGTAAAAACCACAAACATTTTTTACAATTTTTCTCTGCAAAGTGTTTAAATTTTAAATCCTTGGAAAATGTTGTGCCAATAATGCTGTCTTCCAATTATTTAAGGCTTTAATAATGATGACCCTTGAAAATTTTCATTTATTTTTGGGTTGACAATAGAAAAAAAAAAATAAAACAAATGATTACAACAAATAAAATGTAATCCTTTTTAAATGAAAAATAAGGCTAACCGTAGATAAATATAAAAAAATGCTTAAAAAATACAAACAAACAAAAAAGTATTGTTTATCATAAAAAAAAAAATATAATATTATTTGTTAAATAAACACAAAAAGAGACTATAAAGTCTTTGTTGACAATAATATTCACAATTTGTGTAATGAAAAATTTAATGAAATGCATTGAACCGTTTTTAATGTAAATATTGTTAATTAAAATTAAAAGACTACACTTCAATGGTTTGTGTGTCTAAATATCTGGGTTTCTGTTTCTAAATACCAATTAAAGTTAATTCATATAAGAGATTTCTAAGTGAAGTAGGTCAGAATATGGAATATGACTAATGGGGTTATTACGTAACTCTATGAAAAGTTTACACAGGACTGGTCTAAAAGAAAATGTCATGATATTTAAACCAGCCACGGGGTAGGTAATTAAGGAACCAATACTCTTTTCACCTTTCTTGTGATATGTATTTTCGGAACCGGTTCAGTTTTTACCTATCAATGGAGAGTTCCCAATTTCCAACTGACCCCTTTTTTACGGCAGGGTATATACAAAAATTTAACTAAATATAATTTCGAAATTACCGACTCAACCTGTGCTAAATATATCAGAGTTACATATTTGAACGTGACAAATTTTCACGTAGTTACAGACTAACCCCATAAATTCAAAAGTGTTCGTTCATAAGCCAATATAAATTTTTATACCAAATTTCAGTCAAATATCTTTATATTTAAGATCTGGACACACATCGTTTAATCATGACTCTAAGTCGATTAGTATACTAGGAGACTTATATTATTGTTACTTATAAAAATCAGCACAATGTCATTGTTTGTTACTCTGGTAATGTATATAAAAATAATATATAGTATAATATTAAAATTTAAACAGATTTTAAATTAATTTTTAAGAAAATTATATATTATGTGCAAACGAATATATTAACTTGTTTTATTAAACAAATTTATTTGGTATTATCGCTTTTAAGCTTTATTTCTGCGTAGGCTTAAGGTAGATTTATATTGTCATTAATAGATTTCCTAATAACTATTAATACAACTTTCATCTAATGCATATTTTCCCCCAATACTTTTATAAATATATGTTCTGCATAATTTATTTACTCTGATAGAAAATAAATTTTCTAACATATAGGCCCTAAATAAATATTATCATAAAATGGCTTGGAGCTTAATAGTATAATAGTTACCTAAATATACTCAGTATTGACCATTCAATTTTATTAATACCCAGTAAAAATACATAAACAAAATGAAATCATTTTGGACCATCATTACTAAACATCATTTATCATTAGCAAATGTCAATAACAAGAACTACAAGTTAAATGTTACCAACACTTTGATTTTTGTATGTAATAAATTTTGATGATATTTAATTTTTGTTACAACTTTTTTTTTGCACTTGTTAGTACACTAGTTTACAAAATAAATATAGGTTTATGTGACTATTTTTTTTTTTGTACTAAACAATTTTATATTCTCCAATTCTCCGTCTGTTTTTTAGTATTTCAACAAAAACTTGAAATTTTCTTCTTCTGGCATGCAAATCAAATGTCTACTCCTCATAAAATTTTTTAAAATCAAAAATAATTTTTTATTGAATAAACTGTAAGAAGGAGTTGCAAAGAAAAGTGTCCTTAATTCAAAACAATTATGAGTGATGATTATTTGTCCGATATGTTTTCAGGCATTGAGGGCGTCGTTTGCACCAAAACGATCATTTGGCCATTTTTCTTCAGAGAAGGCAAAATTGTCGATGGGAAACGATATCGATGGATGTTGTCCAAAAATGCATGAAAAAAGTCTAAACGGTTGCTAGTTTCAAACAATGCAGTTTCTGCAATAAAAATTAAGAAAAGCGACATTGACTGGCCACCCAGTTTCCAGACCTCTCTGGACTTCTTTTTGTGGGGTTATTTAAAAAGCAAAGTATAAGCCTCAGATCATTAACGTGCTCAAGGCAAACATTTGCGCCGAAATCATCGTTATACCGCCCCTGTTGCTCCAAAAATTTATGGAAAATGCAGCAAAAAGGGCACATTTTGCTGGGGCCAATACAGGCGGTCATTTGATTGATAGTATATTAAAAAAGTAGTCCAAATGATTTGAAAAATATTACACATATGGAAATCGGTTATTTGTTCAAGTTCAAATATTCACATACGCGCCTTGTATTAAGAAAATCTATTAATAAACTGTCAAGTTATGGCCAATTATATGAATTTAGACATGGAAAATTTTCACTAAATTAACACAAAAACATGTCATATTAAGCGTATGAGTAATTTTTAATATTAGTACACCTAACGTAATTTGTAAGTAAAAATAACAGAAAATACCATTTAAAATAAATTATATTTTATTTAAAAACCGGTCTACTGACTTTTAATTTAAATCAAATGGTTTTTGTTTTACACACAGATAAAACAGATTCATAGTGACAACTGAATTTCTTGCTAACTGAATATTTTGGTTGCAGCAACTGAATCATTTAGTTGTCCCAAACAATTGTTTTCTTGATACAATTGAAATATTTTGTTTCAACCGAAATTCTGTTGCATATCGGTGACTGCAACCAAACCATTCGGTTGGCAAGAAATTCGGTTCTTATAATGAATCTCTTTTCCCTGTGCATTTTTAAGTGTTGTTTAAACAACTGACATATCAGTTAAAAATAAATGTTAAAAAATATCTGATTAATTTAAAAAAATTTCCTTTTTTTTTGTGTTTTTGTTCGTTTTTTAATCTACAAAATGTATGTATGTCTATAGATACATTATGTGTGAATGTGTTTGTGTATGTATGTATGTTTCTGAATTTTTTGTAATTTGAATATAAATTTCAATTTTGTATATAAACAAACAATTTAAATAAAAAAACATATTGGAATTTTTTGAATATTTTTTTTTTTGAAACAGACAGGAAACAAAATTTTAATTTGTAACAACTGTTACGGAAACAAATAAACCATAATTTTCCGTTTTGTGGGTAAATTTTTTAATTAAATTTCAAACAAATTAAAGCAATAAATGAAACTGAAAAAATTGGTAAATGACAGTAAAACATTTTTAAAAAATGCCAAAAAAAATTTTTTGCAAAATAAATGAATGTAATCTACATAATATTTGGAATGTACATAAAAATAATAAAACTTAATACTCATACGCATAGTGCAATACATTTTTAAGGTAATTTAGTGAAAAATTCACACGTTTTGTTGAACACAATTGACCATAACTTTAGACTTTATTAAAGCATTTTCGGCAAAAAAAATACCTTAATTTATTATATATATTTATTAAAATAAAATTAAACAATTTTCTTTAATAATTATATTTTTACGAATTTTTAAAAATTAAAAAAATTTAATTTTGGCAAGTTCAAAATTTTTATGCCAGTTTGTTATTCTGTTTATAACGCATCGAAATATAGTTCCAAGACCTTATAGGGCTCCTTTGATATGACTATCACGGCGCAAAGACGAAAGTAGGGTTGATCGTTTTTACGCAGGGTGTTTGATATCCTGCTAGTATTTCAACTGAGAAAAATCGGTCCAGTGGTAAAGAAATTATGAATGAAAATCTCCAGGTATCTCTAAATTTTTTATGCAAATTTGTGTATTTTAGTATTGCAAAATATCAATTTAAGTCCGGTAAATAAAATCTTTTGTCATAATGAATAGTACACTCTAAAAAATGTTTGTAAAATTGCAACTATAAAACAGGTAAAGTGTTGTGTAATATTACGAAAATTCGGTAAATTTAAACACCAAATGCGTAAAACAGATCCGTTCACACTTTCATATACAATCATACCAACACAAAGTGTTTTTAAACATAATGTGCTTAAATTTAAACACATTATGCCTAAAATTAGTATTCTTGTGTTAAATTAAAATTTTACGCACAATATTTGTAAATATACACACCTAGTATGCTAATAATTATTTTGACATTTTGAAATTATAAAAGAAATAAAAAAAAATCTAAAAACAAATAATTATTTTTCAAAATTGTCAATTATTGAACAAATTGTGGTAAATGTATATTAGATTATTGGGTCAAGAATCAAAAACATCAAACATCCGCCAAAAAACTGAAAATACTGCATCAAATATTTATATCTATAAAGTTGGCTCTTTTAGAACGAAGAAGAGGACAAATCATATCGCAGAATAAAATATGCCCTGTTGAAATCTGCAATAAAACACTGAAAAATTGCAAAATGTATTTTATGTATTATAATAAAAATAAATTTATTGTTTTTATTAAAAAAAAGTTTTTTTTTGCAGTTGAATTCAAAATATGCGTGTGGGTAAATATACGCATATTTTTTTTGAAATTTTTAAGCACTGCATTGTTAGTTCTTTTAGAAGTTTATTTTTAGTAACTTTAAAAATTAATTTTAAAATTTCCTTTAATTTTTACACAACTTCAATGTAAATTTACACATTATGTGTTCAAAATATTACGCATAATGTGTGTAAATTTACCGAATTTATAGTAGGAGTACAGTTTCCTACTATAAGTTGGGTAAAATTCAACAGAAATTAATTAGAGTGTGGTATTAGTAGGATTTAAGATCATATTCTTTTTATAAATTTTTTTATTTCAAAGAAACATGAAAATTTTTATTAGTTAATTATAGAGAATAAAAATTGAGAAATTCCACAGAGCCAGCAGGATAGAATACTTAGTATTTTCGGCTGACGCTATCCAAACTTATCAATATCCACGCTCTCCTTTTTCCCCTTTGGTCATTGCTTGTTGATGATTGTCTATTTTATATTGAGTGTTTGGAAATATAATTGTCATAATTTTTCACCAGACTCCCTGAGTTGAATAATATTTTATATTCACCTCTAAAATTTTTTTTCAGCACGAATATTTTTTTAATTTCAAAAATTTGTTTCACTAAAGATAATGTTGACACATCCAAACACATTTTGACATTGAGGTGAATAGTATTATATATTTACCTCAAAAATTTTTTTTTTTTTAACCTTTAACCATGAATATTTTTCCCACTTAATTTTTTTTCCTTTAAAGAAAATGTTTTCACATTGAAACGCTATTTTCACCTCAAAAACTTCTTTTTTACCAAGACAATGTTTTTACAATTCGTTTTTTTGAATACAAACTATATGGAGGGTTAATAAAAATAAATTGTCTGTACATATTTTTGTCTGTTGGATGTTTATATCATTGAATCAATTACAATTCAACCAATTACAAACCAATGTTAATAAAATTAGTTTCTTTTTTGATTACCTTTATATTGAGGCTGAGAATAATTGGAGAAATCAAAATATCTCTGGGAAAAATTAAAAGACTAAGAAAAAATTGATGCGATATTGGTGTTAAGCAGACCAGAGTTCATGCAATATATGTTGGAATTCAGTGAGCAAAATGGCTGTATACCAGTGTTATTGATTTCATGTGTCAGACAAATTAAGAACGATGTATCTGAGTTTGTGTTTAACTCTTTAAGAAAAGAAGTTTGAAAGAAAGAATAAACGAAAAATTTAGTAACTTGACAAAACAATATACGATTTTTTTTAATTATTTCTATACTAAGGCGTATGAGCAATATTTTTCTAATAGTATTACTCACACGACTATAACAGATTTAAAAGATGCATCATCATGATATTTAATTTTTGCTATATTTTTTTGTTCTTGCTGATAAATGATTTAACTTGGCAGACGAACTAATTCTGTGTGTTTTAGTATTTATACAAAAAGAAAAAAAAAAAAAAGACAAAAATTAGATCAAATAATATCTGTTTAAAAGTCACAGATTTAAGGAAAATTTGTTAATTTGACAGAACATTAAATGTCTTTGATTTTTTTCGTATTGGCTTTATAAAAGGGTGGGGCAAAAATTATCATTTGATTTTCTTTTTCGCTATAACTTTTGTTTAAAGTGAACACTCATTTGGTTTTAACTCATTATGTATACTCGAATTTAAGAATTTTGTTTTGAACTGAATTTTGTATGGGAACATTTTCAAGTGTAAGTTGAAAATGTGGCGCATAAAATGCCATTGACTTCGTTTTCTTGTGGATGTTTCGGGCTCTCCTACCACATTTTTATGCACTGCTTCTAATTTTTCAGGCGATTGGCCGTTTGGTAGCCGTTTGGCTGTCCCGTGTTGTGTTGCTCTCTACAAATCGTATTTCGAATTGTTTGGGCTGCACGAATGGGATATATTCGCTGAAATTCTCGTTGCACTACTGACGAATTATAGCGCGTTCTGTAGCGATTCATTGTTATTCAGTAAAAATTTCGCACTTGTTTACTTCCCGAAAGTCAAAATCAAACTGACATACGATGCTGTTTGCAAAAATGGCAGCACTTTCCAATGGGGTGCTACTTAATGCTCCACTCTGTATATACAGGCGTATGAGTAATATTTACTATACTAACTTTTTCTACAGCTTTCTTCTTAACGCTGGCGTATGAGTAATATTTCCTTAATATATAACTCATACGTTTAAGCAACTCATTAAAAAGAACCATTTAATTTTCTCTGACAAACAATAAATGTGTACATTTCTGCTTAAATGATTTCACTTTATTTTATATACGAAATCACTCTACACTTTTGTAATATAAATTAACAATGACTGAATAGGGAATCATTTTAATAAATGACCGGACACAAACTACTTCTATTTTTCTCCCCCTTTATTTTTATTTTTTTTGCTTACATTTTGTATTTGAATGTCAAGCATAAAGTTTGACTGTGAAAGTAAATATATATTTAGGAATTAAGTTACAAGCAGACAGTCAGTGACATGCACAGTGACAGCAACAGCTCCTAACATCATTACTAACAAATGTAACATTAGTTATAACAATTGGATTTAAATATAGAAGAGTTTTGTTTGTATTTGTATGGCATTAACTTTATTTACAGGGAAAGAAAAACTAAATCATTGAACTAAATACAAAATTAAATATTGATTTATAGCAATAATGACAAACTTATGGTGAAAAAGTAGATGGCAGTGATTGTAACATTAACTAGGGAATATAATTATAATTGGTCAAGCCCGACCATTAGATACCCTACATCACTACGTTTTGAGTCATAGTTCAGGAGCGGAGAAAATAACAGAAAGGGACCTGATCCTACAGTGCAAAAATGTAATGAATAATCCGACTGAAATTGTTGAACAAGTTCATTTCAAAAAATATCGGGAAGATGGGCTAAGATAAGTACAAAGTCCAAATGTGGTCCGATTTCCTCTAAATTTGGAATGATGGCTGGTTACTGAAGGTTACTTCACAACCAAAATAACAGCCAGATATTTACGATCTTGCGTGTATAAATATAACTTTAGCCCTTTATATGTATGTGGGGAGGACATCTTAATAACAGACCGATTCTTACTCATTCAAATTTGGTGCGGCCTCGATAAAACAGAAGCTTTTGTGCCAAATTTCAGCGAAATATTATTATTTTTCCGATCTGTATATTGATTCCTTGTTTTTTATAAACACACGGACGAGCGGTCATTTCTAAATCGACGCAGAACTTATCTAAATAACAAATTTGTCCGCCCTTAAACTTATATATAAAAGTTAGAAAAAAAGAAAAAACTTCATGAGTTTCTCCCAAAATTTGATTTAAATATTAAGTCACTTAACTTTTCATATTAACACGCTTGGTGTAAAATAGATCCAGCTATTTTATCGGCAAAGGCTCTTAACAAAGGGAAGACTAATTTAAAAAGTGTTTTAATGAAGAAGGCCAAGCCCCTCAATGAATAAACATGCAGATATGTGTGTATGTGTGTGTGTGTTTGTTTTTATAAAGACCCTTTAGTTTGTAAGAAAATATACAACACATTTTTTTTTTTTGCTTTATAAGCATTATTCTGTTTAAGATTCAAAGCTTAAATGTTGAATTAATTTCATGATTCAACCTATTCGATGAAATTTCAACAACAAAACATATACAAAGATATACCCACTAATACTGACATAAAAACACCCGTACAATGTTTATTACATGAAGGGTTTGAAGAAGGGTTGTCTTTAGTGTTGCCACCCTTTGAAATACACTTTTATACAGATGCTGAGGGAAAATAATCCAAAATTACTTAAAATTATACAAATAATACACTGATACAAAATGGAAAACATTGAATATACATTTCAAATGACCTTTCAATGCACTCTCAAAAATCTGTAGTTATTGTCAAAAAAAAAATCATTTTTGTTTTAAAAACACAGCCAAAAAAAAAAATAAAACAAAAATATATGAATTCTTTTTTGTAAGTAAAATAGTTAAATAAATTTATTTAACCTTTTTGTAGTGGAAGTTTTCATACTTCTAGCTTGAAGTATTTGTTAAGTTAAAGGTAACTTTGCTTTATTTGGCTCTATTTCTACCACGATTTAGTTGGACATTCCTAAAAATTTATTTCTATAGGGGTTTTCAGCTACTAAGGTTGGTTGAAAAGTTCCTGCGCTTACCAAGACATGGCACTGCTAACTTCAAACTTTTTTTTTCTCAAGTTGGTGTAACTGTCCTGAGAACACGTGCAAAGTTGCAAGTCATTCTGTCAATTCTTTCTTTGTTTACAAGCCATTTGAAGTTGACGTGTCATTAATTTTTTTTAATATGGAAAAAATTGAATATCGTGTAGTCATTAGATTCTTTGTTTTGAAGGGTTTAAAGCAAAGGAAATTTATGAACAATTGTTAGAAGTGTATAAGGAGTCCTCACCTTCAAAACGCACCGTTGGATTTTGGGCCGGTGAATTTAAACGTGGTCATACCAGCCTTAAAGACGATCCACGCAAAGGACGACCAAAAACTGCAAACACAGCAGAAATCATTGAGCAGGTACATAATATGGTTAGTGAAGATCAAAGTTTGACTAAGCGTGCAATTGCTAATGCCATAGGCATCTCGAGTACTCCATATTTTACATGAAGAATTACGTATGAAAAAACTGTTTGGAAAGTTAGTGCCGCACACATTAACAATTCAACAATTTGGAGCGTTTTAAGCCGAATAAAACCGACTTCTTGCGTCGTTTTATAACTATGGATGAGACTTGGATCTACCACCATGATCCTTAATTGAAACAAGAACGTCAACAGTGGACTGAAGCTGGTTGTTCAGCTCCAAAGCAGGTGAAGTCACAACGATCAGCAAAGAAGGTTATGGCATCAGTTTTTTGGGATGCAAAAGGAATTTTGTTAATTGATTATCTTCAGAAAGGTAAAACAATCAACCCTGAATATTATTGCAGCCTTTTGGATCAGCTGGATGAAAAAATTCGTGAGAAAAGACCTGGTTTAAAGAAGAAAAAAATTATTTTTCATCAAGACAATGCACCTGCTCACAAAAGTGTTTTGACGATGGCTAAATTTAAGTACGAATGGCTTGAACATCCACCGTATTCACCAGATTTGGCTCCCAGTGACTAATATCTCTTCAGAAATCTCAAACAATTCCTTCGTGGAAAGCATTCTTCGTCGAAGGAAGAGGCCATAGCAGCCCATCCATAAGGATGGGATAAATCTAATGGAAGTTCATTGGAACAAGTGTATTGAGCTTCTAGGAGATTATATTGAATAAAAAAATATATTTCGTAACAAAAACAGTATTCTTTCATTTCGAGCGCAGGAACTTTTCAACAAACCGTACACTCAGAAAAAAAAAGTTAGTAGAAAAATTTGTAAAATGTTTTCATTCCCACTTTATAATTTTTGTACTGATTTTTAGTAAAAAAAATAATTATTTAGCAAATCGTTTTGCTATTTACATATTAAAAATTACGGAATTTTAACAGAATATTTATAAATGTTTGTTGCTAATTTCAGAAACCATTTTACAAATTTTTGAAAACCGATTTGCTAAAATTAGCAAAAATAAAATACTAATTTTAAAAAAGTGGATATTGAAGGAAATGCCATTTCTAATTAAAACTTAGAAACTACAAACTTAAATTGCCTTAAAATGTTACATCGATTAAAAAGAAGGTATCGGAAGTGAATATACCAACTCATGTCTAAAAATAGGACATCAACTTTAAAGAGCACTAAAAAGTTTTTTATGGTTCAAAAAATCAGCCATAAAAACAATTACAATTTGACCTTAAAAGTAAAAAAGGTGTCAAAAATATTTTTCAAAACAAAAATTACCAAATTAACAGTTTGTAAGCCTTTGATTTTTTTTTTAATTTTGTCTACAATATTTTACAAAAAATAATAAATAAATTTTATACTAATATTAATACTATTTACTAATTTTTTTTGCTGATTTTAGAAAACAGATAATAAATTGTACTTTAAAAGAAGTTTACTAAAATTAAGTAGCTGCTACCAATTTTTCTGCTAATTTCATTGTACTACACGTCAGCAGACATGTGTTGCTAAGATAAGCAAAAAATACCGCTGGGCTCAAATTAGCAAAATTGCCCGTAGTAATAGCAAAATTTTCAGCCCCCTTTTTTTCTACGTTCAAAACTTTCCAAAAATCCTATCTTAGGAACCTACATGCAAAATTTCCACATTCTAGGTTGACTGTGTACTCGTTTCCTGTTATATACCATTTCGTTCCCCTAGGCTATCGTTTCAATTCTACTCGCGTTCCCGTTCCGTTCTATTTAATTCTCCTAGTGTTTTAATTTCTCTTGTTCCCCGTTCCTTTTTATTTCGTGTTCCAATTTCACACATTCTCTGTTTCTTTCCATTTCATTCTAGTATTTCATTTCTAATCGTTACCCGTTCTATACCATTTCGTTCCCCCAGGCTAACGTTTCAATTCTACTCGTTTCCCCTTTCCATTCTATTTAATTCCCCTAGCGTTTCAATTTCTCTTGTTCCCCATTCCTTTTCATTTCGTGTTTCAATTTCACTCATTCCCCGTTTCTTTCCATTTTATTCACCTTGCTAAGTGTTTCATTTCTACTCGTTCCTCATTCTATATCATTTCGTTCCCCTTGGCTAACGTTTCAATTCTTCTTGTTTTCCATTTCCATTATATTTAATTCCCCTAGTGTTTCAATTACTCTCGTTCCCCGTTCCTTTTCATTTCGTGTTTCAATTTCAATCATTCCCCGTTTCTTTCCATTTTATTCACCTTGCTAAGTGTTTCACTTCTACTCGTTGCTCGTTCTATATCATTTCGTTCCCCTAGGCTAACGTTTCAATTCTACTCGTTTCCCGTTTCCATTCTATTTAATTCCCCTAGTGTTTCAATTACTCTCGAAATTGAAACACGAAATGAAAAGGAACGGGGACCTTTTCATTTCGTGTTTCAATTTCACTCATTCTCCGTTTCTTTACATTTCATTCACCTTGTCTAGTGTTTCATTTCTATACCATTTCGTTTCCCTGGGCTAAAGTTTCAATTCTACTCGTTTCCCCTTTCCATTCTATTTAATTCTCCTTGTCTACTGCTTCAATTTCTCTTGTTCCCCTATCCTTTTCATTTCGTGTCCCAATTTTAGTGTTGCAAATCCTCTTGTTTTTTTTAATTTCAGGTTTCTAACCAAAGCATTTTGGGGAGGCCGTTAAACGGAGCATTTTTCCCGAATCCATATTTTACCACTTTGCTGGCAAAACTTCCAAAAAGTATATTTTTATTCTCCTGGGAACACATATTTTTAATATAAGGTTTCTTTTTTTTAAAAATTTTATTAGTCTCGAGATCATAATTAAATGTTACTAACGAATAGAAAACAATTATTATTAGAAACATTTAATTATGATCTCGAGCGTGGTAAAATTTTAAAAATATATAATTAAAACAGAAAGATCAAATAATATATTCAAAATTAACATATAAGGTTTCTTGCTAAAGAGGTTTGGGCAGGCCATTAAGAGGAAGACTTTCCCTTTTTGCCACGCTCCTACCCGAAAATTCCAAGAAGCACCTTAGCAGTGAATTAGCTCATATTTAGATAAGATTTTACTATTTTTTTGCATTAAATGACCAATTTACAATCCTAATTTATGAAAAGTTTTACCAAAAAGTAAAATCAAGAACATGCCTGCACTTATTTTAAGAAGGACCTGAGAGTTTTTAAAATATATTTCATCATTAAAAAATTATTAAAAAGTTTGGTATATTGTCCCACTTTCAAAAAAAAAAAAAAAAAATATTAAAAAAGTGGCAACACTGGTTGTATTTTATAAAGTCATTCTCTTCCTATATATAGTTGTTTGAATAATACTCTTTGTACTATCAAAGCTCATAAAATGATAAATGGTGTGGAATGGTGGCAGCCGGGTTTGTATAAAACCCATACAAATGTTTCTATCAACAACACTGACAACAACCAATGTTGATGGTGATATTGCTGCTTCCACAGATGATGATGATGATGATGATAATGCAATTATTGTTAATGTTTAACTCTACAAGATAGAAAATGATTTTAAACTAATTAGTCTTTAAAATGACCAAAGACATAAATAGTTCCTTTATAATAAGGGAAATAGCCCTGGGACAGCACTTGTGTTTTCAATGGTCAATTAACTGGCATCAACACAATGATACTGTAGAGGAGAAAATTAATATCACCCTCTAATGCATGAGACTGCATTTAGGCTGTATTAGCCTTTTGAAAATTTACAATTTTTAATGAGAGTATTTGATTTATTTCGATGTAAATCATAATTTTTTTTAATTTACAAATAATTAATAATATTGTTAATGATAAACTCTACAGGAAAATGAAATTATAAATTAAAGTTAAATTAACGTAGGCGTATGATTTATTCCAGAATATGTTTAATATTACTCATACGCCACCAACTAAACCTTATTTCTTATTTTTGTTGCAGCAATTTATAGGAATTATTTAAAATACATACAGTGGATTCCCGATTTAACGAACAATTGACTGTCAGCCCTGTTCGTTAAATCGAAAAATTCGTTAGATCCAGTACTAATCAAAAAAATGTTAATTATAAGGGCAATTCATATCATATCATATTATAGATTTGGCTAAACCATATTTCATTGATAATCCAGCAACACTTGTTCCATTTGTATATTCATCTTAAATTTTTACTTTTTCTTTAAGTGTTAAACGTTTTCTTTCATCAATTTTTTCAATGTTCGACGTAATGACCAAATTAAGACATCGGCTGAAAAGTCCGTAGGATAATCAGTAAAACAAAACTTTTTTTTTTTTTGCAAAATTCGACTTTATTCATCGACATAGTCCGATACAATAACTCCAACACCTTTCTAACATTTCGATATCTTTTTTATAGAATAATTTATCTTTGGCCTCAAAATAGACCTCTGTCTCGGCAATCACTTCTTCATTCGAACTAAATCTCTTTCCAGCGATCATTTTTTTAAGGTCTGAAAACAGGTAAAAATTCGCTGGGAGCGAAATCTGGCGAATATGTTGGATGCGGAAGCAATATAAAGTGTAATTCATGCAATTTGGCCATTATTTGGAATCATCGTTTCGTTGTTGTTTTTGGTACACTGTGAGCAAACACGGCACCTATTTCGAAAACAGCTTTCACATGGACAAATGTTCATGCAAAATAAAGCAAACACGTTCCTTCGGTATCTTTAATGTATCAGATATTTCCTGCAACTTCACTTTACTGCCTGCCAAAACGATTTTGTAAGCTTTTTTTATGTTTTTCGGTATCACCACCCCTTTTTGGGCGACCAAAGTGTTTGGCGACATCGGTGTTTGTACGACTACGTTTAAAGTCAGAAAACCACTTTTCTCAATGGAATAAAATCCGAATAACACTTATCAAGCCAAGCTGTCGCTTGAATGATGTTTTTTTCCATTAAAAAGCAATGAGAAATCAACACACGAAATTGCTTTGCATCCAATTGTTTTCAAAATCGCAAAAGTAGCGACACTAAAACACTGTACCTTGTTTACTAATAAACGAATTGTCATTAAATTTTGACAGGTATCCTCTGAAGGTTGGTAGTTCCAAAAAATAATATAGATTTTGCTTTAGTGGCATCACCTATGTGTCATCCTACAGATTTTTTAGCCGATGTGTGTATGTACATGGTAAACAAAATATAAGAATGCAAAAATTCAAAAGAAAATCTTAGAAAGCTTTGAAAAAAATTCAAACTTTTACTTAACGATGAGTTCATAATAAATTTAAAAAAAAATCGAAGTTAGACGGCAATACATTATTCAATGTAAACCAACTCAAACATATGTAGATATGTACCCAGCAAAAAAATAATGGTAGTCATTCTGTGACTATAACTTCTTTCATTGCTTCCTAATCTTCAGTTGACATTCCTATATGATTTTTTAGTGTTATTCTAAGGCACTTCCAAAAGCATTCATGTGTTCATATTTCAAATGCAGTGATCTGGATATAAACCCGATGCATATCTAAAAATATCACTCTTCATTACTTCTAAAGAATAACATAGTATATCGTATATTTTTTTTTTGAATCTTAAGCATTTATTAAAATTGAAAAAAAGTTCTGATGAACTTTTTTAATTTTTTTATTAAATCATTTTTTTATATTTTAGTTTAAAATTTCATGATTGTTAGAATCTATGCAGTTTTGCAAATTTTTATAGAAGTTTTGAAAAATCAAAAAAAACAGATTTTTTTGACATTAAATTGAAACTAGCTGGCCTGTCCTTTGCATTTTTCAGCCTCAAATATTTATGACGACGCAATATGTGCATTCCCAGATTTAATTCAGAATCTACCAAAATAATTTTAAGATTGTGTAAAAATTATTTCAAATTGCCCAAAAATGTTTTAAAATTGTGCAAAAATTATTTAAATTGTTCAAAAATATTTTAAAATTGTCTAAAAATGTTTCCAAATTGTGCAACCAATTTTTACATTATCCAAAAGTATTTTAAAATTTGTCTAAAAATTCATTAAAATTTTTGAAAAATGTTTAAAAAATACTTTTTCACTAATGCAGAATTTTTTATTTGTTTTAATAAAGAGTATTTGTATATCAATGCATAAATGTCGCTTCTTTAAACTTATTTTTCTGCATTCTTATGAATTAAATTTTCATCAAAGCTTAAATACTACAAAGTATTTAAACATTTTCCACTCATGCATCAGAATATCTAATCATTGTATTATCATTGCTTCCTTAGAGTAAAGTATGAGTAATGCTAGTGGCTATATTTGAATACTTCCATCCTATGACACGCTAATGTTAAATTCATCGATGAAACCATTAGAAAAGAAGTAATGCCTTTGCCATAGTAGATTGCTTCTTTGGCAGCTTCATTTTTGCTGGGTATGTGTGGAGAGGTGTGTGTCAATACTACAACTGTTTGCCGGATACTTTATTTAATTTTTAGAAATTTCGAAATACAGATTTTGATTTTATTTTACATATGAATGTATTTAATACATATTTTTTATTTGTTCGTTAAATCGAGTACTAAATTGAATTTAATTCGTTATACACAGTAACTTATGAAAAAATTTTGCCTGTTCGTTAAATCGCGAATTGGTTAAATCAAGAGTTAGTTAAATCGGGAATCGACTGTACTTATCAAAAATCATTTAATAAATACTTTTTCATAAAAAAGTTTACAGATTTTAAATGGGTTTTTCTACAAAAAATTCCTCTCGATGTATTGTATAATGCTTCGCGGTCTAACAAGTAGTATCTCTAATTTTTTATGAAATTTAGATATATGAACTAATAAAACGATGTATGGTATATTAGTCCTTATTCGCTAGTACGGAATTTTTAAAAATTTTTACGCGAAGGGGCAAAAGCAGCAATTCTTCCCCCTGGTGTATGGTATAATTTACTGATAAAAGGGGATTTTTGAAAATTCCTAAGGGAAGTAGAAAAAAAAGGAAATTTTTTTCCTTTGACGACCTCCCCAAACCCTTCTGGCTAACACTTTAAAAATACGGAATTTTCGGAAATTCCTACAATAAGGCGCTAAAAAAGAAAAAGTCTCCCCCTACCTAGGTTTAGCATGATATTGAAAAGGCGAGCGAGTTAAATTCAAACAGACAAGTCGAGCGAAGTGGACTGGAACAGGGAACTAGTAAAAACAAACTAAAGACAGGGGAATAGAACGGAGAACGGCTGATGTTGAAACACTAGACTAGTGGAACGAAAATTAATAAAACGAAGAATGAATGGAATAGAAACTGTCTATGAAATAGTACGGGGAACGAGTGGAATTGAAAAACTACACATGGGAATGAAACGGAAAGAAAGAGGAAACGAAGTGTAATGGGGACCAAGTGGATATGAGAAACGTGTGTGATTGAAACACTAGACAATGGGAACGAGTGGAATTAACACTCTGGATATGGCGAACGAAATGGAATAGAACAAGAAATGTGTGAAGTTAAAACAGTTTACATAGGCATCAACATGTTGTGGAGGAAGCCTGAATTCTAGTGATGTTTATGGATTATTTTCCATTTTAACGATTTTTCTCCTTTTTTTGCAAATCCTAAATGTCAATTATTTATTTTTTTTTAACGATTGTTATACATATTTAAAATTTCTAACAAGAAAGTGTTTAAAATTTGGTTAAAAGGTAAAAAGTATCACTTTAATCACACAGCAGCCAATACCGTAGGACCCAGGAACTTGAAATTTAGTAACTTCCTTTGCCTAAAAATTCCACCTAGATGTGATATTGGAAAATTTTAGGGGGATGTGCGAAACGGAAAAATCCAATCTCTTAACGCTCTGACCAAGATACTTTGGCTTGAAATATAAAATATGTGTTCCCTGTAGTATGGGCGTCAAAAAAAAAAAAAACTTTTTAATTTATAATAAAAACGTGGGTAAATGGTGTTGGAAAGAAAAAAGTATGCGCTACAACACTCATACAAACTGCTGGAACTAGGATTTTAAAAGTTGAAATGAAAGCTGCTACTGGGATGTAGTCAAATTAGCGGGGTTTGAAAAATTTGTGACAAAAAAGGGAAAATCGATTATTGAGTGACCTCTGCAAACTATTTAACCCAGAAACTTGAAATTTAAAAATCCTTTTTTAAATTGGAGATCTTTAGAACAAGCTTTATAAATTTTTTCCAACATTTTCAAATATTTAAAACTACTGGTAACGAAATATCGGACTTTTATGGCTTATGATATATTTTTGGGATTATGATTGTGCTAACCATAGTTGTACTCTAATATTGTTATCATATTATGATAATAAAATAAAAACAATTTTACCATAATATGATCTCTACAGTTATATTATGATTCAAAACCATAAAAAGTTTTTTAAATTTAAGAAAACTTCGTTTATTATATGGACTTTTAATTAAAAAAATAATACTTTTAAAAAAATTTTAATTTAGAGGATTTTGTTAATAAAAAAAATATAGATTCTATTGATTTTTTTTTTGTTGATTATAAGGGTATTTTTATGATTTCTTTTAGATAGTCCTAAGAGTCTCAGAATGTTTCTTCTATAAAAAGTCCTTATAATCTAAGAACATTTCTACTAGAGAAAGTCCTTAGAATCAAAGCATATTTCTTTTAGAAAATGTACTTAGAATCTAAGAACATTTCTACTGGAAAAAGTCCTTAGAATCTAAGTATTTTTCATGATGAAAAGTTCTCAGACTCTAAATTTTTTTTTTTTTAATGAAAGGTCTTAAAATCTAATTTTTTTAAGAATATATGAATTTTTATCTAAAATGAAACGCCTGGAGCAAACAGATCATATATTATCATATTGACATAGGTGACTAAACTGATACAAAGTCAGGTTTTATTTGATTTATAATTATTCAATGATTGTTGTCAGCATTTTATAGTTCCATAATTATCATATTTTTTCATAGTCAGAATTTTTGTTACCACAGTATGGTAACAGTCAATCTGGCTATGAAATAGAAAGTTTCAATCATGAGATAATAAAATATTACTATAATTATGATGGTTGCGACCATATGGATCTTTAGAAGCTATTTATAAACCAATAACTTGATTGTAAAAATCATACCCGAATGCAGCAATCATAATATAGTAGCAACCACGCAGAGGAAGTGCTATTCATATTTCCATATTTTTTTATTTTTTATAGAAAATATTTTTAAATGAATTACAATAACTTTAATGCGAATATGATTTTTAGTCTAAAAAGTCGTATCAAAAAACACTTATAATGCACATTTAAGTAATTTATATAAGTTTTATATTAAAATTAATTGCCAGATTGCTTCCTAATATTTTAAAACTTATTGAATAATTTATTAGTTTTTCCATACGATTTAGTTAAAAATTGTCTTATATCTTTATTTACAGCCTATAAGAAATTTTTACTCCAATTTATTCTAAAACCTTAGATTCTTTATAAAAATTTTAATAACTTTATTTAATAGTGAAATTAGCATATTTTCCTTAAAAAAATTGCATAATTTAATTCCAAAATCAAACCTTTTACTTGTGATGTTTCCACCCAAACATCCAAACATCTTTCTTAAAATTTTACGTAATTTTTTAGTATGACTTGTGTAACAAATTGTTTCTGTCAAAAATTGTAATTGGGGTGTAAGTTTGTATTGGTGAAACAAAAAAAAAACTACAATTTGTTAACAAAACCCAAAACAAGTTGTGTTGCCTTTAGCAAAAAATTTCATGCGTAAAGTGTTACAACAACACCTTAACAATATTCAAATAACACAACACAATACAGCAAATGACTTTTGAATTGCTGTTAAATGAACATACAAAGTTTCATTTTAAAAAGCAATACATATATGGCAATAGCAACAAGGAGAAAATACAAAATTAGTACAAATTCAAATACCAAGCAAATATAAATTGTTATCAATGACCATTATATAGATTTTTTCATTGATATAGAAAATGAATTACATTTAGTAGGGTGTCTTAAAATGTAAGAAATTGCACAATGGTATGGAAACAAAATAATGTTGACATTTTTTACCTGCTGATGGGATTACTACGAAATTTCACACACACATAGTCGAAATGATTTATAGCTTCAGATTAAACGCCAAGTTCAAAGTCGGGCACTTCAAGTATAAAAAAATTTTTACTGGCTGCCATTTTTCTATTTATGAAGCGGCTTAAAAAAAGTAAAATTTTTATAGTGTCGTATAAATTTTTGTTCTACCACAAAAATTATAATTTTTCTTTTTTTTTTTCTGAGAATTCAATTGCAAACCATGCAACAAACGAAATAAATATAAACATACATGATCATAAATGGGCTTCTATATGATCATACATGGTCATATATAAACATATACATACGTCCATGTATGGTTGAATATATTACTATACTACCCTAACCACTATAAATTCGTACAACTTAATTATATTTCAGTATAGAGTTTTAAAATAGTACAAAAAATTAAATTCTGCAAATATTTTGAAAATTTTTGTGTTTTGAAAAGCTTGTTAACAGTACTTTAAATTACAACTAAGATATTTTTGCAACTAATAATTACCTTTAGATGCAACCCTGTTTTTGAAAAGTCCCTTTTAATCATGATTTTAAAATTGTCCACAAAAAGTTCGTACAATGAATAAAGTTCCGTTATTTTCATTTAAAAACAAGTTTCCTTTATATTTTCCATTAGTTTTTAAATGTATTAATCTAAAGTGAAAATAAAAAAGTATATACATAAAAAAAAAAATGGCGCGCGGTGTAGCAATTTCAAGTGAAGTCCGTCAGTTAATAGTTGATAGAGTAAAAAACGGATAATCGTATAAAGAAATAGGCACAGATTTGAATTAATACAAATCTACAGTGCAATATATTGTAAAATCATACAAAAAAAAAAAATAACTCGATTTCTAACAATAACAACAATAAATGTAAAGTTTCAAGAATAACGCTAATAGAAGTACGATCGGTGGAAAGAATTATTAAAAGAAAAATCAGAACTTTGGCGACGATGTGGTCATCTTCAATTGAACGACTTATTAGAAGAGAAACTACCAGAAAATAATTAAAAAAGCTGAATTATGGCTTCTACAAGGTGAGTTATAAATGTATAGAAAAATTTGATTTTACCACAGAAAGTGTTTGTGCTTTCAGGCAAAAGCAAAACCTTTTCTAATCACGATCCAGAGAAAAAAAAGACTACTGTGGGCTGAGGAACGACAAGTGGAAAACGATCATATTTAGTGATGAATCCAAGTTCGAGCTGTGTGTTGGTGATACACGTACAAAAGTCATACGAACCAAGAAGGAAGCATACCATCGTGATTGTGTTAAGCGTACCGTGAAGTTCCCTGGAAGCGTGATGATATGGGGATGCATGGCTGGCAAGGGGTTAGGTGAACTACATTTTATCGATCATATGGTAAATGCAGTCCGCTACATAAATATTATTGAAGATCATTAAATGTCATCTGCAGAAAAATTAAGTTTTTTCGGGGAATTCACTTTCCAACAAGATGGAGCACCGGCCCATAAAGCTAAAGTGACAAAGAAATGGTTCCTGTAGAACAATATAAATATTCAGGATTGGCCATCATCTAGTGCGGACCTAAATCCAATAGAGTCTGTTTGGGCAATCATGAAAAGAAGACTTAGAAATGATCCCAAAACTACAATTGCTGGCTTAAAGAAAAAAATTATAGAAATGTGGGATTCCATAACAGCAGATGAATGTCAAACCCTGATAAATTCTATGAACAAAAGAATTATGGCTGTAATTAAGGCTAATGGCGACGTTACCCAATATTAAAACAATTTTTATATGATGTACGAACTTATAATGGTCATTATTTAATTTAATGCAGTTTAAGTACCTGAAGATTTTATTTTGTTAAAAAAAGTTTTTTTATGAAATAAATGTTAAGTTTTTAATTTTAAGAGAGTATAAAATAACATTTAAAATTAACAAAAAAAAAACTTTGAAAAAAGTGTTATTTTATGGAAAATGCAGTTCTTCAAAGTTGATGAATTAAAATAAAATTGAGCTTTACGAACTTATGTATAGTGGTTAGGGTAGTATATGATCTTATATATGATCATAAATCTTCGCATCCAAAATTTGAGGGTATATATGTAGGTTTCTATTTTATTTAATGTTCTTTAATGAAAACACGCTTTACTTATTTTAGTTTATTAATTTATTGAATAAAAAAACTTATAAGAAAGTAATTAAAATATTACAACACGATTATTGTCGTTGGTTGTGTATTGTACAAGTTTCAAAACTAGACTGACTAAAGACTTGTCTCGTCCGTCTTTTCTAACTTTAACTCGCTAAAACTATTCGTCCGAATGTTCTACACAGTGTTGTAAAAATTAGTATGTCTGTCCGCTTCTAGTCGTACGTCCGTTTAATCCTGGTCCCACATTCGGCCTTCCTGCATGGTCATTCGCCCCGAATGACGGCTTCCACCTCTTCATGTATTCCGCTACGGTATTAGTTCTTCGCGGACCTTCAACTTCACCAACCTTTTCAACTTCATAACGGTCATGCTTCAATCTTTTTATTATTTTGTAAGGTCCAAAATATTTTGGCTTCAATTTTAGGCCCGCTCCAAATTGGGTTCGTTTGATTGCCACTAGCTCATTTTCCCCGTATATGGGTGCTTCAACTCTTTTTTTGTTAAAAGTTTTGCGGTTTTCGGCCTGTACTTTGGCAATATTATTTTTCGCAACATTACGAATTTCATATCTTTCGTCGTCTAATTCTTTAATGGCAAATTCTTCAATTAGTTTTCTTATATTTTCCTGTGTTCCTGTTCGCATTTCACATCCTGTAAGTATCTTAAATGGCGAGACTTTTGTACTACGTGGAGGAGTATTATTAATACATTGTTGAACTTTATTAACATATTTATACCACTGCTGAGGATTTTCTACACACAACTTAGATAGCAAAGACACAACAGTTTTATTAATTCTTTCCACTTGTCCGTTACCTCTAGGGACACCTGTTGCTATTAAGAGATGCTGAATATTATGCTGCTCGCAATAATCTTTGAACGTATTTGAAGTGAACGCGGCTCCCCTGTCCGAAATAATTCTTTCCGGATTACCAAAAATTGCTGATTGCCGCTTCAATCTGTCTACGACTTCTTCAGTTCCTGTACTTCTTGTCGGATATAACCACACAAATTTGGAAAATGAATCTACCACCACAAGTATGTGATTATAGCGCTTTTGTGTTTGGTCCATGGGACCGACGTGATCTATATGGTACGTTCTTAACGGTCTGTCTGATTTATCAATAGGATTTAATAGACCCTCTCCTTTACCTGATTTCGCTTCGTTAATTATACATTCGATACAGCTACGAACCACTTTGTTTACCTTCTGTGTAATATTTGGTATATAAAAGTCCTTTTCCACCAATTCGCGAGTTTTCTTTGTTCCAAAATGACCTTCACGGTGTGCAATTTGAATAATTTCCTCCTCCATATTGGCCGGGATTACTATACGTTCCTGGTTAGAATCTTTGTAAAGTAAGTCATGTTTTAAATAAAAATCTTCATAAGTGTCTTTCTCGATCACTTTTCTAATAGCCTTTACCCATTCATCTCGTAATTGTGCCTCTCTTAGACGATGTTTTATAGAGTCCTCTACCAACAGACAAGAGACTCTGCTCAAAGCGTCCACGTGACGCATTTTGCTACCAGATCTATGTTCTATTGTATACTCAAATTCCTGTAGGAACATGGCCCATCTGGAAACTCTTAACGGTACATCTTTCTTTTTAATTGTCATTGCAAACGCATTACAGTCAGTGATTATTTTTATCTTATTACCCATTAAGTAAACTCTCCACTTTTTCAATGCCTCTATAATAGCTAGTACTTCGAGCTCATACGAATGATATTTTTGTTGAGCATCCGTTGTTTTACGACTCATATATTCGACTGGGTGTAATTGTTGATCATCTGCGTTTTTCTGAAATAATACGGCTCCATAACCATACATGCTTGCGTCTGTATGTACTTCAGTTACCGCCTTGGGATTGTATAAATTTAAAACTGGTGCATTGACCAAACTTGTCTTTAACTGATTAAAAGCTATCATCTGCGAATCTCCCATTTCAACCACAGCATTCTTCTTCAGCAAATCTGATAATGGCTTTGCAATCATAGCAAAATTATGAACAAATCTTCTAAAATATGACGTGAGGCCTAAAAATCGTTGAAGCGATTTCTTATCTCTTGGAACTGGGAAATTTGAGACTGCGGAAGTCTTCTCAGATGATGGTCTTATAGTAGAGTTTTCTACTACATAACCAAGGAAATTCACTCTACATTTCAAAAATTGACATTTTTCCCATTTTATTTTCAGGTTGTACTTTTCCGCTACTCTAAGCACCCTCTTCAATTTTTCGATACCTTCCTCCACGTTTACTGATGGAATTATGATATCGTCAACATAAACCACGATAGTACCTTCTTGAATCAATTCTCTATAAATCGAAAAAATAAACCGAGAGAACACCGCCGGCGAATTAGAAATACCAAAAGGCACATAATTAAACTCGTATTGACCATTGTGAGTCACGAACGACGTATACTTTCTAGATTGTTCATCAACTGGTACATGAAAAAACCCGTTTCTTAAGTCAAGTGTCGTATAAACCCTAGCGGATTGTAATTTATGCAAAACGTCATCTATCAATACCATCGGAAAATTATCTTTCAATATTTTTTCGTTCAATTTACGAAAATCACAGCACAATCTCTTACTGCCGTCTTTTTTGGGCACTAACACGATGGGTGATGAATATTCAGATGTACTCGGCCGTATAATACCATCATTTAACCACTCTTTTACTTGTTGCTCTACAATGTTCTGATCCGCGTATGATAACCGACGAGGTCTCTGAAACATTGGTATATCATCTGATAGAATTATCTTCATATTAATTGGACACGTTTGTTGTCCCTCCGGACAATACCCTTTAATTAGATCTTTCACTTTGACCACCGTTTCCTTCGACAAGTGTGACAATTCGTATTTGTCATCGTCTTCGATTACCACAGTAGAACAAAATACTTCAAACTCAGTCTCAGTATTGGTTAAAAATCTATTAACGTCCTCTTGCCGTTCCTCCTCTTTACATTTTTCCACCAAAGTGGCTCCACTCGAGGACATAATGATGTTAGCGCGATTTAAAATGTCATTACCGATCGCAGCTGGATAAACGAAATTTTTAGCGACGAAAAATTTCATATCAAAATCAATACCATCTATATTAACTAACCTCTTAAAATAACCAATTGTAACTAATTTGTAGTCGCCAGCTGTGATAAAACTTTGTTTCTCCTTTATAAAATCTAGATCTCCTAAATTTTCAAAAACATCTAATCGAACTATCGAAATATCGCTCCCCGAATCTATAATTGCCGAAAACTTTACACCATTAATCTCAATTTCCTTGAAATTACGACACGCCGCAGGATTAATGTCCTGGGTTTTATCAGCAAATTGTTTTATCATACACGAATTATTTCCTTCCTTCTTCACATTAGATTGCGCCTGACTTTTGCACTCGAAAGACTTGTGGCCCGGTTTTCCGCATTTAAAACATTTAATGGACGTTTGTTTACAATCCTTCGCAAAATGATCATTTTCACCGCATTTATAACACTTTCTTTCCCTGTTAAAATTATGTTTGCCTTGCTCCGAAAATACTTTAGAGGTTGATGCCTGCTGCGCTGATCCACGGATCTTCTCATAAATTTTTATCTTCTCCTTTAAATCTTCAACATTTCTCGCTTGGAACAAAATACTTTTGCCGAATTTCGAATCAGGAATTCCATCGACAAAATATTGAATTAAACTGTCTTCGTCAAGTTGAATAGGTTTCCCGATCTCCATTAATGTGTAGAGGTATTCTCTGTAACTTTCGTTGTTCTTCTTCTTACGATTTTTTAGCATTCGGTGTATATCAATTGCTGCCAATTTAGCACCAAATTCATCGATCAATGCCGCTTTAAGCATACCCCAACTTTTCAGTCCACTTTGACTGCGAATAAACATACGAGCAGCCCCTTTTAACAACTGCTTAGCGTAAATGAATCTCTGAAGCTGGCTCCATCCCACAGCTTCAGCGTTATCCTCAAAATCTTCCACCCAATTTCGAATACCAATATTATCAGTACCACTGAATGTCGTAAGAGAATCTTCTATATCCCGTAAGGTAAACATGCTTCTTTCAATACTCATTAAGCCCGCGCCTTGTTGTGATGCTACGTCATCATATACGGAATCCGAATCACCAGCATCCAAACCGAAATGTTCCCTAAGTCTATTCTGTAATTCTGCCTTTCGCCCACCCGTGGGCAAGCCTAACTCAGACAATTTTCTCTTTAACTCCTCAACATTCAAACTTAAAATTTCCTGTAAGTCCATCTTGTCCGATTATCAAATATAACATCAATCAAATACAATAAATATTTCAAAAAAATAGGGAAAAATATTATATAATAATAATAATAATAATAAATTATGTTTACTAGGATTTTAAATTATTTCACAAAATGTTTTATCATTTGAATCTCCAAAATTATTTTCACATTTTTCAAGAATTACTTTAAATATTTAAATTCCATTTAGTTTATTAATTTTCAACGTTACGTCCTCCAGACGAAATTATCCAATTGCAATTCAAATTTTTTCTTATTAAAAATCTTATTAAATTTACGTTACTTATTTAAATTTTAAAAATTCCAATTAAATTGAAATACAAATTTATATTTACTCAAGCAGAGATAAATTCTACTTTGATTCTTTCATTATACGAAAATCAAAATATAAATCCAATTGGATTCTCTCACAAGTTTGTTTTAGAAACAAAAATCAAACTAGAATTCTCTCTAACTAAAACTAATATATATATACTCAAAAAACTTAACCTGAAGCAATCCCACAGAATACATAAGTTGTTATAATTGTTGATATTAGCTCCACCTCCTTTTCTCAGAACAAGCCGCAAAAAATCTCTTTAGCAAAATTTATCTTGTTGGCATGCATATTTCCACCCTTATGATCAGCTTCAATTTTGTTGTTGTATAAGGGCTTATTTGTTGTTTTTCAATTTGGCACAATCTTTGTATTTGTTGTAAAAAAAAATTGTTTGTCTTGTTGGTAAGCTAACGAATTTATTTTACTTATTATTTTTTACTTTTAATTTAACAAAAATGTTTGATTCTTTTACAGTATTTTCCTTTTTACTTGTTACTCGTTAGTTTTTTCTTATGCACATATAATGTTTTCTCTTCTTTACTCCCGTTGTAACAGTTTGAAAAATGTTTTTAAACGTTATTTTCTTTTCTTCTCACTTCTTACTCGTTCTTTTTTCTTGTGCACATACAATGTTTTTCTGTTCTTTACTCTCGTTGTCACAGTTTGAAAAATGTTTTTTAAACATTATTTTCTTTTCTTCTCACTTCTTACTCTTTCTTTTTTTTATACAAGTTTTTTTTTTTTGTTGTTGTGATCTTTTCAAATTAACGTATTTTTACGACAATGCTTTGAAATGTTTTTAGCTTTTATTTGTTGTTGTACACTTTATGCTTCTATGTATACATTTTTTACAAAAATTTAATGAATTTTGTTTTTGTATTTTTTCACTTTGTATCTGGGTGTGTTTTTCCCCTTTTCTTAGCAAATTGCGTTTAATTAAACACTGAAATATTTTAACTGCGTTTTTTTTTATATAATTCTGCTTCCACTCAGGTTTAACAAAAAAAATTGTCCTCGTTGTTTTAAATTCACTCAGCTATTTCTTCTACAACTTCGTTTTCTTTCGTAGAACAACACAATGTTCTAGAACATTTCCAAATTTCTACAGAACTGTCAAAATTTCTTCGTTTTTTTTTTTTTTTTTGCACACAGCCTTTACTCAATTAACACGAACGCTCACTATTGCAGCTCGATACTGGTTGAGCCCCCAAAATGTAGGTTTCTATTTTATTTAATGTTCTTTAATGAAAACACGCTTTACTTATTTTAGTTTATTAATTTATTGAATAAAAAAACTTATAAGAAAGTAATTAAAATATTACAACACGATTATTGTCGTTGGTTGTGTATTGTACAAGTTTCAAAACTAGACTGACTAAAGACTTGTCTCGTCCGTCTTTTCTAACTTTAACTCGCTAAAACTATTCGTCCGAATGTTCTACACAGTGTTGTAAAAATTAGTATGTCTGTCCGCTTCTAGTCGTACGTCCGTTTAATCCTGGTCCCACATATATGTACATATATAATTATGTGTGAATATACATCACCCATATATTAGCCTGTATGATAATATTGAGTATATCCACATACGGCCATATACCCTTAAATTTCGGATCAAATTCGGATATATGGTCACATATGAGATAATGTATGGCCATATACACCCACGTATGTTCATATATTGGATATATTTTGATTGCTACATGGGTACATACACTTTAAAAAAATTTCTTTAATGCAGCGCTAAAACTACTGAACTGTTTAAATACTAATTTTTAAAAACTTTGATATTTCATATTTGATTGTCTTAATATTGGTACTCTCAGTGAAAAAAATTAGTTTTTTTGGGTTGATATACATACATATATTCAAATTGCCACCGACAAAAAGTTAAAAAAAAAACATAAAAATTTTTCATAATGCCTCTTTTGGAAAAAAGGGCTCAATGACCGGGGTAATGACCGGTCTGAAAGAAACTATATTTTTAATTGTCCCGTAAAGAGAGAAAACAGGACCGGTATAAAAAAAACATAGCCCGTGACTGGTGAAAACAGAATAGTTCCAGGACATACAGTGAATTGGTATAAATATGATTTGGAGAAAAATTTCAAAAAATGTATGGGACAAAACGAATTTTAAATTTTACGAGGGCCGCAGTGTCTTTCACTTAAAATAGTTTGTTAGTTAAAATAACAGAAAATGCCATTTATAAGAAATGATATTTCATTTAAAAACTGGTCTACTTACTTTTCATTTACATCAAATGCCTCTTTTGATTGTTTAAACAACTGACACATCAGTAAAAAAACAAATGATTTATCAGTTAAAAAAAAAATATTACAATTTTACCTACCAACGTGTGAATGTGTTTGTGTATGTATGTGTGTTTATGAAATTCTTGTAATTTAAATTGAAATAATTTGAATAATTAAATAAAAAACAAATTGGAATTTTTTGAATATTATTTTTTTTTGAAATAGACATCAAACAAAATTTAAATTTGTTATAACTGTTACGGACACAAATAAACCACAAATTTACGTTGTGTGGGTAAATTTTTTATTAAATTTCAAACAAATTAAAAAAATAAATGAAACTGAAAAAAATCGGTAAATGATGGCAAATCGATTCGAACAAATGTATAAAAATGTTAATATAGATATTTCTTTGGAAAATAAATGTATATTTCTTTTTGTTATATGCCCTGTAAACATTTCAATACGAAAATGTTTCGAAATCATTTCGTCTTATAGTAACATCTATTAGAATTTAAAATTAAACTTTTTATACCTTTCACCACAGGTGGAAGGGTATATATATGTTTGGCATTCCGTTTGTAATTTCTACAATATTGATCTTAGACCCTATAAAATATATATGTATTCTGGGTCCTTATGAAGAGCGAAGTTGATTTATCGATGTCCATCTGTCCGTCTGTGTGTTGAAATGGGTTTTCCGAAGACCCCAGACATGATGAGGACTTCATTGTTATATATTTCTGTCACATGTGATAAATGGCTGAGATATTAGCAAAAAACCAGGACTACCTCTATTTTTTTCCGTAAAATCCCTTTGTTTAAGATGTATGTAGAATTTTAAGCATAATAAACACATCCATTTGTTGAAATTCTTTCCTTTCACCTCTTCACCACTTCACAAATAGTTACACATAAACGACGTTTGCTTATGTCCTTTAATGGCTCAGTGGTCTAAGCGCTTTGTCACAAATACTTTTTTTCTTTAAGTCGCGCGATCGAGCCCCGTCTATTCAACTTTTTTATATTTTAACAAAACAAATACTTCCGGCACAGTTGGCTTAATGATGTCGGTCAGCTTTTCTGTATAATTGGAGAACAGAAAGAGGAAAAGTTTCCAAATAAGGTGCAAGCATCTTGGTTATCAATACACAACATCTGACCAAATGTGGGCGGGATCTGTGAATTGGGCGTGGCACAAAATAGATTAATTTATATCTTAAGAACGGTAAGACCGTAATTAAATACTCCATAAATGGGCTAAAAACATCAACATTTTTATAAAAACTAAAATTTTAGAGCTGTAATATGACCTATGGATACGTCTTATATATCCAAAGATCGATAATCTTTAGTAGAATATATTTGCTGAAAGTAGTTATGACCAAAATATATATTTTTTTAAATACCTATTTTCAGGGAACATAAATCTTCCCGAGTCCAAGTTTTATCACCAAACTAAATGGTAAATTTCCTCTTAAAGATGTCCGTATATAAATCTTTCCATTCTATATATGTCCATATATAAACTTCACTTTTTTCCTAACCATCGTAAAGGGTATATAAGATTCGGCATAGCCGAATTTAGTCGCTCTTACTTGTTATTTTTACAAATTGTATGTATAAGTTTTTATAAAAAAGGTAAAACCACTATTAATTACCGCAGCCTCATTTAATTTTACTGAAAATTAAAATTATTTACATAGGTTACTGTAGCTTATGCGATTCCATGGTCCAGCCTTGAAAAAAAGTAGGACTGCATCCTCAATAAGATTTTGAAGCATGAATTAAAAAGAAAATAAATAAAATTTTACACTGAAACAATGAGTTTTAAATTTTTGTATGATTTTTTGTTTTTTTAAGTATTTTTATTTATTCAATAATATATTTAAAACAAATTCAATTATCGCCTCAGCGTCTTTAAGGCTTTAAAGTGACTCTTAGGCATCATTACATAATATATATTTCGAATATAAAAAAGAATTAAATAAAATTCATTGATATAAAGTAGAGTAAGATTTCATAAAGTTAAAATCTTATGACACATGTGCATATAATTATTTACATATTTACACTATTTGATATATTACAATAGAAGTGTTTCTATATTTTGCAATAAATTACGTATCTTAAAAATAACTGCAGTTAAATGCTAAACCACAAATATATCCCAATAAATTTGATAATATATTGTTTTTTATTTGATTTTTTATGTGTTTTTATCTTATCAATAGTGATATTTTTTATCCAATTTAATGGCTTTTTGGTTTAATCTTATTTTGTGTGTTGTGATTTGATATCATAACATGTGTCTGTTAACGTATCAAAGTCTTATGTTTGTCTCTTCTTGTATTGATAGCATGTCTGTGCATGCATGTATTTCTATGGTTATCTTACACTTGAATGATTTTTCCTTTACCACCGGCACCTATACAAATTACGTATATATATATACCGCTTATCAATTTAATGGTATACGCACTATTAACTTTAGTTATTTTTTTTTTATTCTATGCTGGTGTTATTGTTGTTACACACAAATCATCATTGTCATTATCTGTCCTGTTGTTTTTTTGTTTTAACTTATTATGCATATTCAAATATTTAAAGATTTTTATTAATTTAAAGGAAAAATTTTAAGTTTTTAAAAATTTTTCCAAAAAAGTTATATTTTCTTTTATTTACTCTTATTTTGTCTTAATAATTTCTTCTATCTATAGTGAATTGTCTGCAAGTGAGAGAAAAATTGTAACAGTCATTTGCAGAAGTTTTTACATGACATTAATTATATTTTAAAATTCTTAATTTCGAACATTGATTACTACAATTTACGTTGGGATTCATTTTTGTGCAAAATTGTTAATAAAGCGATGTCGTAGCAAGAAAAATTTTTGAAAACCGATTTGCTAAAATTAGCAAAAAAAAAATTTACTAATTTTAAAAAAGTGAATATTGTAGGAAATGTTATTTCTAATAATTAAAACTTGTACATACAAACTTAAATTGCCTTAAAATGTTACATAGATAAAAAAGGGACCGGAAGTGAATATACCGACTCATGTCAAAAAATAGAAACTGGCACTTAAAATAGTACTTAAATTTTTACCTTAAAAGTAAAAACAAATTGACCAAAATATTTTTCAACACAGAAATTACCAAATTAACAAATTTTAAGCATTTGATTTTTTTTTTATTTTGTCTAAAATATTTTTTGAAAAAAAAAATAAATAAAATAAAAAAAATGCTCTATAAAATAAAAATAAATTTAAAATTTTGTACTAAAATTAATAATATTTAGGAATTTTTTTTTTTTTTGATTTGAGCAAACAGATTTTAAATTCCACTTTACAAAAAGTTTCCTAAAATTTAGTAGCGCTTACTAATTTCTTTTACAAATTGAATCGTAATACACGTCAGCAGACATGTGTTGCTAAGATTAACAAAAAATACCGCTGGGCTCAAATTAGCGAAATTTCCCGTAATAACAGCATACTTTTCAGTTGCCATTAGAGACTTTTTTTGGTGAGTGTACTCTTTTATAAATCTTTGTAACTTTACGATGAAGTAGGTAACATTTTGATGATGGTGGCCGCCACAAATAGTTTGAAAAGGCAGGACTGACAATAAAAATATATTTTTAAAATCTGTGGCTTTTTCAGTAGAATTCCTCCGAATTCTAGGCAGATTTTGAGGAATTCTCTTTTTCTAAAGAAATAAACCTCCGATTTGAACAACTTTACACATAGATAAAATGCAGAAAAAAAGAATCATATTCTCAGAACAGTAAAATCCTAAAATTCTAAGTACGTTTTTCAATTAAAAAATACCAATGTTCTAAGTAAATTTTTCTATAAAAAATATCAGTTTCTGACGATTTTTTTTCAAATAGGAAAACCTCAGATTCTGAGAAATTTTTCTCTAAAAAAAAAACTAAAAATAAAATGTATGAAAATATACTTTAAGTCTGGTTTGAGATCATGAGATCATAGAAAATTTGTTTCATTTGAAAAATTTTTTTTTTAAATTTTACAAATTTTTTCAAATAAAAAAAATTTTCTATGATCTCAAACCAGACTAAAAATATATTTTCATACATTACAATTTTTATTAATCATGGACAATATACACAAAAATTGATTTAGACACACGCCGAATGGAATGCATTTTCTGGTCAGCTACGACCTTCATCAACATTCTTCGTGCCCTTCGTGCTATGTAAAAAACACAAAAAATAGTAAGTAAATTTCATCTAAACTCAAAAATATAAAAAAAATCAACTGGATGTTAGCATAAATAGAGATATTTACAATAAGCAATTTCAAGGGCACGAAAAATGTTGATGAAGGTCGTAGGTGACCAGAAAATTTATTTCATTCGGCTTGTGTCTAAATAACTTTTTCTGTGTATTCTGCATGATTGCTAAATAAAAAAATAATAATAATAATAACTTGTTTTATTTGAAAAAATTTTCAAACCAGACTAAAAATACATTTTCATACATTACAATTTTTAGTAATCATGGATAATATACACAAAAATTGATTTAGACACAAGCCGAATGGAATGCATTTTCTGGTCAGCTACGACCTTCATCAACATTCTTCGTGCCCTTCGTGCTATGTAAAAAACACAAAGAATAGTAAGTAAATTTCATCTAAACTCAAAAATATAAAAAAAATCAACTGGATGTTAGCATAAATAGAGATATTTACAATTAGCAATTTCAAGGGCACGAAAAATGTTGATGAAGGTCGTAGGTGACCAGAAAATTTATTTCATTCAGCTTGAGTCTAAATAACTTTTTCTGTGTATTCTGCATGATTGCTAAATAAAATAATAATAACAATAATAACTTGTTTTATTTAAAAAAATTTCAAACCAGACAAAAAATACCTTTTCATACATTACAATTTTTAGTAATCATGGATAATATACACAAAAATTGATTTAGACACAAGCCTAATGGAATGCATTTTCTGGTCAGCTACGACCTTCATCAACATTCTTCGTGCCCTTCGTGCTATGTAAAAAACACAAAAAATAGTAAGTAAATTTCATCTAAACTCAAAAATATAAAAAAAATCAACTGGATGTTAGCATAAATAGAGATATTTACAATTAGCAATTTCAAGGGCACGAAAAATGTTGATGAAGGTCGTAGCTGACCAGAAAATTTATTTCATTCCGCTTGTGTCTAAATAATAAAATAATAATAACAATAATAACTTGTTTTATTTGAAAAAATTTTCAAACCAGACAAAAAATACCTTTTCATACATTTTAGTTTTTTTTTATAGAGAAAAATTTCTCAGAATCTAAGTTTTTCCTATTTGCAAAAGTCTTCAGAAACTGAAATTTTTTATAGGAAATAAAATAAAAAAAAATTCACTAACTAAAATATTAAAAAAAACTTTTCCCACAGAAAACACTTTAAAATCTGATAACTTTTGTAATGAAACCTCAAAATCATAAATAAAATATTTACACATAAATTCCTTTGAATATCAAACTTTTATATAAATATTATGAAAAAGCCTTCACTCCTAAATTTTCTGCAGGAAAAATAAATCTCATTATGTGAGACAATTTGCTATAGAAAATATCATCAGAATCTGCGTCCATTTGTATAGAAAAAAGTTCCCAGAATCGAAGTTTTTGTTCATTAAAAGAATTTGTCAGAATCTGAGATTTTTTCCATGGAAAAAATTCTTAGAATCTGAGTTTTTTCTATGGAGGGTTTATCAAAGTCTTATACTTTTGCTAAGTCACTAGAAAAAAACTACTCAAAACTACAAAAAGTCTTAACTTTTTCATTAGAAAAAATCCGATAAAGTTTGTGTTATTTCTATAAGATAATATTCTCAGTGTTTAAAGGTTTTTTATATAGGAAAAAGTTCTCAGCAGCAAATGGTTTTCAGGAAAATATTTTTTAACATATTGCATAGGAAAAAGTTCTCTGAAAATTGGTATTTTCTATATTAAAAATTTCTTAGAATTTGAGATTTATTCTATATGAAACATTCGTCTGATTGTGAGGTTTTTTCAATATTATATTTTTTTTTTACTAATTACAAAATTTTGAAAAATTATTTTTTTATATTAATATTGGGTTTATTATACACAGAAAATAATAAAACTACGCACTGCTTATATTCTGCGTAATCAACTTAGGCATAATGTGTGTAATTATTTTGATTAAGCATTATTTTAACAAATTTTTAGTAGGAGAACAGTTTACTATTATAAGTTGGATAAAATTTAACCAAAAATTAATCACAGTGTAGCTGACTCTTATATAAATACAGTATAACAGGTAATAAAATTTTGCACTTTTAAAAACATTATTTTAAAACACTTTTTTTTTAAATTTTATTTCTTATTCATTTTTATCTGACTACATTATATTTTATTTTGTGGGTTCATTTAGACACATGAAAAAAAATAAACTAAAAAAATGTATTTACATATGAATAACTTGCCAAGTATATATTTTTTTGTTTGAAATGTTTAAAAAAAAGGAAATGTAAAATATCACAAGATACACGAATGAACATGTTGAAGTTTGTTTGGGTAACAGAAACCGGAGAAAAAAAAATAGTGAACAAGGTAAAAAGATATGTCAAAGTGAATTAAGAATACAAGATGTGTTTTGTAGAATTCTGCATACAAATATATTTTAAAGTCTAAATAAATGCAATTTAATTAAATGTAAAAAATATGTTAAATCTGTAAGAAGAAGAAAAAATACAAATGAAATGGAATTTAATTTTGTATGTACATAAATAAGATTAGTTTAATTCAGTTTTATGTATAAAATTAAATTTGTATGAAGAAAAGAATGTACAGAAAGCTGTTTCACATGAGTGGCATAATTGCAATATGCTTCAGCAATTTAGGATACATATTCTGTAAAATTTTTAACTTTGGTTGTTAATATTTTCACTAGCGGACGTTTTAAGGTTAAAAATTGACAAAAATGTATATATAAGCAAAGTTTGTTTTAACATTTTTCAGCGTATCTACACTCATAATATCCCATGCATAAAAGTACGAAATTAATGTTAAAACAACAAAAATTTTCGTTTATTCTACGAATTCTAATTTAATTTAATTTTCATTCTTACATATTTTGATGCTTTTATTATTATCAGTGTATGACATGCCGAAAATGGGTTAATAGAATATTATTTAATTGGAATATGTAAATTTTAATAAAAATAATTTCATTATGTTTATCTACACATTCACATTTACTTGTACATTCACTCACTCTCAATAAGGATAAATGCTATTAAATTAAATGGAAAATGTATGAGATTTTCCTCGCAATATTTCACCATTTAAATCGTTTATTCATTTTGTATGTGTATGAGTTTTATCACACTCACATGTACAATTATAGTTTGATATTTTTATATTTAATACAATTATAACATTATGTGGGGAAAAATTGTATTAATAGTAATTCAAGCTAAATGTTACATTAGGGACACATAAAATAATAAGTGGAGTGTGATTTAAATGTGATTACATTTTAAATAATAAAAGTAAAATAGAAATTAAATGAATTATAAAAAGTTGAATATATTGCATTTTTTTTTTTTGTAAATTTTATATTAGCTGATATTTGATGTATAATATTTTTAACTTATTTACTAGAAGCATGCACATTAGACCGTACCACCTTATAGGCAAAAAAAAAAAAAGTTAACCGTACACCCTCAAATATAAAGTATTTTAACAAGAAAATTTCGAAAATGTTTTTTTTTTTTTTGGCCGAACGTAGGGGTCGCCATTTTATATTTTTCGTTATATCTTCGTTATTTACCGTCCGATCTTAAAGTGTTGTATATCAATGTTTTTTGTCTCGCGGAGGCCGATAATTTCCTCGAAGGAGCCATTGACCTTAAGTAACCCGTTCTAGTATTAACCCACCAGATCTCAGTTGCTACCACCTTAATGTACTACCCTAATATTTTAAAATGAAAGCTCGCAAAAAAGCAATAAACTTTTGCTAGTAAAGAATTCCAATAATTCCAGCGGAACTATTATTTTATTTTTTTTTAAATTTTTTATGTTGCCGAATGTAGGGCATTTTTATTTTTTTGTCATATCTTCTGTATTTACAGTCGGATCTTAAAGGGTTATATATCAATGTTTTTGTCGCAATGATACCAATTTGTTGCATCAAAAATCATTGACCTCAAGCACCCTTTTATACTACTTAAGGGGTAACACCTATGTAAAAAGCCTATATATAAAAACTTCCTTTTCTCTAGATAATTTAGTTGCTCATCGGTGACCGCCATATAAGATTCATGTACAGCTTATCCGTGCCATTCTCAAAACACCGATCGTTTTGTTCATGTAGTACATGAATCTTCTGGGGCACATTTTATCTAAAGAAGATATAACGAAAAATATAAAATGGCGACCCCTACGTTCGGCCAAAAAAAAAAAAAAAAATATTTTCGAAATTTTCTTGTTAAAATACTTTATATTAGAGGGTGTACGGTGAACTTTTTTTTTGAGGTACGGTCTAATGCACATGCATGAATGTGGTTGCTTTAAAAAATTTCAAAGGTGGCTTTTTGAGTCTAATTATTCTATCTCTATTATTTCAATAAAAACAATCCGTTTTTATGTGCCACAAATTCGTTTTTCGGGTTTTATCTGATATTACTTTTTTCATAAAAACCACTTGTATCAGGTTACGTATGAGTAATAATTTCTTAGCATCAATGAAACTAATTTCTTATGGAGAGGGGTTTATAATTGAGGAACGACATGATAAAGGAAATATTTGAACGATTGTCAAAAATTTTAATAAAAATATTTTTAAAATTTTATATTTTTAGTTAAAAGACACATTATTTTTAAATTTCCTTAGCCACAGTTAACAGTGCTGCCACTATATTATAAGCCTATTGTAAAAAAGGTTAATTCGGCCGCCACAGAGCATCCTTAACAACCCTGAGGGAAAAAGAAGTCAGATGGAAAATTGAAACCTGCCCTGTGATAGGTGAAAATAGAACCGGTTTCGAAAATACAAATCACGAGATAGATAAAAAGATGATCGGTTCCTACAGTACCTACACTCACCAAAAAAAGGTGTGTAATGGCAACTGAAAACTTTGCTGTTACTGGAAATTTTGCTAATTTGAGACCAGCGGTATTTTTTGTTAATCTTAGCAACACACGTCTGCTGACATGTAGTACAATAGAATTAGTAGAAAAAATTAGTATCCGTAAAAAATTTTAGTAAATTTTTTGTAAAGTGGAATTTAAAATCGCTTTGCTAAAATCAGCAAAAAAATTTTACTAAATATTATTAATATAAGTACAATAAAATTAGTATAATAAATTAGTAAGCGCTCCTAAATTTTAGTAAATTACTGTAAACTCAATGAATTGTAAAATATAGCAAAATTTTTAATTTATAAAAAAAAATATTAAAATGCACAAATTAACTCAATGTTTTTAGATAGACTTGTTACACTTTAAACCTGCTTATTTCTTTTAAAATTGCCTTCCGAATTCAAATATACAAATTTAATTTTTTTCTCAAACAACATTTTTTATTTTATTTATTTTTTCTTCAAAAAATATTTTAGATAAAATTAAAAAAAATAAATTCAAAGGCCTAAAAAATGGTAGAAACATAAATGAATTTATCATTTTGTTTTCATTTGCTAATTTTTGATTTAAAAAATATTTTTAGTAAATTTATTTTGATTTTAAGATCAAATTTTAATTGTTTTAAGGTTTGAATTTTAGAACTAAAAAAGTTCTAAGTGCTATTTTAAGTGGATGTTATACACTCAGAATATTATGTAGTTAACTGTTTGTAGTTTAATAAAAAATTTTTCCGTTCCATTTAAAAATAAAGGAACATTCATTTATTTTTCAAAGAAATAATTTACTATCATTTACCATATTTTTTTCAGTTTCATTTATTTTTTTCATTTGTTTGAAATTTAATAAAAAATTACCCACAAAATGGAAACTTGTGGTATATTTGTGTCCGTAACAGTTATTACAAACTTAAATTTTGTCTGCTGTCTGTTTCAAAAAAAAAATATTCAAACAATTTCAATTTGTTTTTTTATTTAAATTGGTTGTATATATACAAAATTTTTAATACAAATTACAAGAACTTCATAAACACACATACATATGCAAATACATTCACACAAAAATTGTTTATAGCTTCATATGCATACATACATTTTGTATTGTACGAGTATATTAAAAAAAAAAAAAATACAAAAACGGAAATAATTTCAAATAAATGAAAAACATTTATTTTTTAAGGATTGGTAGGTAAAATTTTGACATTTATTTTAACTGATTATATCATTTGTTTCTTACGGATCTGTCAGTTGATTAATCAACATTTAAAAATAAGTAACAAATGACATTTAATTTAAATGAAAATTAAGTAGACGGGTTTTTAAATGAAATATCATTTCTTTTAAATGATATTTTCAGTTATTTTAACTTACAAACTTTTTTAAGTTAATTTTTTGACATGAGTCGGTTGTGAAAAGTATCTTCAATTCCGATCCCTTTTTTTTTCAACCAATGTAACACTTTAAGGCAATTTATGTTTGTATGTTTAAGTTTTAATTATTAGAAATAACATTTCTTTCAATATCCACTTTTTTAAAAGTAGTAAATTTGTTTGCTAATTTTAGCAAATCAGTTTTCAAAAATTTGTAAAATTTTTTCTTGCTAAAAAATTTGTTAATATTCTGTAATTTGTAAAATATAAATAGCAAAAAAATTTACTAAATAATTTGAATAAAAGTCTGTACAAAAATTGTAGTGGGATTGAAAACCGTTTACAAATTGTATACTAACTTTTTTTTTTCTGAGTGTACCACGTGAAAGATTTAATAGTCTATATCACATGATGTGTCTGAAAATACCTGTCCTGTGGTAGGTGAAAACAGGATCGGTTTCTAAAGTACCTATCACGTGATCGGTACTTTTGAAAGCTCTATCACGTGATAAGCTTTAAAGTACGAGTCCTGTAATATGTTCTTTGGGGTTAGTTGTGTGACATGTTCCTTTAGGCCAGTCCTTGAACATGTCAAAAAGGGCAATTGACCCCCTCCTAGGACAAGCCCATGTTAAAGTGACCGATACTTTTCATATAAAAAAACCGTTCCCGTGACCAGTACCAATCATAGTGAACCGGTCACGTGACGTGTTCTGCTATGCGTTCTTTTCCCGTAGGGAAATAATCGTAAAATAAAAAAGTAAGAAAATGCTTAATTCCAGATTAATTTTCTAGTCTTTATCGCAGCCCGATTTTTACTTTCAGTGCTTCTTTTTTAAAAAATGGTCACAACAACTTAAAAATTTAAAAAGGAAGAAGTAAATCAACTCTGAGTGAAAATTTAATATTTATGGTCCACGTTTTTTGTGAGAAAAACACTTTTAAAAAACGGAATAATTTATTGAAGTTTTTTGAGTTTAAAAGAGAAAATGAAGCTCTATCGAAATAAAAAAGTTGTTTTTATTTTTTTATTAGGATATACCCTCCCTAAATCAAGACTTACACTAAACGAAAAGGTTTTAGGGCCAGACCTCTATTAAATATTTTTAAATATTTTGACCTCGTAAACGCAAATATAAAGGTAAAAAATTTTCTCAAATCACGTTTCTGATATTAAGGGCCTTACTTTATGATTCAATATTGTGCAACAGCACAATAATTTAATAACTTTAATTTTTTTTTTAAGAGAAGCAACACTCAGGAAATTCTTCTTACTTATTACTCGTAATGTGTTGCTTTCTTTAGAAAGGGGATAGAGGAGAGATGAAAGTTGGTGCAAGATGGTATACTTGAAATATGGAAACACTGTAATTGAGATAATAAATCTTAGAACAGTTGTTGCTCGCCGTCTGATAGGGAGTTAGCGAAAATTGTTAAAGCTTTATACATAGTTAATAGCACTGTTTTGTTGTTTTGCTTCGGTGGGGTTAAGTGGTATTAAAACACCGAAGGAGAACGCTGCGATATGTATGAGGAAGAGAAAAATCACACATATTATTTTCTAAATTGATGTTGCCGTGGCAAGGAATCGAACCCGCGGCCTTCTGTGTAACAATTCAACGCGCTAACCATTACACCACAACACCCATTATTATTACTTAACCCATTTAAATTCTTGTTTGAGTACAATCGTGTCAGAAAATGTTTAAGGGTATTTTAGGGACCTTGGAGGCCTCTCTAAATAGATTTTTTTTTAAAACTTCTGTAAAACGCTTAAATTGAACACTATGAAACCATATTAATACTGAAATCTTAATAGAATTAAAAGAGGTGTTAACATTTTTTAGTGTGCATAATTTTACAAAACGCCAACCCTTGGCCCCCATTCTTTTTTGTTCTTAAGATTTAGAAGAACAAAGGTTAAATTTTGTGTGTAAAATTTCATTTCGTTCAACCGGCTAATTTAGTTATATTATAGGTTTAATTAATATCAAAAAAGCCAAACCTTTGGCACCGGTACTTTTTTGTTTATAATATTCAAGCGGCCAAAGGTTCAAGATTCTGTGTGCAACTTGTATTTATGTCAATTTACTATTTCTACAATATAATTGATGGTAAATTTTCATAAAAGCCCAAACATTGGCCCGCCCGCCCTTTTTGGTGCTTAAGATTTAGGAGACCAAAGGTTAAATTTTGTTGTATACAATCTCCACTTAATTCAACTGGTTAATTAAATAGTATTGTAGATTAAAATAAAACTGTAAAGGCCAACATTTGGCCCTCGAACTTTTTTTATTATTATTCAGGGGAACCAAAATTAGATTTTTTTTCGTACAATCAGCAATTACTTCAATAGCTAATTAAATAATTTAGTAGATTGGAAAACATCAGAAAAGCCCCACCGTTGACCCTAGTACTTTTTTGTCATGATTTAGGGGATCAAAGGTTGATTTTTCTGTTCAATCTGCATTTAATTACTATGAATTACTTTGAATACTATGAATTGGAAAATATCAAAAATTACCAACGTTTGGCCCTCCTGAATCTGATCAATAAAAAGTTGGCTCAAATGCCGGAAAGGGAACTGATCAATAGAAACGTATATCCAGAATTTCATAGAAATATCTTTATATTTACGACCTGTAATTTTCATACAAGATTAAGATGAACACACTGACAGTGATAAATAAAATCAGAAAGTGTTTCGGAGTCGATTGGTAAATAATAAGGTTTAGTCGTCTAAGTTCAGAAAGAAAAATTTGTAAACGGGTTTCAATCCCACTTTACTATTTTGTGCTGATTTTTAGTAAAATGATTATTATTTGGTAAATCTTTTTGCTATTTACATTTTACAAATTACAGAGTTTTTACAGAATATTTACAAATTTTTGCTGCTAATTTTAGAAATCATTTTTAAAAAAAAGTGGATTATGAAGGTAATGTTATTTCTAATTAAAACTTACATCTACAAACTTAAATTGGCTTAAAATGTTACATAGGTTAAAAAAGGGATCGGAAGTGAATATAGCGACTTATGTCTGAAAATAGGACATCCACTTAAAATAGCACTAAAAAGTTTTTTAGTTCTAAAAATCAGCTCAGCCAAAACAGAAACTACCAGCCAAAACAGAAATTACTAAATAAAACAAAATGATTAATTCGTTTATGTTTTAACAATTTTTAAGATTTGATTTTGTTTTTAATTTTGTATAAAATATTTTTTGAAAAAAATTAATAAATAAAAAAAAATGTTGATGCTCGATAAAAAAAAATAAATTTATAATTTTGTACTAATAAGATTTAGGATTATATTTTGCTGATTTTACTGAAATTTAGTAGCGGCTACTAACTTTTCTACTAATTTCATTGTACTACACGTCAGCAGACATGTGTTGCTTAGATTAGTAAAAAATACCGCTGGGCTCAAATTAGCAAAATTTCCCGTAATAACAGCAAAATGTTCAGTTGCCATTACTGACTTTTTTTTGGTGAGTGTACAAACCTAAGCACAACTTGCCCCAGCTAACGCTTTCTGCTGTAGACATTTAACATGTGCGTATCATTGCGAATCTACACAACCAATGACTAGGTGTTGACATTGGAACCAGAGATTTACTGGTACATTTTAGTAATTTTAGTCTACACTTTTGGAACTTTTACTAGATGTCTACACTAGGAAGGAAAAAAGATTAAACAGTTGCATTTATTTTGTTAAATTAGATATTTAATTAATAAATTTTTTTTTATAAATTTCATTAAAGTAAAAAAAAAAAAAAAATTTGGTGCAAATTTTATTTTGGAGTAGACAAATCTTCAAAGGTCTGAACCAAATCAGCCACAAAATCTCTAGAGTTGCAATTTTCACTAAAAATTGTTGCCTCTTTCTTGTTATTTTTATTTTTATACAAAATTGATTGTTTTTTTCCACAAGATTTTTGTAATTTCTTTGGCTCATTATATAATTCATTTTTCTTTATATTTTTATTAAAAACTTTAATTTTTCGTGCAGCTATGCACATATATTTTCAACAAAATAAAACAATAAAAAAATCAAGTACAAGCACAGCTTTGCAGCTTTAAAAAGGAATGCAAATAGTACACTCAGAATATAATGTAGTTAACTGTTTGTAGTTTAATAAAAAAGTTTTCCGTTTCATTTAAAAATAAAGGAACATACATTTATTTTTCAAAGAAATATCTATGTTAACTTTTTTATACATTTATTCGAAATAATTTACTATCATTTACCATTATTTTTCAGTTTCATTTATTTTTTTCATTTGTTTGAAATTTAATAAAAATTTACCCACAAAACGGAAACTTGTGGTTTATTTGTGTCCGTAACAGTTATTACAAATTTAAATTTTGTTTGCTGTCTGTTTCAAAAAAAAATATTCAAAAAATTTCAATTTGTTTTTTTATTTAAACTGGTTGTATATATACAAAATTTTTTAATACAAATTACAAGAACTTCATAAACACACATACATACACAAAAACATTCACACAAAAAGTGTTTATAGCTTCATATGCATACATACATTTTGTATTATACGAGTATATTAAAAAAAAAAAAATACAAAAACAGAAATAATTTAAATAACAAATAGCATTTAATTTAAATGAAAATTAAGTAGACCGGTTTTTAAATGAAATATCATTTCTTTTAATGGATATTTTCAGTTATTTTAACTTACAAACTTTTTTAAGTGTATAGACGCTTTGTGAACACGTCACCAAAAAGTCACCCAAAATAGTCGACAAAAGTGGTGACTTTTAGGCACTTGACCCCAGGCTTCCTACAGAGTTGTTATACTGTAACGATGTAGTGGAGAAGGGCATAATAAAAAGATTAAAGTCGGACATGCAAATTGTATAAGGGTAAAATTTCCTAATTCCGACCTGATTGCACCTGCATAAATAGGGCAGATTATGAAGAGATTAATCTAAATGAAATTGCGGAAATAGTCTAAGTTGGTTGTAAATATGTACAGATTCTAAATAAATTCAAAAGGATTCGTCCTTGGACCAATAAAAATATATCTACCAAATACAACCCAAATATCGGGAAGGTGGACTTATATAGCGACTAGGTCCAAATATGTTCCTTTTAAAAAAAGAACTTCTTCGATAATGAAATAAATGGGTTCACGAAAAATTATAGAAAAACATTTATCTAATGCATATTCTATATTTAAAATTCATATACAATATTGTAAAACAACTTAAAGATCTGTCTTCATCTTGAAAATAAAATAAAAAAAACATTTCGTAATGAACTACACGTGTAGTTGGCATTTTTTCTTAAATGTTTACGAGCGTTGTTTCTAATGTTTCTGTTTTCTTTTTGTTTTAACAAACTCATCTAAAAAGAAAAATTAATCTTGTTCGTTTAGCAACCAAAAAAAAAAACAAATGTATATACAATTTACGATACTTTAGTTTTGTCTTAACCATGCAAGATGAAGATGTATGTATGTGTGTGTGTGTAAAGTATACATTCATATGCCATTTAACTTGTTTGAAGTTAAATACACACTTACATATGTCTACACATACAAATGAATGTGTTTTTGTATTAGCACTTGAAGCAAATGTTTATTATATGTATTCATTTAAAATGGCAAATACGTGTAGTTAGGTACATACTCGTAGAATACAATACATACATATGTATGTACGAATGTATGTTTAAGTACTCTGTCTGGTATTGTAATACGAATTAGAGAGTATGCTAGTCTTAAAAAGGAAAATGGCAAAGCAGTAATTAAATGGTATTTAATGGTAGCATTATTAATGATATCTTAAAATATATTTATGAACGATGGTACATACTTATATTTAAGATGAAATAACATAAATGTATACAATTAATTATTGTTACCGAATACATAATGAAATATATATAAAATATTTTGATGGTTTTTTTTTCAAAGAAAATCTCTTATGAATTTTTTGTTGTTAAATGTTAAACCACATCAAACATATACCAAATGTTCATCTGTTTGCTTAATTAGTACTTTATCATTAAATATAATGAGGCCTTTTGTACAGGTGTGTTCATTTTTACAAGATTTGAGAAGATAACAAATGTTAAACCCTTAAGTACAGGAAACTCAAAATAATAATATATTATATATTTTGTTAGTAAATAAAAAATAAATGAAAAATAACTTGGCACCTATTTCGGAGTTTTTCACAATTTTTACTTTTAACGATTTTATTAGTAAAAAAAGAAAAAAACAAAAATAGTTAAAATGTCTTTCTATTCCATAAATAACCCAAAATATAGCGTATTTATGAAAACTCAAATTAATATTTTGGTTAGCTTAATGGTCTCATAACAGGTCATTTGAAAAGTCCCCGGCCTACCATAGTAAAACACATTTTTTTTTGAAATTTTTTTTTTTTTTTTATTTGTCCCTTAAATGGTGATACACTGATTATAGCGACCCTCCAACTTTCCGATACCATTTTTGTAGTACGATTTGTCCTTTGCTTCAAAATAGGCCTCAGTTTCGGCGATCACCTCTTCATTCGACGAAAATTTCTTCCCAGCGAGCGTTCCTTTGAGATCTGAGAACAGGAGGGGGCCAGATCTGGAGAATACGATGGATGCGGAAGCAATTCGAAGCCCAATTCATGGATTTTCGCCATCGCAGCGAATCATCAATTCGTCGTTTTTTTTTTGTCAAAAGTGAGCTCGCGCGGCAACCACTTTGCACAGAGCTTTCTCATACCCAAATATTCGTGAATGATATAATGTACACGTTCTGTTGATATCTTTAGAGTCCCTGCTATTTCATTTAATTTCAATTTACGGTCATTGGAAATCATTTTGTGGATTTATTGATGTTTTCGTTCGTAACAACCTCTTTTGGGCGTCCACTGCGTTCACCGTTGGTGATCATTTCACCACATCTAAACTTAGCATACCAATCCTTGTTGGTTGATTTTCCTGGGGCAGTGTCCGGAAACTCGTCATATAGCCGAGTTTTTGCTTCAACTGTATTTTTTCCCTTCAAAAAGCAATATTTTATCAACACGCGAAATTCATTTTTATCCATTTTTTTCACAATAACAAAAGTTGTTTCACTGAAAATGCTATAATTCACAAACAAATGATCCGACAGCTGTCAAATTTATACTCGTATCATTTGAAGGTTCAGGCCGGGGACTTCTCAATTGACCTGTTAAATACAACAAGGAAGTACCCCAACCTAAACACTTTGATTTTGATGAAATTTGCTTATGTGATAGAAAACAAAAATTTAAGATCGACCTCTCTTTGGCTTTTTGGCCATCTCTGAGTGTAGGGTCCAAAAGAGGTTCAAATATGGGTATTTTTTTTTATTTCGAATTTTTTTTTGCACCGTTCACAAGATGTCAACTTCTGCTCGAACAGGCCATGTGTCATTGACCTAAGCAATTGGTAGTCGGAAGGAGCAATGTCTGGAGAATTTTAGAGTTTCCAAGTAGATCTTTACCGGCCTTGCAATATGTGTCCAAGCGTTGTCATGCAGCAAAACCACTTTGTAGTCCCTTTCTTCTTATTCTGACCGTTTTTGCTTCAGTGCGCAGCTGAAACGCATGAGTTGAGTTCGATAGCGTTCCTCCGTGATTTTTTCAATCGGTTTGAGCGAGTCGTAGTAGATAAAGCCGCGCTGGTCCCACCAAATACAGAGCATCAGCTTCATACCATTAGTATTCGGGTTTACGAAGGATGTTGATGGCTTTCGGACAAAACCAAAGCACAAAACCCTTAATTTCTTTTTTCGTTCGAAAAGCGAAAAATCGCCTTTCGACGTCACCCAATTTCAACTTGTATGGCACCCAGTTTCCCTGCTTTTGAATCAGTCCTTTAGCTGTTGGGCATTTGCTGACTGTCGACTCATCCACTTTCAATGATTCAGACAACTCCTAAAACTTCAGAGCAATGTGTCTAGTAGCGCCATCTATATGTCAGGCCGGGGACTTCTCAATTGTTTGTAAAGTGTAGTTACAAATATACCTTTTCACATACCAAATAAAAGCACTTGGAGGTCCTGCGAACATCCTTTAAGAAAAGTTGATCTAATCGACCTTAACAGAGAAAGGGTGCCGTCTCACATCATTGTCCTTCCCTAATCGAAGTCCACCGAAACTAAATTTTAATAAAATTAATGTTTTGGTAAGCTTAATGTATGTGAAGTGTAGTTACGAATATACCTTTTCACATACCAAACAAAAATATTTTTTCCATGTCAAATAATGCTCGTTATCTTTCAAGGTCCTGCGAATATCCTGCGAATATCCTTGAAGGTTCTGCGAATATTATTGAAGATCCTTGAAGATCCTGCGAACATCCTGTAAGGTCCTGTTACATCCTGTAAAGTCCTGCAGACATCCTTTAAGGTCCTGCGGCTATTATTGGAGGTCCTGCGGATATAATTGAAGGTACTTTGGATATCCTCGAAGTACCTTGCAGGTCCTGTGAAGATTCTGTAAGGTCCTGCGAATATCTTTGAATGTCCTGTGAAGATCTCCGAAGGTCCTGCGAACATCCTTGAAGGAAATTGGATCTAATCGACTTTAACAGAGGAAGCGTGCCGTCCCAGGTCGATTTTCTTCCCTAATCGAAGTCCACAGAGGGAGCCTGCCGGCCCAGGTCTAGACGTAGCTCAACAGAGGAGGTTTGACGTTCCGGGTCACTTTACTGCCCTAATCGAAGTCCACAAAGGAAACTTACAATACCAGTCTGCTGCCCTACCCAAGACTTACCTCGACAGAGGAAGCGTACCATCCTAGGTCGCAGTTCTCCCATTTAGAAATCAACAGAGGTAGCACGTCATCCCAGGTCGCTGTCCTACCATTTCATAGTCAACAGAGGAAGCTTGCCGTTCCAGGTCGCTGCCTTCTCCTAGAAACAGCTCCACAGAGGAAACGTGCTGTTCCAGGCCATTGCTCTACCTTACTGGAAGTCAGCAGAGGACCGTCCCAGGTCGTTGTTCTCCCAGCAAGTGTGCCGGCCGAAGTCACGATCATTCGAGGTTCGACGAAATCTCCGTGTCTCTATTCGATCTCTCCCTTTACCCCTTTATTTCTTTAATTCTCTCTTTCTCTTGGTTAATCCTGTAGTCATAGCCTCAATAAATAAATTGAATTTTATAATCTATTAAATCACGCCTGTTACTCTCGGTCCCTGGATCAAATTAATTTCTGAGACCATCCCTACCCCTGCGAGCTTAACGCAGTTACCTGAGGAAAACTCTTCGTTAAAATTTATATGACTATATATAATTGTGTATAACCATAATTAAACCTTTTTTATCGACAATAAATCTGAAAATGTGGAGGTACAATATGGGATAAAAGCAAGGACCCTATAAACCAGGATGAACAAACTACCAAATTTTTATCCACTCATGATGCCATGATTCCAAACAGTGCATCTACAAATAAATTTCCTAGTCGAGACCACGAAATTCTTAGCCGATTTACAGAAAAACTTAGCCTCTAGCAAGGGTTGTAGCGCAAGTACAGTGATTGGATGTGAATGTATACATGTTTGAATTAGTACAACCCTTGCCAGAGGCCACAAAAATGCTAAACAAGGACATAATATATTTAAAATGCAATTTTCATAAAGTTAATAAAAAAAAATATATATACATTCAGTACGCAAAAAAAACCTTCAAACAGTTGTAATTATAAAAATAGTTTCTACTTACATCAATTTCCCAGATGCTTGTAGACATGCCTGTAATAAATAAAACAGAAATAAAATATAAGTAACCAATCTTTTTACAAGACCACAATTAAAGATAATTGGAATAAAATATTATCCTTAACAAAAAAATATCATATTTTCAGTATATTTTATACAATTTTCTTACCATCTTTGTTATTTATTCAACATTTTTACACGTCTCTTAACAACATTTAATAAGAATTATTTAAAGTTATGAATATACATAAATTTCATAAAACTAAATAGGAAAAACAAGAATACAAAGAGAATACCATAAACATATTGTACGTACATAACAAAGTAATTGAATCAGCACAGACATTCTTGCACATACGAGTACAAACCAAAAACAAATAATATATTTATACTAATTTTATTTGAATAACATTTCAACAGAATTAAACAGAATATATAAACATCTCTTTTTATTTTTGACACTACAAAGAATGACATAAAAATATATTCTTTTTAAAAATTATTAACAAAACCGATGGTAATATTTGTTATCATCGCATTCCCCTAAATCAAATTTAATAGCTTAGACGATATCGAAAAATTAAAAGAAAATAAATATATTTATATATACTTTATAACTAACTTAAAAGGTTGATACTTTGTAACCGGTTGTTTTAAATATCGGAATAGGGTGGCGCAAAAATAACCTTCCGATGTTTTTTGGCTGTAATTTAAAAAAAAAATGAAAAACTTTGATTCTTCTTGTGGATTATTTTTATTTAGTCTTTTAATTTTTTTTACATCAAGTCGAGAATATGATGTCATGTAAATGGCCGCCGCCACAGTTGATTGTCATTTGAGCCCTTTTTATGGCATTTTCCATCACTTTGGCCAAAATTTCCGGCGATATGTCCTCACATTTTTGACGGATATTGTCTTTAAGAGCTGCAAGAGTCTGAGGCTTGTTGACATAAACCCGCGACTTCAAAAAGCCCCACAAAAAGAAGTCTGGAGCGGTCAAATCAGGCGATCTTGCTGGCCAGTGCAAATCGCCAAAACGGGAGATTAGGCGCCCGGGAAATGCATCCTTCAGCATATCGGTTGTGGCACGTGCAGTGTGTGGCGTTGCACCGTCCTGTTGGAACCACATGTTTTCCAATCCCAATTCATCAAGTTGCGGCAAAAAGAACTCGTTGATCATTGCTCTGTAGCGCTCACCATTCACAGTAACCGTTTGGCCCGCGACGTCTTCGAAGAAAAAAGGTCCGATGACTCCTCCAGCGAAAACAGCACACCATACAGTGACTTTGAGCGGGTGTAATGGCTCTTCGTGGCTTACACGCGGATTTTCAGTGCCCCAGAAGCGTAAATTTTGCTTATTTATGGAAATGGGCCTCATCACTCATGATTATTTTTGATGAAAAATCATCTTCATTATTGCTCAAATAAATAGTCACCAATATTCCGCGTTCTGGAGCAGTGTAGCGTAACATTGTTTATTAGCGTGTATTTCGCATGTGTTAACTACACAAATGTCAAAACAGAACTGACATTAGGGGCCAATCGCAAAATTTATAGCATTTTCTGATAGGAGGATTACATTTGCGCCACCTTGTATTAGGAAGAAAATTGAATCTTG